>CM033106.1:4631379-5231379 GCA_019321725.1 Paulownia fortunei
TTATTTATTTATTTTTACCAATTTATTATTGAAATGATTATTCACTTACATACATTAATTATTACATGTAAATATTATATTTATTATTTTTATATCTATAAAGCATAAAAATAATTTAAATTAGTTTATTTGATCCAACTCAATAAAATAAATCACAGGTTCAAAATTCAAGAACAATTTAGACTTTTACATAAAAAAAAAAAAGCAAGTTGGATCTATTAAGTTTCAATTTATTTCTATTTTTCAACAACACTTTACAAATATTCCAACTTTCAATTCTCAATATATTTTATTTCATTTTTTCTAAAAATAATTACTTTTCTAAAAATTAATTTTTTTGGCAAACACTCACAAAATGTCGTTTTCTCAATTGGAGTTTGGCCAGTGGATTTCATGGTCTGTAACATGTCATATATTTTAAGGTTATAGCTGATCGATAAAATTGAATTATCGAAGACTTCATAAGGGTAAAAAAACCTTCAGTTGGCCTAACAGTTATTCTCTATTTTCCCATGTAAAACAAATACGTACTTGCCTATTTTTAGTAAACAATAATATGAACAAGAAATTGCCACCCTTTCAAGGGTTCCAACTCCTGTCATTAAGGTTGCCCTAGCAAGTTTCGGTTACTTCTCGTGTTGTCCAAGTAAACTTCTTATGATCCACAAATGTAAAGATGCGCACTTAAAGGTATCTAGTCGAGTCGAATATAATAATTTTTAAATTTTATTTAATTTTTTTTATTGAATTGAAATTGTATATGCTTGCTTTGAATTCTAAAATCTTCATTGAGTTTAAAAAAGTTTATAAAAAATGATAGTCCCGTGTCTTATGCAAAAAAACAATCTTGAAATTTGGAAAACAAGGACCTGTACTTCCTAGAAATTACTCATCATATATTGGAGTTTTTTTTCAGTAAATTGTTTAAATATTTTGATATTAATTAATAGTGAGCTGACGATCTTTAATTAATAATTTTAATAATTAATAATAAATAATTATTATAAATATATATATATATATTCGTATAAGACTGGAATCCAAAACCTCTAAAATTTTGAAAGCTGACCTCTGCTACTAGACCAAAATTGTGTACAACGTGTTGATAATCTTTTTCAGGTTGAATGAATACAACCAATAAAATATTAACAACTGGATGCATGTCTGACGATGGTCTTCATTTTAATATTCTAATGATTTAAAATGGAAAAAAATTGATACATTAATATTTTTAAATGAATTAAATATAATCATCCAGACTATATAATTAACTGGCCAATTATTCAGGCATGATGATTATCCTTGTCAACAATCATCTGATTCCTTTTTTTTTTTTATTAATTAACTTACTCTGTCTTGAACATTTAGACTTTAGTGGACCTGAGGTGGATCCCATCTGAACAATTTTTTTGCGTTCAAAAGTGATAAATCCTTGCTTTTCAGAAAAGTGATAATATAAACATCTAAAAAAAAGATTAATTTATATAACTATATATATATATAACAATTTATTAAGCCAACAAAATCAGGCGTCGTTAATTATTATAAAAAAGTTGCATAACATAATTATTTGGCTTGATGATTTTACATAATTATTACTATGAACTAGTTTATCCAATATTACTTACCCAACTAATTTATTGAAACAACAAAATCTTGGGTTGTTAATTTATTATATTTTGTCATCTCCATTTCTTTAATTTTTTTTTCTCAAAAATAGCTACGTAGGAGCTAATGATCATTAATTTAAGTGATCACATGATATATTTATTTACAAAGAAAATTAACCTGTTGTATTTGGAATTTTCTTTTGAAAAATAAAAATTATTTACATACATCTTTAATGAAAATATACGCATAATAAAAAAGGACCAATAAATTTATAATCTGAAAATATATGTATCACTGTATCCCCGAATTATTACCTTATGTAATTATCAAAATATCGGACATAATTTTTTATTGCATTGCATGATATTAATTACAATCATATTTACACTGTACGAGTAAAAATTTATACGTGAATATAATGCAATTGAGATGCATGCGCTTAAAGCTTTTTAAAATATATTTGATCATTAATTTCTTTTCAAAATAAAGAGTAAGTAATAAATTTGTAATTAAAGATATTAGGAGTAATATATATATATATATAGCAATTATATAATCCATGAAAATCACGTGCAGGTGGTGACTCTTGAAAATCCATGCAGCCTTCTACGAGAAGCCAAGTCAAAAAAGGTCGGCTGATATATATATATATATATGTATATATATATCGGAACTGATAATTGAATTCCATACAAATCATCTCAACTCTTGCTGTGTTTCATCCATTTCCCAACTATACTCTGCAAAATTAATCAATGAACATGGAGGTGGAGAGCAGCTTCTTAGGAAGCATGTTGTGGAAGGTGGGATTGTTCATCCTTGTCCAAGCCCTGGTTTATCTCATCCTTTCTCAGTCTTCCAACGTTTTCTCCAAGACTCCCAGATCCCACAGCTTCAAGCCTGCACGTTCTCTCAGCATCCGCCGCTGGGCCGCCGCTCTAGCCGATATTCCCGCCGGCGGCGAGTCGTCTCCGTCTCCAAGGGGATTCTTCGCATCCTTCACCCGGCGAGATTGATTAATTAATCCCATGTGCATGGCGGGAGAGCATCACTCGTCAATATTCCTCTTAAGTTGGTTTCTTAATTGCATATGTTTTCTTGTCTTTAATTTGGTTTGTGGATTGATAGTGGTTTCATTTATTCTTTTGTTCTTTAATATATATATATATATATATATTTTACATATATGTATATATTTTGTGCATGCATTGAAATTGTTTATGTGGAAATTAAATTTCATATTACTACCTCTGTCTAGAATTTAATTTACATGTTGACCAATCTTAATTATTTCTACAAGTGTAACGTTAAGTTAATTAATTAGTTCTTTGAGAAAATATTTTAGTATTAATAAATAACACTATCTCTGTCCCAATTTTATAGTTTTCATTCGACTTGGTTTAGAAGAAGTAAAAAGATGAACCTTTGATGTATCTTTGTTTTTAAAAATAATGATTCAAAATTAGTGATATTGCATATTATTTTATACGAAAGGTAACTTGAGAAAAAAATATATTTTAAAAAATAGAATCTTAATTTTTTGACGTTGTAAAAAGTAAATATATAAGAAGTAAAATAAAAATAATAATTTGAATATTTTGATACTAATAGTATAAAATTAATTACATTATTAAAAAAATTAGAAAGTTTAACTTCGTACGTGGCCTTGACGTTGATAGAAAGAGACTAATTTGAAAATCCTATTATCCTTTGCTTTCTTTTCTTTAATCACAACCATCGTAGTGGTTTCGTTAACATTATAGCTATTTGTTAATATTATTGTGTTACTATTATTTAATTAGAGTATTATTTAGCTATATGCCCACTTGCCATAGTTATTTTCATGATGACGTTGACATAATAGGTTCAGATGGACTTATTTAATTTTTCGTCAACTCATTAAATGTATAAGATTAACTAAAATAATAATTTGAATTTTTTATTTTTATTTAATATTTTATTTTACAAATACTATCAATACTAATTAGGTAATACATATCCACTTTTGGGATTGCAAATATGGCAAAAGAAAAGGATTAATTGCTTCTGAAGCTTATTCGACCCGAACCAGAATTTTGAATATTTGGTTTTTGGACCAAGTGATTGTTTATTTATTTGAAATTATAATTAATTGACTTTATAAAAACGACCACCAATTAACCTTCCATTTCGGGTGGTATATTTAATTATTCTTGATGAGCTACTATTTATAAAGATATAATAGATTAAGTTTAAAAGCCAAGATGAATAAAATCAATATCCAATAGATTAGATTGTACAAGTCAATACATAAAGGTGGATTATATTGTTCCATCTAAATCAATAGAGACCTAAGCTCCAAATCTACGAAAACCCACGTATCACTATAAATACTTTAAATTTTTATTATTAAAAAAAAATTATTACACCATTAACTGTTCTTAAGTTTTATGACTTAATTTACTTATTCAAATTCTGATTTACGGGTTAGATGGTTTTCGCTGGATTAACGCCCACAACCCACAAAATAAAGTACTAGATTGGATAAAAGAAAGATTTTTTTTTTTCAATAGTTTAGTGATTGAATTTTGATGAATTGGACCATTAAAGGATGCAAAAAAAGTCCGACTCGACAAAACATGGGTCTGCTTGTTGCCGCTTAAGTGTAAACATGGGCGCTGTATTAATTTTAGCAAGTAAAGCACATTATCGGGGAGCGGCCCAATAATGATCCAACTCATTTTTATGTTTTCATTATTTTTAAAGTTAAAAATATTTTTATTAGACTTTCGAATAAAAATAAGAATATATTTGAATTAGTTATATTTTTATTTAAATTATATATATTTAAAATTAAAATTATATTTATTTTATGTTGTTTTATATATGAAAAGACATAATATATAAATAGTTTGAGAATAAGATTAGTAGGTGTATGAAAAATATGAAATATTAATTAAATTTAAAATATATTTTTTTAAAAATAAATAGTATTTATGATGAAAGTGAATAAAACAAATATATTTTTTTATTTTTAAATAATAAAAAATAAAAAAATTCTTCCTGCAAATAAAACCAAACGAGCTCTAATATTTCACAAATAATAGCTGTCTCCAAATTTGAAGCCTTGTCAAAATTTATTAGAAAATTGTTGACCCTGCCCACCCACTTGTTTTTCCTTTTGTTTTTTTAAGCAAAGTCGTGAATTCAACATGCACAAAAGCGTCATCAATAGCACATCAGCAATTGGGCTTCAGCCAAAAATATAGCCATTCTCACAGCTCACAAGTACATTGGCTTTAAGCGACATTTAATAATCCCACTACTTCAAATGTATTACTAACATACTTTGCTCTTATCATGATCTATTCAGAAGTGGAATGCATTTCCAATTGTTTATGATCATAATTAAGGGCATAAATGCAGACATTTCCTCTAATAGTATTAGTAAAACCTACAACACCAAGCATTCAAGTCATGATTTATGCTGTCCCACTCTACATTATTATGTTTTTAATATAAAAAATATTATTGACATTTACTTATAATATAAAATAAAATATGAAACACTAATTTACAATAATATATCTAAACTGATGTTCTTATGATGTATAGCATAATATAAGACTTATGCATCTTATACTTGTCTTACAAACATATACACACACATCATAGAAAATATACAATTTTTTTTTTGGTAACCCAAGTTTCAGGTTTGTCCCATCTACTAGACTTCGTCCGATTAGTTTTGGGGCAATATTCCCCATTGATTCATTCTCCAAATAAATTCGAATATGATTACAACCTATATATATTTAGAATAGACATTCGGTTACGATTAACCCTCTCTATGGACCTATCTTGGACTTGATCCTAGAAGGAGCAATAGACACGTCCCCCCTACTTCTATAAGGATTCAAACCCCCATACTCATTGTGAACCTCTTATTTCTTACCGCTTGGCCTTGCTGGAGTCACAGAAATCTTTTAACATTGTCTGGTTGCTTTTGCAACTTTTCACAATTTCGTGCACAATCCTTTCCTCCCTCCTCCAGTCTTAGAGGAATCGGAAGCTCTGTAGTAATACGGATGTGTACACGCTACAACACGAACAAGAAACGTGTAAACGACGACTTTATGCTTTCAAACAAACAGGTTTCTGTTTTTTAACCCCAAAAAAGGAAACCAGATTTCTTGATAGTAAAGTCAATGATTAAACTATGAGCAACTACTGCAAATTGAGAATAAGATTAGTGGGATGACAGCCATTACTCACAAGTTGCATTTACTTAAAAATGATTGACTTTAAGAGATAAAGAGAGGATGCCACGTGGGAGAGGAGCTCTAAGGATATTTGAAACGAGCAATAGGCTAATTAAACCGAGCAATTTCTAAGATCATGTCTGAGAAAATTTTACTCTGGTTCTCAACATATAAACCAAAATGTCGACTTGGTGTATGTAAATAAAGCTGAAAATTGTAGATACAGTAAAGGTTGATGGAGAAAAACATATTGATAAGAGTTGACTAAGTAGTTTATCATGATCAAGTAAACTACGATGCGTGTATCATTGTAATGAGATATTATTTTTATCCATGTATGCGTTGGAAGTTGATAAAACTAATACTAAATCAGAGGAAATAAATACTATTTTCAAGCTCCCGATCTTGGACATGTACGGGTATGTACACCAAGTAACTAGTAGCCTCTAAGTCTCAGACAAGGATCCATCTGATCATCACTTCCAAGAGGCAAACTCATGTTTCTTTCCCAAGTTGGACTTTCTGTTGCTCCAACTAGGCAAGCTTAGTTGTCTTAAATTTTACCATATAAATATTGAACTCAATCTTCAGCAGCATAACCATAACGCCCTCAAACAACACTCTTTCTCTCTCTCTCTCAGACAGACACAACTTCATCAGCAGCCACAAAAGAGAAAATGAAGCCTCACTCATTTGCCACAACCTTAGCTCCACCTAAGTTGGACGTGCACGATTACTCTCGCACGATTTCCAAACTAAAGCCAAAGATACGGATAATTCACATAGTTGCACCAGAAATCATAAAGACAGATGTTGAGAATTTCAGAGAGCTTGTCCAAAGACTCACAGGTAAACCAGTAGAAAGTAAAGGAAGTACAAATAAGGGGAATAATGCTTCATGCCAAGTCTTGCCGCCAAAGCCTTATGGTAGCAAGCTAGGGAAGAACATGGAATCAGTGGGTGTACCTATATTGCAAGATGCAAAGAGAATGAAGGAGGAGATTGAGGAAATACATGGGCGAGAGAATCCAAATGCCTTTTTGAGTTTTTTGGGAGATGTAGATGAATTCCTTTACGATATGAATGAATTTCCTCTACTTTCTTTCAGGTCTTCTCAAATCAATACATTTGGTGAGATGCCTCTCTGCTAGTTGAAAACTTGCTGATGTTTTGTGAGATTGATAAGACTCTTACCACTAGTTTGTGTGCATAAAAGGAGGGTTCCACATGCTTCATTCGTTATTCTTTTTTTTGGAGAGGGGAGGGGAGGGGTTGTTTTGGATTTTGGACAAGGTTCAACAAAAAGTTTTTGCTGTTTGGTACGACTGGATAACTCTGAAAATTACTTTTCATTTTGTTAAGTCTGCCAGGATTGCTCCAAGAAGCTGGATAGGAGGCTGTGATATGTAAGTGCCTTGTGCCTAGAAATCCAAGTCATTCTCAGTCACTAGAACTGGATCAGAACTGAAAAAAAGAAAGTGGATAATCTCTCACATCAGGAGAAATAGTTAACAGGGGATTTGACGGGTTGAGATTCCAGTTGAAATGAGTCTCAGCAAATTGTCTGCACTCGGTTAGAATTGTTTGCTGTCACTTGGTTTGATCATCTCTGCGTTTGGCCTGTTTATTCTATTTTGGATGTTCCATCAGGAACTCTTAGATGTGATTGACCGATTGATCAACCAAAACGAGAGACGACATTTCCCCTTTGTATATGTATTCAACACAATCGATTTAGTTTCCAGTTGTTACAGATGTTTGGTTTGAAATAACGTGCGTCATTTCATGGATTCGCTTAGCAATTTATATGACTTGCTGAATAGCTGACAATGTTCTCCAGTAAGGTTATGGTGTTAGTTTTTGTGCTTCTAGTACTACTCATCTCTCCATTCAAATTAAAACAAAAATTTGTCTTTGTTTTGTTGAAACAACTATGTTTACTCTCAAGACTGCCCTTACCAAGTTTCCTTACATTTGTCACTCTCCCAGACCCTCCCTGCTCTCTCCAAATCACTTTGCAAGGAAGAAAAGGATGGTCTGCATCCAGTGCACATACACTGGATGCAACATCTACCCTCCAAGCGTTCCATTTTCTATAAAATGGGACATTTGGCTCAAATATATGCACCTATACTGGGTGTAGCATGAATTCCACCAAAAAAGGACAAAGGCTGCAAAGGAGTGCGCTTATATTTAGGGAGAGAAAACTCCTCCTCATGGAAACAACTACTATCTCCATCATATAGACACTTTACTGAGGTTAATTTGGAGAGTTCAGGGGAGTCTTAGGCTCACCTTTTTCATGAATTCAATCAAATTCAAGGTTTAAGTTCAAGTGACTATTTTTTGTTCAGAAGTTATTACGTCTGAGGTCATAAAACAAAAGCAAGCTTGGCTTAAATAAGAGCGAGCACAGGCTGAACCTCCAGTACTACAGCAATTCTCTGAATCCAATCTGTTGTTTTCCTCCCTTTTCATTTCAAGTTCATAACTAATTCTAGATCTATCACACCAACAATCTGCCTTACTAAAATATAGTAATAAAGATGTTTGCCATCCATAATGTATCATCTTTTTTAAACCAAAGACAGGAAACGGATTATATGCCCAACATAATGGTCATGGACATAAATTTGAGTAATGAAGCTATCTGCTGAGGGAAAATTGGAACCAGCAAGTCTAGAGCCTTAGATTTTTGTAGTAGTAATGCTTTGTGATATATATTATTTAACATACTTGTACAACCATGAATGCATTTTCTGAAGCAGACTTTGACATCTCTTAGCATGTGCAGCTATAGCAGATGCCACGAAACAAAAGTAAAATACGGAGCACTGCACCTCATTTCCCTTGTGAAGATGTTCTGCTGACAGAACAAATATGAAAATTGTCGAATTATACATAATTTGCAGGTGTTGGACATCACCAGATGACGCACAATAAATATTCCTTAGATAATAGAATTATCTATATGACACTTAGAAGTTAATTTTGCCCACCCGAGACATTGATGGAACGACTCAGCTCTTGCCAGTTGAATCTATGTCAACCTATAAAACGGTTCAATAGGTTACCATTGTGCATAAAACTGAAAAGTGAAGCAGAAGCATATCAATAAATTGGCAACAATGGAAGATGTACAGTACCATTCATTTCATTATAGACGCTTAAAGTGTGTCAGTCGAACATAAAAGGAAGACTCATCCAAGGGAAAAACAAAAGAGAGAAATAAAGAAAGAAAGAGTTAACATTCAACATCTAGAAGATTATGTTCCAGGAATCAGAGTGGTCAATGACGTTTGCTAACAGTGCTTTTTGGTTTTCAAAAACTAATATACCAGTCAGAGGCAAATCTAAGGCCTCAATTTGGTTCTCTTACAAGATCGTTGGAAAAGAAATATAGTCACCTGGCGGGTCTATAACTCTCACAATGTAAGCTCCTCTCTGCGAGAACTGCCTGCCTGGCTTTCTTCTGAAATTTACGATCAATATGACTATCTTAGTGTACCAAGACTAAAAAAGAATCTTTAACATATTAAAGAAAGTGTATGAAAGAACGCATGACAAGAAAATGAATCTCACCTGAGCAGTTCATGAGCTCAACCTATAATAAATGAACCACAAATGCCAGTGTCTCTTCAATCTGCAGGTAGATATAGTACTCTGGCACATGAGCAACGAAGCAAAGTACGAGTACGCACAACATATGTAAAGAGACACGGCATGATATCATAGTCTCTTGTTTCTGCAATAAAATATATACAAGTCGACAACAAATTAACTAATACCAAGCTATGGGATTTTAATGCCCATTTCCAAACTATAAATGAAAAATATTATTATAGAAGTTAGGGGCCCGTTTGGTGTTCTTTTGCAGGAATATTTTCCATTTCGGTTGTCAATTATTCTTCAATTAAATAATTATATTTTCTACTATACCCCCACTAATTATAACAATATAACAAAACAACATTGACAAGATAAATATACTTGAAAATATTTCCCACTAAATACAACAAACAAAATTGATAAGACATCTACATTTAAAAATATCTCCCACATCATATCATATCATTTCTTTCCAACAAAACACCCAAACATATTTCATTCTCCACATGTTGTCCAATCCCACTACCAAAATGCATTCTCCTAAATAATTTTCTCAAAATAGCCGAAAATAACACCAAAGAGAGACTAGACCAATTAGGAAACATAATCCAATATATTTAACAACCAAACAGTATAAAACTCCATAAATTAGAGAAAGTTATAAGAGCAAATAATACCACATACTCCAACTCTCCTTTTGGGTACAATGGGAAGAATCACCTCCTAGAGAAGAGGATCATATAAATTAAAAGGTATATGAGAAAATTGGCATTGGTATTGTCCAAAAAACAAGAAACTTGAAAATTTTGTATAGTCTAGAAACTACTGCAATACTTTTAATGTGATAATGTACAGCCTTGAGAATTAATGCAAAAACATGGCTTCATAATTAGCTTTCCCTTTCTTCAGATGTTCCCTTTTACTTCCTCTCTTTCTTTCTTTGGTGTGTGATCAACTACATGCGGGAACCAATGGCTCAATGCAAATTCCATATAAGCAAGTTAAAGGTGGTGCCTGAAAGAGAACAATTAGAAAAGTTGTGAGTAAGAACTGCAGGAGGACCGAGTAATATATATGTATATGCGTGTGCATTTCCGTTCATACACAGACATGAGGAGAAGAGCCAAGAGAAGCATGGCAAGTAAAAGAACAGCAGAATCTATATAAATTGAGAGCGGCTGAGATGAAAATATTACAGTGTGTTTGCTAATAAAGCAAGGTAATGAATAAGAAATGAGCATATTGGTAGGGTTGGTTAAAGCAATAGTTATTGAATACAAATTGCAGCAGAAATAGTTATGGTGTAGTCATGAAGGATTCATCATAGACCTACAATCAAAAGAATGAGGTAAATAAGAAGGGTTCGAGGCGAATTTTATTTTGACATAATCTAGATAGAGAAGAGTGAAAAAGGGCATCCATGTAGCTGACTCTTAATAAGGATGATATAAGACTTTGTTTAACTGAGTTACATGCCAAAATGTTATGTCCGTAAGTATTGTATGACATACCAGAAAAAAGGAATTTTTTTCTTTTGGTTCATAAATCAGAACTCTTCATGTATAATCAAAAAGTATCCAGGCAATGCTAAGTGGTAAATTCCAATCACAGATCAGTTTAAAATTTGTCCTATCATTTGTCTCTAGAAGCATGGACACAATATCTCACATAGCATATTTGACAATTCAAACCCTACAAAGCAAGAGTGACATCTTCCAATTTATGAACATAGAGGTTTATCAAATAGGAGATGCTGAAATATTTCCTTACGATAGAAACTAACCAATGCAAAAGTCAATCATAGAACTCTTATACAACTATCTCAAACACAAAGAAAGCGTCATTAAGATTTTGGCTGTAAGGGACACATATAGCGTGAAGAATAAAGGCTTCGGAAGTCTGAGCTCTTTAATGTAGATCCTCAAACTAAACACGCAATGCATGAGGTAGCTTAAACATTTAAGATATAAATAGAATCTGTTCATTTACTCTATATGCCCCTCCAGTAAAATCCAAACTCAAGCATAAGGGATGCCTGCTTTAGCACTTAGTTAGAACATCTTTTCATCTTCAATGAGAAAATTAATTGGTCAACCATTAGTGCTTTTTCCTTACAGGCTTTTTATACAACATCAAACCATTTCAACTGCAAGTCTGTAACTTAAATCAAATAGCGTGGAATACATAGGGGCAAAGAAATATTTAGGGCCAAACTTAAAAGAATTAAAATAACTACTGCACATTCAGTCAAAGTCCAATGGTAATGAGCTCCATCAAAAAACAGATTTACAACAGTCAATAATGTCTCCAAATCTCAGCATAGCATGTAAACTATGAATATAGTAATTACATGAAATTGATGACGTTAATAGACATTTCCATTCATTTGAATAGGTGTTTATCTCATAGGAGTTAGATAGATGTAAGATGTCACTCAAAATTCCATATTTGCTTTGATATGATATAAACGAGATCCCATTGCAAGAAAGTTAAAAATCTATTAGCATGAGAGAGCACTTTCTCAATCGAGATATGTGAGTGCAGCCATCCTTTGTTGCTAAGTTGCAGATGCAAATGCAATTTAAAAACTAAAATACATTTCCGCTAGTGAAAAACCAACCAGATAATTCACAGTGAAAGTAAAGTAGGAGAGTATCTGCAAATGAAATTCAGCTCAGAATAACATACAGAATAATGTACAGGGGGTAATAACCCTAGCCGCCAATATGTATCATTGGTCTGTTTGGAGTATTTGCGATGTCAAACATCCCAGCATGAGCCGCTTTCTTTCTTTTGATCTGGTATTGCGCATAAATGGTTAGAACTATAAGATTACAAGCATGTAGCTACACAAAATGCAAAGTAATTCTCAAAATTGTGGGTAGCAATCTTGACAAAAGGATCCCACCCCACGAAAAATGAACCCAGGAGTCACGGTGAGGTGGGTTCTTTTTGCAGGTGGTTGTGGAAGTGGGGAGGCCACAATAGTTCCCAGACAAATGGTGTTTGCAACATTATTATCAAGATAACAAGAGCTACGTACCGCTGCTCCAATAATCTCCTTAAGTTCATTATCATCAACACCACGACGCATGGGGTCCCTCAAGCTAACCTGAAATGAAAGAAAGTCTCGTCATGAGAATGAGAGAAGAATGTAATTTTAAAACTTAACCTTCACATGAGCAGCAAAATCTCATATAAGATGATGGCAAATTTGCACAGCATTATTAAAGTGCAAAAGGCATCCATTCAATCTGATATTATTAACATGATCTGCTGAAGCTCAATTCATCTGCTCGACTGCTCCTATGAGTTGTTTAGGGTGTTACAAATTGAAAGATGATGACCACCCCTAAATTGGTGTGGATTAACTAAGCATTTTATGCAATCAACAAATATATATATATATATATATATATGTATGTATGTATCTGAAAGAATATTTTAATTGTGCTTTGTCTTGCAGTTCGTTTTCTACCGCACTAATGATTGCATCATTGAGAAATTATATCCAAAAGTTAGGTAACTAGAAGAGAATCCAGAGGCCAAAATCAATATGTTTATACTTGCAAAATATAAGAGTATTATCAACATGTTGCCCTCCATAAAATCTCACAAATCATCTTTCTTTGTAATGCTTATAAGTAAATTCACATTGGACAAAATATGTTGATGATTGATCAAAAGGGGAGAGCATAGTTTGGATGATGTCTCACAAAAGGGGAGAGCATAATCTGGATGATGTCTCACAGAGGAAGAGCATAGTTCGGATGATGCTCACAGTTTTATCCCATGGAAGTATATTCATTGATGAATATGAAGAGAGTATTGACTTTTAAACATTATCGGCTCATACCACTTGCAAATAGCATCACTTCAAAGTTGGTCAACAGATGACCAGAAATTGTGGCATACAGCCAGTGACTACGTGAATAAAAAAAAGATTCAATATGACGCAATGCAACAATAATTGACATCATTAACTTTTTAGAATCCTTTATTTCCTGCACAAAGATTTTCTTGTGGGGATGGAAGCAATGGGATTTGTTCTTTGTCAAAAGCATCAGCAAAGAAATGTAAAACAGTAAAGACAAAAAAATAAAAATAAAAAGAGCTCTAAAAGCTGCAAAATAGAGAACAAGATACAACTTTCAGGATAGACAAGTGCAGTGTTTTTTAAAGGCACAAGGCATTGGCCTGACAACCGCATGTCTTGGAGTGGGGCATAAGCCCTGAGGCTTGGGGCGTCTGCCCCATGAATTTTTATATTGAATATTTTTATAAATAAAAAATAATATAGAGAATTTTTAAAAAAAAGTAAAATAAAGCCAACATATTAAAACTAGTAGGCAAAAAATTGTGAATTGAAAAATTATGCCTCAATATTAAAGCCATGAGATAAATAATTTTTTTATAGAAGGAATTTAAAGAAAAGAAATTAGAGCTTTTATTATTTTTTGAATAAAATGAAAACCTGACAATACACAGGAAGAATAAAAAAGATGATAAGACAAACATAGCATTGTATTGATAACTAGCCTAGAAGTGGACAAATCCTTCTAAATCAATAGGGAGCTTGAGAATAGTTATGGAAAAAAGTAAAGAATTTTAGAGATGAATATAAGTGAGAAATTGTTGAAGACAGCTTCTTTGTTCATTTTTAACTATATGTTTTCATCTTGGTTCGGTTAATTTGGATTTAAATAATTTTTATTACTAATTAAGATGATTAAGTCCTATTAAAATTGGAAAAAAAAAATATTCACATTCCTTTGGGATACATGTCCAGCGACTTGGGGTGTAAAAGGCGTATGCCCCAAGGAGGCCCAGAGTGCCCAGGCAAAGGGCATACGCCAGTCTGCATTGCCCCTAGGCATTTTTGTGAGCGTCCCACCTCAGGGCGAACCTCACAAGTGCCTATTAAAACAATGTCAATGAATGATAATCAAGGCAATGATTTACCTCTGAGGGACCAAACAGGCAAACTTTAAAGTTCCCATCAGCTAGAAGTCTCAGTCTATTACAACCAGCACAAAAATGCTCTGTCATTGATGTGATGAAAGAAACTGTACCCTGATGTCCATCAATCCTGAAATTCTTGGCTGTCTCTGTGGGATGATCCAGAATCCTTTTAAGTCCTGTAAATTGTTTAACCTGTTCAGTAATATTGAGCCACTCAGGGAATGTATAAGGATATCCAGAATTGAGACAGCAGAATTCTACCTTACCACAATATCCAACATTTCAGAGTAAGGTACAAGTTTCTTCACATTCCAGACATTCCCATCAAAAGGCATGAACTCAATAAACCGTACATTGATCGGCTTCTCACGTGTCAGCTCAACAAAATCACATATTTCATCATCATTGAATCCGCGCATTACAACACAATTTACCTGGGATAAAACACATCCAAAAATATATACTTGATAGTCTTTCAGAAAATCTTGACAGTGGAAAAGAATTAACCAATACTAATCTGTACTAAATCTAACAAGTAGATAAATAAGAAGGAAGAACTGAGCCAAAACAATGATATACTTAGGACATTGGTGAAACATACTTTGACAGGATTATATCCCAACTCTATAGCAGCATCAATGGATTTCATTACTCTTTCATGTCCTCTTCGCCTAGTCATAAATTCAAACTTTGCTGGAACCAACGTGTCTAAACTTATGTTTAGCAAACTAAGTCCGCATTCTTTTAACCTTGGAAGTTTATTCGCTAGGGTAATTCCATTAGTAGTTATAGCAAGTGTCTTTAATCCACTTAAGTTTGACAGCTGTAAGCAAATTTCTTCAATATCCTTCCTGATTGTTGGCTCCCCACCAGTCAGACGAATTTTGGTAACCCCAGAACTGACAAACAGATTTGCTAGGCGAACAATCTCATTTTGCGAGAGAAGCTGAGGACTAGGAGTAAGCCCTACACCTTCAGCAGGCATACAGTACTGGCATCGCAAATTACAACGTTCCGTCAATGAAATCCTCAAATAAGTATGTAGCCTCCCGAATGAATCAGCTAACATATCAGAAACAGGATTATCTTTAGGTGCATCCGCTTGAAATTTTTCACATGAAGTAGCATACATCTTTGACATGGTTCCATCCACATGGTCACTTCTTAAAGTTAGTCCATTACTGCTTTTACGTAGAATGAGAGATGTGATGGTACTGTCGGCCTGTAAATCAAATTTGATTATTATTAGCCAACTATTATTTTAGCAGTGGGTGGAAACACAAAGAGCCAATTTGCAGGGTAAGGATGCATGATTTCAACATGTGATTGGGAAAATACAGATGAAACAGACAACTGCCAAAGTGCAAACTTAACATGATATTAGGGAACTGCAAAAGTAAAATATAAGGGACTTCTTGTCTAATTTTATACATTACAGATGCACATAAAGATGACTTGATATTACCAATTGCTATAAGAAAAGGTTCAATCACATTGATTTCATATAAAAACAACCCATTCTGATTCAACTTGCTGAAATGAATCAGTTGCCTTTAGAAAGTAACCAAGCGTGGTCCCCTGTTCATAGCTGCTTCAACTCTAATGAAGAATAGATATTTCCACTCAGAAAGTAGCAAACTAAGCCCAATCATGATCTTGGGAAGCATATAAAAAAAAAACAAAGTTTGAACTGCTGATCAACTAGTGCAGCAGACAACAAATTAAACCAAATGACGATCAAAACATTGACATATATTAACTTAAATAATGTAGAAACAAAACTCAAGCATGTCACAATATCCAGAATAGCATTAATCGTGCCAAACAATATTTCAACCGCCGAAATTGCATTTGCCATCGAAATCCAAACCTAATAGGTGAGTATCTCAATCAAAATTGTTAACACATAAAACCAATCCAAATTCCAAAATCACATGCATGAAGGGACGAAAAATCCCAAAAAGCCAAAAGAAAAATCAACCAAGTTCAAACAAAGATACAAAATCATTCCATCACAATTAATCAAACTGATAAGTGCTTCTCCCAATCAAGGTGCAATCCAAGCAACTACAGAAGCGCATTCCACAGAGAATAAATTCAAAAATGCACTTGGTGCGCCACTGAATTAAAATTAAAAAAAAAAATTGAACTTTACAAAAGAAGACATACCGAGCTCAAATTCCTTAGACCCGGATGCCATTTGATAATCTTGGAGATGCATGGCCGCATGCTGAAAGCAAATTAGAACTGGATACCCACTTTTGCTTAAAAGAAAATATCTATCTTTCTCTTCTGTGAATATGTATTGAACTTGTGTCTCGGGGGCGGCGAGAAAAGAAAGATAAAGATGAATTGGATATGGAATCTTGTCCCAAAATGGTGAATGAGAATAAATGTAGCTGACCCAAAAAAAAGGAAAGCTCAATTCATATGGAAACAAGGGTTAACGAATTAAAAAAGGGTCAAGGAAAAACACGATGGCGGCTTGGAGGGACGGGGGCCACCGCCACAACCGCCACGGAAAAGGAGAACTATGGCTCGTGTATTGAGCCAAAGGTCAACACTACACCAGGGCGGGGGGGATTTTGGTCTGGTTAAATGCATTATAGTACTTGCTCCACTTCTTTATTTTTCTTTTTTTGAGTTTTTTGCTTTACTAAATTAAAATAATTAATTATGAATTTTTCAAAAAAAAAATTGATTCAATTTATTTTATCAAATTAAAATAAAAAATCTGATTCAATTTATTTTACTAAATCGAAATAAAAAATCTGATTCACTTTGTTTTACTAAATCAAATTACCCCAATTCTAAATCTGATTTAATTTATTTTACTAAATCAAAATAAAAAATTTGATTTAATTTTTTTGGGCAAGGCAAACATTTGGGTAAGGAAAATCTGATTCAATTTGTCTTACTAATTCAAAATTATCAAAATAGAAAATCTGACTCAATTTATTTTACTAAATTAAAATAATCCAATTCTAAATCTGATTCAATTTATTTTACCAAATCAGAATGACGAAAATCTGATTCAATTTGCATAGACCAAATCAAAATAATCAAAAATCTGATTCAATTTGTTTTACGAAATAAAATAAGTCACTTTTAATAGACCAATTCAACCACTAATTTGTCAAAAAAATTAAAAATTTGAAATTTGAAATTTGAAATTCAAATGTTTAAACTTTTTTCCATATATAATTGAATCAGATCTTTGTGCTCTTTTTTGCTTTTTTTTTGGAAAATCTAAAATAGATTATTTTGATTTAATAAAATATATATATATATATATATATAAAATAAAATAGGACAAGTAGCAAAAATAAAGCACCCAGTGTTGTAATATTATTCAGCATCAACCAAATCCAATTTTCACACACTATTTGCTTTGTAATATTATTCAGGGTAAAATCATTCAATGTCCGTACTGGATTGTACATTGCTTGCAAATGTACGAAACAATAATCCAACTTTTATTAAATGTGCATTTTTCACATTTTTCGATAAAATATTATCGGCCTGTTGCACTTTGCTCATTTATTTATTTAAAAATGTGCATTTAACTAATTGTATCTTTATTTTGATGGAATGAAGTAGAATATTTAACTACAAAAATTATTGTGTTCTACTCAATTGTAATATATCAATAATTTTGTCAATTAGAATTATCTTATAATTATAATTATAGTTTTCTAAATTTATATGCATGATATAATTAAAAAATATTTATAGATTTTCCCAATTCGTTGTTATGGTATATATTTACATTTATGGTTACTTGTTTAGTGAATGATATGTGCCATTTGGGATTCTAATTTGAATCATGATAAGAGATGTGATGGTTGTTGGTGGATGTTATACTTATAGAAATATTTTTTAGTGAAGTTTAACAATAATTTGGGGATAATTATAAAAATAATTTTTAATTATATCATGCACTTAAATCTATAAAAACATAACTATAAACCTAGTTTGTAATTACAAGGTAACTGAAATTGATTGAAATGTCCATATATTAGTAAATGAGTAATTTTAGTGAAATATTCCACTTTATTATACCAAAATAATAACTTGATGGTAACGTGCAGCATTTTAAAATATTTTAGAGAATTAAATACACAATTTATTTAAGGTCGGGGCAAAATGCAATATGTACAAATTAGGTTAGCATCTTTTATGGGATATCCATCAGAAAACCGGATGAAGGGTATAAGGGCATATCTAACAATGGTTTGGTAGCATGTGGACATTTGCAAAGGATGAGATTCAATATGCAATCAATCATGCCCCATTTACATTCTATTATTAGCCTAAATTTATTATTTTATTCAACTTAATTCAATATATATATTTGTTGATAGATGCTCAACTGATATCAAGTGATCCAATTTTATTTTAATTTTTTTAGATTATGGGCGGGATATGTATCCCACTAAGGAGGTGGTATTAAACAATCTCTCAAGGCCCACCAAATTGTTAGTGATTGAATTGTCTAATTTGTCCTTAATTACAAGATTTGTCTTTTTGTTTAAATAAACAAATTGCAATGCATACCCTCCAAAAAGGCTTTGCATTGTCGATGGAAGAAAACAAGCTCAACCTCATCTTGGTGGTGGATTTGGATGTGATTTAAGGTGGGTTGGTTGGGAGGATGAGAAGCTTGACTGAGAGGAAAAGGAGACGGTAGGCATGAAAGGGGTAAAGAAAGAGATTTGAGAGAAATTGAAAGAAATGAGGGTTGAAAGTGTGGGTTTTGATGTTGGAGATGGTAGATGAAAAAGGGATATGAATGAGATGGGAGTTAGGGAGACGGGGTTATCGGGTTTCGGTGGGTGGGGTTGGGGTGGTGGAGATTGGGCTGAGCTGGTGGGGAGGCGGCAACGGCTTGAGTGGGGGTGGTTGGGATGGGTTTTTTTTGTCAAATTATTATAATTTAATAAAATAATTATTAAAATATCGTAAAATATTTTGGATTTAGGAATTTATAGCAAAGCGTTATTTTAGATGACGCTTTCATTTATTTATTTTTTTAATTTTCAAAGAAAGCGTTACCCCCAATAATACCTTCTTTGTTTAAAAGAATCTGCAAACATCAATCAATGTATGGTTGGCCGGATTTACCCATCTGCTAATTAATACTCATCTGTCAATTAATGCATACATGCAGAAATTGCCATATTAATAAAGAAAGCGTTACCAGGGGTAACGCTTTTCAGAATCTGCCAAAATAATTTACAAAGAAAGCGTTACCATAGGTAATGCTTTCCAAGAATCTGCAGTCATGCAGAATCTGCCAAAATGATTTCCAAAGAAAGCGTTATCGGGGTAATGATTTCCAAAGAAAGCGTTATCGGGGGTAACGCTTTTCAAGAATCTGTAGTCATGCAGAATCTGCCAATTAATGCAGATATCAATCAATGAAACTTTGACCGGATTTGAAAGGAAGACGTTATACGCGGTAACGCTTTTCTTGTTGTAATTTTTTTTTTAAAATTTGTTGTATTATGAACTGTTTTAACAGCTTTTTCTTTCACGGGGTTCACGGGTTTTCTTTTTCTTCTTCGCTTAGTCTTCTTCTATTCATTCTTCTTCTACTCATTCTTAACTATTTATCTTCTCTCAACTTTCTTTCTTCATCTTTGTCTTCTTCTTATTTCAAACTTTTGTTCTTATTTTCTTTCTTCACCAACCAAGCAATCCAATAAGGCAGCGGCAACAACGATAGCAGCGACGCGGTGGCGACAACAGCGACGACGATCAAATTAAAAAGGTAATTATTATTTTTTTAATATTATCATTTGTAAATTAGTTATTTAAGTATTAGGTTTTTTAAATTATTTAATTGAGCATGCATTATATTTTGAAGTTAAGATATTAGAAATTATTTTGTTGTTAATTTAAATATTAGAGAGATAACAACAGTTTTTTTTATTAATCCTTGTTTTGTTTGATTTGATAATATGTTATATTAACAATTTATTCATGTTGGGACTAATTAAAACACCAATAATAATTAAAATAATACTCTGTAGGTACATTATAAAAATAAAATGTACATCAAAAGCTTTTCTGTTAAAAAATATATATTAAAAATTTAATTTTATTATGCAATATAATATTTTAATTAATTATTAATAATTGTAGATAGTGAATAAAATAAGAAATAGGTGTTTGAAAATTAATAAATAAATAAATAAATAAAATATATTATTATTTTAAAAATAGATAAATATAATATTTATTCACCAAAATATAGTTAATAAATATGTTGATTAAATTAATTTAAGAAAATAATTATTTAAAAATCACAATTACGAATTTAAGCTAGACATTGACGGTATGTAATAATGTTTCAAACCATCTTGATAGATTTAAATGGTCTGCTCCATTTTAAACTCTGGTTTGACTTCGCACAAGAATCAAGATTCAAGTAAGCACGGTAAAATACAATATCATTTAGAAACTTTGTGCATTTTTTCTGAAATTATCTTCTTAGTGGAGGTTGTTACATTCGTAATTATTTTTCATAGGCTATGAAACTTTCACCTACTTCTATAATATGAATTTTACCGAATTAAATGATTACATATTTTGCAACAAAAAATTAAGATTGTGCATGTCAAAATCTTCTTTTTGACTAATTAAATATAAGATTAATATTTTGATTTGGTTTGGGGCACAAGAGAACTAAGTTAAAGAATTTTTAGTGATTAAAATAAGAAATGGGGGTTTAAAAATTAATAAAAAAATAAAAATAAATAAAATATATTATTATTTTAAAAATAGATAAACATAGTTAAAATATAGATAAATATTATTATTTTAAAAATAGATAAACATAGTTAAAATATAGATAAATATTATTATTTTAAAAATAGATAAATATAATATTTATATACAATAATATAATTAATAAATATGTTTATTAAATTAATTTTAGAAAATAATTATTTAAAAATCACCATTACGAATTTAATAATTATAGATAATGAATAAAATAAGAAATTGGGGTTTGAAAATTAATAAATAAATAAATAAATAAATAAAAAATATATTATTATTTTAAAAAAAGATAAATATAATATTTATATACAATAATATAGTTAATAAATATATTTGTTAAGTTAATTTAAGAAAATAATATTTGAAAATCACCATTATGAATTTAATAATTATATATAATGATTAAAATAAGAAATGGGGTTTGAAAATTAATAAAAAAATTAAATAAATATAATTAAATAAATTAAATATATTATTATTTTGAAAATAGATAAATATAATATTTATATACAATAATATAATTAATAAATATGTTTATTAAATTAATTTAAGAAAATAATTATTTGAAAATCACCATTACGAATTTACTAATGAATAATTGCATTTAATTTTTGAATATATGGCACCTCAAAGAAAAGTTACAGTTATGGTGTATACGGGAGGTTAAGTGCCACAAGATTATTGGACTGTGACATGACCGTTTTCCAATTGCATATATGAGAATTCCTCGTACAACAACCTTTTCGGAATTATTATCAAAATTGTATGAACGCACCCGCATTGATAGCAATCAATTCTCGTTGAAAGTGTTTGTTAAATTTTCACAAGTCTACATGCAACGGATAAAAGAATCAATTGTGGAGATAACCGACGATGACAGTCTAGGGTTTTTCTTGGATCCAGAGGCTGAAATTAATAATATGGATTTTATGTTGAGAAAGAACAAATTCACCATAGTGTTGCTCCTCCAGAAATGATGATGAATCAGGAATGGGGCTCGTATATGTCTCTTTTAGCCCAAGACACTGTTGTGGATCTTTCTATGGTGACACAAGGAATGTCAACTGTTGGAATTGATGACCTATGCGTGGGTGCTTCTATATCTGCTTATGCAAATTTTGGTATTGGGCAGTATACTATTGAATCAAGTAGCACGAGAGAAGTTGATAATGCATACACGGAGTATATCCCTGATGCTGAACCTGATGATGTTAATGATCCAATAGCAGACAGTTTTGGGCCGTTTTGGGCCCAACATACCTAGTGATTCTGAACCAGACGAGGTTGAGCATCCAATTCCTAATAATAATGAGGATAATGTTGATATTGATATCATGTTGAATATATTGTCATCACATGGTCAGGGGACATCGTCACAGTCTGAACTCTCAGTCAGTGCAGCAATACCTTCCAGCTCAAATGAACATATACTTCATCCATCGATCCCATTCATCTCTACTACTTATCCAGAGGTATATGCAGACTCCTTTTTTGTTTCAACTGGGGACTGTGGTAAGTTTTATGATTCAAATAGAGGGGTTCTTGATGTGGGTATGATTTTTAAGGATAAGAAGCACTTGATATCTGCAGTAAAAGATTTTTCCATCCGCTTTGCGAGACGAGAGTATCGTGTGGTTGAGAGTACACCGAAGCTATGGAAAGTAGTATATAAACATAGCAGAACAATATGTGGTGTAGATGGGAGCTTCGAGCGTCACTAAAAGTAAATTTTGGCATGTTTAAAATAACAATGTATGAGGGGAACCACACATGTATGATTGATAGAATATCAGTTGACCACCATAATTTAGATAAAAATTATATTGCTACGTTGTTGGTGGGGATTGTTCGGGATGATCCAATGTACTAGATAAAATATGTCATGCAATTTGTGAAGCAAAAATTGGGATTTGAGATTTCATATTCGAAAGCATGGTATAGCTTGAAACGCACCTGAGAAAATGTGTATGGGACTTGGGAGAGCTCAGTGCAGAAACTTCCTAAGTTTATGAGAGCTCTACAAAAGTCGAATGAGGGAACTGTTGTTGAGTAGGATCATAAAGACACCAGAAATCCAAGATAAAAGATAATCAAATACGTCTTTTGGGCCTTCAAGCCATGTGTAGAGGGATTTCATCACTGTCGCAAAGTCATAAGTGTCGATGGAACCCATTTATACACAAAATACAAACATAAAATGTTGATTGCAGTTGCTATGGATGTAAACCAACAGGTTTTGCCTCTTGCATTTGCAATTGTCGATGAAGAAACTACTGTCTTGGAAGTGGTTTACAGATGCTGAGCAAACATATTATACAAGGGGTTGAAGGTATGTGTCTAATTTCTGATCGACATCCTGGCATCCTTCGAGCAGTTGAGAGTGTACCCGACTTCACACTTCCTCGTAGTGTGCATCGATTTTGCTTGAGGCACGTGTGCTCAAACTTCAACAATCATTTCAAGAATATACAATTGAGGGACTTATGTTATAGAGCTGATACTACACATCAAATAAGTAAGTTTGAGAAGGCTCTTTAAGAGATTAAAACCATTAAGCCACAAGCATTTGCATACTTGACAGAGATTGACAAGGAGAAATGGGCATTTGCTCATGATGGAGGGTGGCGAGGCGGACTTCTAACCACCAACATGTCTGAATGCATTAATGGAGTATTAAAAGGTGCTCGTCGTCTTCCACTCACAACTATAGTGGATATAATATTTCATCGGTGTGCTCAATTTTTTCATAAATGGGTGCTGAAGGCAGATAGGATGATGCAAAATAATCAAATATGGATTGATTATGCATATAAGAAATACAAGCATTGGAAGACACACTCATTACATCATATTGCAACCATATTTGACCATAATCAGCAGTCAGCTTCCGTTATATCACAAACGCACTATAGAAGTGGACATGGGGGTCATAGACACATTGTGAATTTAATGTTAAGGGATTGTACATGCGGCAAATGGAAGTTGTTTGGGATTCCGTGTTCTCATGCTCAAAAAGTGTGTGCTGCTTACAAGCTTAATTCTGCAGTGCTCGTAAAATCGTATTACAACATACAGAGTTATAGACAAACATATGTTGGTATATTTAAGCCATACATAGATGAAAATTATTGGGACACACCTGATTTTGAGCTATATCATGATAGAACTTTACGAGTTATTCCCAATCGAGGCAGAAATCAAACTTCCCGTATCCTAAATGAGATGGATTGAGCACAAACTCGTACGAGACAACAAGCTCGTAGAGAACAAGCCCGCCAACAACAATGTCCAACACAGTCTCAGTCATGAACTTTGCTCGATTATAGGGTTGACTCATTGTACAAGCTAAAATTTGTATTAACATGTTATTATATTGAGGTTTTTAATGCCAAATATTTGTAATGCACTTATTTTTATTATTCATGATTGGAATGATCATAATACTCATTTTCAAAGTATTTATCATGCTGTTAATTGATGTAATTATTTGTAATTGTGGTTAGAATAATCAAAATACTAATTGGTGAACACTTATTCTCATTACATATGTATTATTTATATTTGAATCATGTCATAAGTTTATTATTACTTTCATGGTTTTATTAATATAAAATATTCTAACTTGCAGGATGGATTTGACACAAGCATATGGGCACGTAATCCGAGTTTGTTATCTATGCAGTCACAGCATAGATCTGAGATTGTGATGACAGAGACGATTGATGAGATATTACATGGGAGAAGGGCTGATGGTCCTTTTTGGCAGCTATTTGATCAGGTGCACCCGCATGCACGCGTGCTTACTATATTACATTATATAAGATTTTATGGTGTGTATAGATGTGGACGTTTTATTGCTGATTTTCACTTGATTACCGCTTTGGTGGAGAGATGACACCGAGAGACACATACTTTTCATTTTCGAGTAGGTGAGGCCACAATTACATTACAGGATGTTGCAGTTATTTGGGGCCTTCCTATTGATGGTCGTCTAGTCACAGGTGTAGATCACGAGATATCTATAACACATTGGGTGCAGTACAGTGAGGTTACTTTAGGATTTCATCCTGCGCCCGAGCATTTTAGGAGGGCACGTCTATATACCAGCACCCTCGCACAACATATGAGACAGCATCCTGTGACTGATGACAGTGATGAGGAGCATGTACACCAGTACGCCCGTGCATATGCATTCATGTTGTTTGGTGGTGTTATGTGTCCTGATTCATCAGGAAATTCAATCCCGTTACTTTATTTACCAAAATTTGAGAATGTTGATGAAGTTAGTGGGTACAGCTGGGGTAGTGCTGTATTGGCTTTTTTATATCGTGAGTTGTGTACGGCATGCTCCAAAATAAAATACAATATTGGTGGTGCATTACAATTATTACAGGTAAAATGAATACATATTTATCTTATAATTTAATACATCTTTATCATATTTTGTATTGATGTGAATTTCAATTCTTCCAGATTTTGGTGTGGTCTAGGATAACGCCCATTACACCTGTTGTTCTAGAACCACGTGTAGATTTAGAGCCCTGGGAGATTGATTTAGAACATGTACTTCCTAATCCTCCTATGGTGCACGGTAAAAAAATTTAATTATTACTTTTTTGTATATTTATTTTTTTATTATGTTAATGTAAATAAATTAAACATGTGGAATACCGATAACTTATGATCATACTACTCGATATTCTGTGCGCATCTTTCGAGAGATATTTGATACTATGATGCCACACTAGGTCAACAAACTTATAATGAAGTTTTATTTGCCATCACCCGCAATATATTATTAATATCTATTTTTTTCTTTTTTATAGTTCATTTGGCAACCATATGATATGACTTCCCAATACATTACTGACTTGCCACCATATTGTAGTCCCCAACTTTGGACGTCCACATATCCATTAATCTTCTATGCGCTAGTTGAGATGCACCATCCTAAGAGGGTTCTTGACAATTTGGAATGATACAAAATATCCCTCAATTTCCACAGGATCGTGACACAGATTTGCATAGATTTGACCGTAGGGGGTATATAGAATTTGACTAGGAAGCTCATCACATACAGTACATTAGTGCATGGATTAGAAGATTTGAGACTATTGTGCGTAGACCACTCATTAGAGATACAGTCACTAGAGATGATGGATATGATGAGTGGTATGACAGAGTTACACGTCGTTTTATATCGTCTGCCAATAGAGTTCAGACTACAGGCTACCAAGTTGGGGATGCATCTTTGATGCAATTTTTGGTACGTAAATTGATATTTCATATATTTATATTTTTGAGTTATTTTATATCATATATATTTATATTGTGATTTTTTATATGTATTTTAGGCTGATCGGTTGACATCTCTTAGTATAAGTGCTCGAATGATGCCTCTTGAGGATTTGACTGCAGCTAATTCATTATTGGAGCGATATATTTCTGTTGGTGAGCAGGCCGCAACCCTCCTTGTCAGCCGAGATTTACCTTCACAAATGCATTCGGAACAACCACGACCACCAGATGATACACAGATTACGATAAATAGGAGAAGGAGAAGCCGTACTGAGAGGTCCAGTAGCTCAGTAGAGGGTGTTACCACCAGTCGGACTCAGATACCTCCTTTCACCGGCCATGATTCAACATCATATCACTGTCCTCCAGCAGTAGATGTAGCCGGGCCTTCTACATTGCTTGTCTCTTCTGATGATGTTTATAGGCCAGTCCCACAGAGGATTATTTTCCTTTCACTCCTTATGATCCGACAGCATATGCGTACTCGCAGGTATAACTTGATCTTGGCTTGGGATTGATGCCTAAAAATGTATCACGTCTGGAGTTTAATATCTCTCATATTTTATTCCCTGCAATGAGATCAATGTATCGAGATCATATCCATGATACCTTTTGATCGAGTTATCATAATACATATGTAGATGATAATTCGCAAACTGATGAGATATCACAGTTTTTGATACTGTTGCACAGAATATGGGAGAGAGAGCTAGAGGGCATAGGAATAGGCGACCACGTGGTTGTGGTATTGGCGGATATTACTGATTATTGTATATAATATATTTAATTTTATTACTCTATTCATTTATATAATAATTTTTTAAATTGTTGTTTAATTTTTATTTAAAAATCTAACTTGTATATTTACATGTATAATATTATAATTACATAAATACTAAATACACATAATATGAATAAATTATAAATTATAAATATACACAATTGGCGTATCATGTATATATATTAATTACTTATATATATATATATATTAATTACTTATATATATAATAAATTAAAGAAAAAAAAGCTAAGAATTTGAAAGCGTTACTTTAAGTAGCACTTTCAAAGTCGTTAAATTCGTTAAGAATTTGAAAGCGTCACTTTAAGTAACGCTTTCAAATTCGTCTGACTTTTCAGTAACGCTTTCAAAGTCAGAATAAAAAAAATTATTGAAAGCGTTATTACAACTAACGCTTTATTATAATTTGGTGATTTTCTTTCATTATACGGTATTTTAATAAATATTTTAATAAATTATTATATTTTACTAAAAAAGCCATTGGGATGGCGAAGGAAGAATAAGAAAAGGAAACAAGGTGAAGAAGAAGAAGAAGAAAAAAGAAATGGAAAAAAAAATTAAGAAAGGAAAATTCATAAGATTAATTATTTTCTTGGTTAAATGCTACTTAGAATTATTTTGGAGGATAATTAATACATGACAATAATATAGGGGCAAAGTATATTTTACCAAAAAAAATATATTCTATTTATTATTTTTAGGATGTTTGTAGTTCTTCATTATCATGATTTTTTAATTAAATTCAACTAAGCATTAGATGGGAAAGAAAGAAAGGAAGGAAAAAAATAATTTTTATTAAGGGCATATTATTACATTCCCACTCATTTATCATACAAAATAGTTATTTGATTAAAATTTGTATTAAATTATCATATTTATGATCAACCCAAGTACACACAATATTTATTAATAAATTAGTTTATATCAAACAAATTATCATAATCTTTATCAATCATTTCATATCCACCCAACAAAGTAAACGAGCCCCATGTAAATGGGGAATGTATGCTTTTAACTCTATTTTTTAAAATACACAAAATATGACTATTTATTTATTCTATACTAATAAATGTTTTGTTATGTTATGAATTATTTTAATTCACGATATATGAAAAAACAATTCTATTTAAGTAGTTGAAGAACATAATGTAATTGAAAAAAAAAAAGAAAGAAAAAAAAGTATTGGATATTAAAAGATGATAAAAACATATTTTTTTATTTATTAAAGTCTACTATGTCTAGACGAGATATTTCACATGTAACTCTACTCATTTATTATAAATAACCATAAAGGAATACAAATGAAATTTTGCCAAAGTAATTAAGGATTAATTCTTAATTACTCCCCTTATATTAATTATAAGCAACCAATTTACCTCTAACCTCACTAGGAATTTCGCAACCAAGCATCGGATGTCCGTTTAACATCCGGCACAAATCTTGTGAGTGGACGATAATAAACCCCTCATCTTTTAAATTCAGGCAATGATGGAAAATCTAAAATATGTACTTAAGGAAAAATAACAGTTAAATAATTGCTACTTGATTACAGCCTTGGTTTTTTGGAAACAAACTATTTAAAAGGTTTTCTGAAAATATTTTAGGCAACATTTTTTTTGACAATATAAACTTTTGAACTTGTATTTTTGGTCCCTAAACATAAATAAATTTAACTGCAATTCATCCGATTTTTCCCATAAAAAAAAGAATAATTCTCCTATTGTTTTTTGGGTGTCTTTGTCGAGCATTCTTCATATTGTCTCAGAATTGCTCACATGATGAGTTCTCCAATGTCCTGGAGAGAATTTAACCACTGTTTTGATTATCTATTGTAAATTGTAATCTTTTCGCTACATAAAGAAAATAGCTTTGTGCCTAAAATAAATACAATTTTTGTGTCTAACAATAAATATATATATATAAAGAAAATTAATGTTACTTACAAAAATTTATTGGTATAGTAAAACTCGATTACAGTCTTTAGTTAAGTTTTTTAATTATTCTATTTGAGAGCAACAATTTTTGGAATTTGAAAACTCAAAAGTAGAATTGAGAGTTTGTTCATTAATTTAAATTTCAACGAAAATAATTAATTGATTTAGCATCGTAATCATGAACTAAATATTATAATTAGATATGCTCCACAGCGAGTTAAATAATTTTCGTTTTAAATGTTCTGAATTTCCTTGAATTTGATAAACCTAAATTTGAAAGAATTTTTAAAACCTCCCTTGATATTACATTTGATTTAATGTATTTTTTGTATAGTTTTGAAGATTGATATTATGTATATTTTTTTAGGACGAGAGTTCTTGTAATAATTAATAATAGTTAATACTGGCATGTGCAATTTGGTTAGCTTAAATATCTTGGGGTCTTATCATGATTTTTACCTTAGACAACTACTTCATACATGACATTATTTGATTGTTACTAATTAAATGTTTTTTTAATTTTATAATTTATTTTGGAAGATTAAAAAATGTAAACATAAACATAAATTGATGAATAAAAGTATACGATTATATATTGTTGAAAAACATATTCAATATCTACAATATTGTATAGGTAAACCTGCATCAAATCCTATAAAAAAATTCATTTTATTTTATTCATAATGTGACAACATATATTTTATTAATTTAGTCAATTAATGATATTCAATTGGTTTTAGTCCTTAATACATTATCATGCATAGTTTGTCCCCAGTTATAGTGCCTATGAATTTAGGTGGAATCGCCATTTTGTCCAAATAATAGTACCTTAAGTAGGTTTGAATCTCACAAAAAAATGTGATACTATTGTTGTAAAATAACAAAAAATATTAAAGTAAAGGAAGTAAAGTAAATAATAAAAAATGTAAAGGAACATAACAAGCTCAGAAAATAATATTTATTCTATTTCATTCCTTGTAAAGTAAAGTGTTAGTTGAAGTATGGAAATATTTGATTTATTTTTTCTTTTTCTTTTTTTTTCTGCGAAACATAATCTGCAACTCTAACATATAAGCAAAAGCCAGTCAACATTATTTTATAATATATTTATTTATTTATTTATAAGTATAAAGTAGAGGGCCCAAAATAGGAGTTGTTGATGTTACCTTTAGAACTTCTAATGGTCAGTTCCTAAACAAGGCCAATTTCTCTTATTCAATTTTTAGTTTAGTTTAATGAGTGGTTTAATGCAATACTATTCCCCCACTTAGGTCCACTAGTTCTAATTTGTAGTATTGTTTTCTCTGTATATAAAAAAAAAAGACTAATGATTTGATTGGTATTATTTTCGGTTATTTTTAGGAAATATTTTGAAAAAATGTATTTTGATTGTGAGATTGAAGAATGTGTCAAGAAAATATATTTGAATATTTTGTTGAAAATAAATGAAATGATATATTTAGAGAAATAATTTTTACTATAAATATATTGTTAATATTATTTATTATAATTAATAAAATACACTTTTAACTGTTACTAGGGGTATAGTAGGCATATGATTATTTGAGTTATTCATATTTTTTAAAATAAAAATATCATTTTCAAAAAATACAAATAGTAAAAAAAATTTATTATCGAAGAACAAAAAATACAATTTTAGAAATGAAACTTAACAAAACTTAAAGCTTGTTAGTAATGTAGTTTATTTTTTCCCCTCCTACGTAAAACTGCACACTTTTCTCTTGTTTCAATTTAAATGTCTTATTTTGAATTGATAAGTTTGTTTTATATTGAAAAAAGTAATTTTTTTCAGTATTTATATAAATATTTTTTTAATATAATAATTCATAATCAATGATATCATGTTATTATTTAAGCGAGAATGTCTGTCTAAAAGAAAAAAATTATAATTTAAGATAACAAAACATTATTTATTAATATTCTAAAAAAAAGGAAAAAGAGCTTTAAAATCTTGGCAAAGAATAATATTACCTGCCATTTTGCCGCATACTACCTGCCATTTTTGGAAGTTCAAGAAAAAGAATAATATATACTTAAACGTATAAATAAATTAAATTAAGATAATTTATTATTTAATTTATTTAACAATTAAATCAAATTCACACTTAATTTTGAATTTGATAAAATATTTTAACTCAAATAATTTTTAATCAGATCGAATAATTTGATAATTTTACTTATATTTTATTATTTTATTAATTCATTAAATTAAGTTCAAATCAAATCTTTATCTAATAAAAAATATTTAAACTTAATTTATATGGTTAACAAAATTAGCTCAAATAAACTTTTAAATCCGAAATCAAGCATCAGTAGCTTTCAGCCACATGCATACCAAAGAGCAGCGGTGGAATTTTCTTATTCAAATTCTGAAGTCGCCACTCACCAGCCATTGATCAATTCGCTTGTACCGACATCTCTCCGCACTGCAAGCATTTCCGTCTACGTCTCTTACTTTTTCCATCTTTTCCCCAAATCTTCTCTCACTCCAGGTCTTCCCTGCTCTTGCCTAATCAACTTCGTCTGTTAATTTCAATTTACCTCGTTATTTTGTTACTAGTTGGAACTGGTGGTGGTTAATTTTCGTTGCTTTTTCGCTGTAAGCATTATTGATGTTTCTTGTATGGTTGATCTGCTGAAAATATTGGTGTGTGATCGTATTTGAAAAAACAATGTGTTGTATCTGCTGGGATTTGATTGTGTTTGTGTTTTATGCAATACTTACTTGTGGGTTTGCGTTTGAATAATTCGTTTTTTGCAGTGAAATTGGGTCTTCGTGAGCAATGGTATTTTATAGGAGCGTTTCTCTATTGTCGAAGCTGCGGTCTCGGGCTGTAAGTAACTCTGGTATTTGTCAGTTATAGGTTATTTGCAGTTACGTTCATTTAGAAAAAGGCAAATATGATTTCATGAACGCCCAGGAATAGTTGGCCGAGTAATATTGAGTCATGAAAATGACCTAATCATTTGTGTCTGATGTAGACCAATATAATTTCTCTCTTTATTTTTTGTCTCAACTTTTTTGAAAGTTGAACTTTTACATCTAATAGGTTCAACAGCCAGGTCTCCGCAATTCTGTCCGCTGGCTTCAAGTCCAGACCTCCTCCGATGTTGTAAGCATTCTGTGTGTCTTGTTATTCTGTAGCTTTTCACGTGGGTCGGTGTGCATCTGTTTGTTCTTGGTTTTGTGTAGTATATTTATGGATTGTGGACAATAGTCATTATTTGGAAGGTTGAAGACTAGGAGTAACAGCTTTCATGGCCTTAAGATCCATTGACACAATCTCACAAGAAGAGAGAAATTACAAAAAAGAAAGAGGACGAAGAAACCATGAAAATGTGTTTCTTGATTTGTATAGTCAGTAAACCATGCGAGGGTTTGGTAAACCAGATAATAGACAGGGAAGAGAAGAATATTAGTAAATTGCATTTCTAGTATGGGAAAACATTTTGGGATGCATTTAGAGTTTCCTAATTATTACTGAAGGGAGAAAAAGTGAGAGTAGCAGAAATTTCAATTTATTGTGTATTATACGCTGAAAATGACTTATGAATAGTTTATCTTTAGCATTTCTTATCATAAAACCAGTGAAGATTTGATATTAACAATTTTTTTCTTCCACAAGACGCCTCTCCTGTTTTTCTTTGTTTATAATTAGGTAGGGGCTAGGAGAAAGGTTCAGGTTTTCAAGTGGATGAGAAGCAAATATTAGCTATATATTCTGTATGTTCAGTTAAGAGCCATAATAATTTGTTAGTTCCTGAGATTTGGATCTTATTGATTTGGTTGCAAACACTAATCATAAGTGCTTTCCATTAAGCGCTCTCTAAAGAGTGCTTGGTGGTTTTCATAGGGGTGTTCTTCAAAAGTGCATCTTCGAAAAACTCTTACTCAAATAAACCAAAGAATTGCAAAAAAACCTATAACCAATCATTACCCAAAAATGTGAAATAAAAAAATGAGATCAGAATTAAAATTAATCATATCATTTATTGGTTTAAAGACAATCTGAATTTTTGGTCTCATTGCATTTTGAAAATTATGCACCTAAAGTTACCTAACTTTGTAAAATATTTGAAAGTGTATTATTTTCTATATATAAATTTAATTTGTAGTCTTGCACAATTGAAGAGGGTATTAGTACTTGAATTTGATCTCCAAATTTTTAATTTTTAATTATGCATTCTGAAAAATAAGTTCCATTTAGATTTTGAAAGTCATGTAATTTCAACCTATGCATTAGAAGTGTGTCATGATTTGGGATGATGGTCAGTGTGGAATACTTCATCAGATGCTAGAACATGCCACAATTGTAATATAATGTGCACAAGAAATTGATCCTAAAATGAGGCTAAAGAGAATGCCTAGTTATTGCTGTGGGCCCTGAAAGAAACTGGGCTTATAAATGGTGGGTTATCACAAAATATTGGCTCTGTTATTTTCTTTTTCTGTTTTTTCAAATGCAATTTCATGATCAAGAGTAATGATTCTTTCTTGTTTTGTTTTCACGACCTTTCCTTGTTTTTCGAACATCTAAGCTAATATTTGCTTATGTATTTGTGCTATTGATTTCTCTATAGGACCTACATTCTGAGTTGAAGGAATTGATTCCACAACAACAGGTACTTTTCCTGGGATAAAACTAATTGACTTAAACTATGTACTAGGTTAGTAGTACTGTTTATGCTTTGACTGGTTCTGGTCTTAATTTCCAATGACTATTTGCAATTTAATCCTATAACAGAAAGAAAAATATATCTTGATATGTACATAAATGATTTTTTAATTGTGTTCATTATATATGTGATGAATTGACCAAAGCGTTGATAGCAGAAGGGTTTTGTTCTTGGTCATATCTATGTTAACTACCAATTCATATTGAACCTCAGGAGCGCCTAAAGAAACTTAAGTCAGAACATGGGAAAATTCAGCTTGGGAATATCACTGTTGATATGGTATGTGGCTTTCTTGCTTTTATGCTTTCCTCAAATTTGACTGGCGATTTTAGGAAATTTGATAAACTAATAGATTTATTTATACATTGTCCAAAGGTACTTGGTGGAATGAGAGGAATGACAGGATTATTGTGGGAAACGTCGTTGCTTGATCCAGAAGAGGTACAGACCCGTTATATCAATTTAAGATTCTAAAATATGCCTGCAGTTCCTTAATACATGTTGCACGCATAGTTGGAATATCTCTTTATGTTATATAATTTTACTCATCAATGTGTGTTGTTGTTCACTTAACTTGTCTTAGGGAATTCGCTTCCGGGGTTTGTCTATTCCTGAATGTCAGAAGTTGTTACCTGCAGCAAAGCCTGGAGGAGAACCATTACCTGAAGGTCTCCTCTGGCTGCTTTTAACAGGAAAAGTAGGTTGCTCACCTTCTATTCTGTCTCAATGCATTTTTTCATATTTGGATTTAGCTGCATCTGACATTGTTCAAATACAAACAATGTTGTACTTAAACTTTGTACATTCTACATCAGATTTTCTTGTGCGACGAACTTAACAGCTGCTTTAGAATTGGTTCGCTGTTGAGCTTCCTCTTATGAACTAGTTTTGTATTTCAGCTTCATTCGTGCTCTTTGATCTTTTGCAAAGCTAACCTTCGTCTCTTTCTTCCCTCGAGTCAGGTGCCAACGAAAGAGCAAGTGGATTCATTATCGAAAGAATTGAGAAATCGTGCTACAGTACCAGGTTCAACTCTCAAATTGGTCTTTAACTGCTTAGCCTATGATAGCATAATGATAAACCAGTCTGCAGCCATTATTCCTTATTTGTACATGGGAATCTAGTTATGCCAACTTCTTCATTTGGGCTGTATAACTTATACTAGAAGATGCTATAACGTTCTGTATGCTATTTCAAAATTTTGATTTATGTTCAACTTCCATGCCAAGAAGCTCTTTTACTTCTGCATTGGTTATTTTTATTTTTCCTACATTTCTTTTTGCACTTGAAATTTCAATACTTATACTGGTCTATCTCAATGCCATAGTCTGTTCCTAGCCTCTATCAGCTTTCTATGCAATTTTTTTTCATCTTTATATTCCTGTTTTTTATTGCAGATCATGTATATAAAACCATTGATGCCTTACCTATTACTGCTCACCCAATGACTCAGTTTGCAACTGGGGTCATGGCTCTTCAGGTGGATTGATGAATTACTATTTTTATTTCAGTTGCTTATTTGGCCATGAGTTCTTGTTCACAACCTGGTCTTCGCATTCATAGCCATCCTGAATGCTTTCAGAGTGTGTAATTTTTTTGAATTTTATCCTGATAATGTGATAAATAATTTTTAAATGGAGGACATATTCAAAATCTCAAAACAGAGAAGGGCTTCTGTTCTTAAGACATTATTTAAGATTGTAATAAATACGCTGATTCTTTTCATTTCCACAACTTTTTGAAGCTAAAAGGGTGAAAAGGGAAAAAAAAAAAAAGAGCAGCAGTTGCATAGCTTGATAAAATTGGGGATGATTGTGGGTTTATATAACATGCAACTTCAGTCTCTTTGTCCCGTATGATACTTTGATTTATATAGCATGTAACTTGTATCGTACTTACAGAGATCGAGAAATGTCTGATGTTAGTTTCCGGGCATTGCTGTGCCAGTGTTTGCCCATAATGGTGCAACACCTTAGTTCATAGTTGGGTATGGTTAGCTTCAATAATAATTTTTTAGGTTGGTTAAACTCTTCTGCTTGAGTAATGTACTGATTATCACCTTTTATACCCACAATGGGATTGTTCATTGATTGTGGTGGCCTCTGAAGTGGAACTATTAGCATTTTTGTGATCTTTATACGATAATAATAATAATAACAAAGATTGTTATGAAAAAAATAAGTGCTCCTTGCTAACTAGCAAGTTACCTACTTGCCACACATTGGCCATGAACTTATATATCCTTTAGCTAGCCTGTGCAAAATGATTGACTATGTCACAACCTTGCATCTAATGTTTTCTTTTAATCTTGTTGTTGCTTGCGTTATGTATTTTATTAAGTTGCTTTTGTGATCAAGTTGTTTCCATTCTCTATAACAGTTGATTGTGTTTCTTGATTCAAAAATATCAAAACACGGAAAGAGATTACCATTCTTGACTTTATTAAGGAGATATCAACTGAAAATTCACACTACTGTGTCTTGCTTAAGGTCCAAAGTGAATTCCAGAAGGCATATGAGAAGGGGATCCATAAATCAAAGTGAGTTCTTAATGAGGCTTTATGTTCTAATGAAAAATCAACTTCTTTCTATATTCAATTGCTTATGGTTTGTCCTCTACAGGTATTGGGAACCAACATACGAGGACTCCCTTAGTTTGATTGCCCAAGTTCCGATTGTAGCTTCTTATGTCTACCGCAGGTTGGTTAGTGGACTATCTTGGTGTGCTTGAATTCAATCATTCATGTTAATGATTCTGTAAAAACTGATGGTCATGCAAATCAATTCTTTGGTAATCTATTACTATATTTAGTTATTGTTGGATAACATTTATTTGAAATTATGAAGGATGTACAAGAACGGTCAAGTTATACCAATGGATGACTCCCTAGATTATGGCGGAAATTTTGCACACATGCTAGGTTTTGATGATCCCGCCATGCAAGAGCTTATGAGGCTTTATGTCACCATCCATAGGTGTGTCATGTACTTTATGCCATTACAATCTATCAATATATGTCGCAAATAACTTGCGTTGTTCCAAGTAAATCCTCAGTTCTCTTATGTATTTTACATATTTATACTACTTCATGCAGTGATCATGAAGGTGGGAATGTTAGTGCCCATACTGGTCATCTGGTAAGTGGCTTTACTCTTTCTATGATCTTTTTGTAAGTGCTATGATTGTCAACACACTAGTGCTTGCATTTGACTTGACTTGCCTATATGATAGTGCACTTTTCTGACATTCTAGACTATTTAGATTAGTATGACATTCCTTCAATTAAGTTTTCTTGTTGCTCTGATAGCTGATATTGTACTTGCACAGGTTGCTAGTGCCCTTTCTGATCCTTATCTCTCATTTGCTGCTGCATTAAATGGTTTAGCTGGTCCACTTCATGGCTTGGCCAATCAGGTGCTAAAATGTTTTTGTTTGATGGGGTTATCATTGTCTCTTTGCCAAACATGCAACTGTTAATTGCCATTAGTGATGCAACTAGATGCCCAAAAATATGCAACTAGATGCCCACAAATTTTCGGAAAGAAAATTGAGTTAGGAAAGCACCTATTTGCTAATGTGCTTATCAAACTTGATATTAGTGAATGATTCTTCTACCTTTCTATGCCTTTCTATGCTGCTACTGAAACATACAAGGATAAAAGAATATGCCCCTGAAATGATCCCAAGGAGCTACGGAAATTTCGCCCAAAGATTTAGGCTTTGTTTGGTTCTATTTCCCGAAAATGTTTTCCTTCTCCCGAGGTTTTGGGAAAACACATTTTTACTTCCTGAAAATAGTTATCAATCATTACTTCAATTAAATATTCATATATCCTATTATACCCTAACTAACTACTAGAAAACAACATTGACAATATATCTATATTCCCCACTAACCACAACATATAATGTTGACAAGACATCTATGTTGAAAATGTCTTCCAAAATAAATCACATTATTTTTTTCCAGTGAAACATCCAAAACATATTCTCATTCTCCACACGTTCCCTAATCCCATTTCCCAAAATACATTCCCTCAGTATATTTTTCCCAAAATGCCACCAAACAAAGCCTTACAGACTCCTTATTCGTCCAGCTACAGTTGATAAGTGGTTAAACTGTTCTTGATTTGGATCTTATGATGTAGAACTTCTGAAGGTTTGATTCAGATCAAACTTACTCAGTTCATGTCATAACTCAAAACCGTCGTTTAAGATGTGACTTCTAAATACCTTCATATTGAGTCAAGTTTCCTTATGTTAATCTAGTATTACCACTTGCCTAGTCCTTTATGATTGATAATCAGTACCAAATGCAAATTAAACGGCTTCAAGAACCAAGCAATATTGCCTTGTATGGGTCATGCAAAGCCCAGAAAGATATCTTAATATGTAATGCCTTGATCTTTTTTGATGGATGGGGACAAGCCGTTCAAGATGAGTATTGACACCCAAAATTATTGTCTTCACCTTCAGATTACTATTTGGCTCAAAACTTTTAGATACTCTGAAGAATCTTTTACTTCCACTATGTGGAAATAAAGCTGTAAGATTATTGCCTGAATAAGATTACACAATCTCTTCTGACGTCTGATAGCTTTTTATATTTAAACAAATTGTCGCTTATCCCACCATTTTTCTGACGGCATGCTTGTCTTAGCGGCATGCATGGTTACTGTATTTTAGGCATTTATGCATTGGGTTTCATATATGAGATTGATGCCCTATGATGACTACATGGGTTGAGCATTTTTCTTCAAGCTATTAATCTATAAGAGCGATCAATTCCGATTGATATGAGTTCCCTTGGGTTTTCTACTTTTATTTTTTATTTTTTTAAATACTATGGCAGCAATGCTAATGCTTCATTGCAAGCTGATATCCGTTTTTGGGTAAGGTGAATTTAGTTAATACCCAAAGTAAACAATACATGAAATTGCAATGAAAACAACAAAAACCTACATGCGAAGCAACAAGAAATAGAAACAAAAAGGAAAATACAAGGTGCTCAGGAAGCCATCCCAAACAAAAAAACTTAAAAACTTCAGCCATAATCAAGAATGTCAAATTTTAAATAACTTCCCACAAGTAGCTCTATGGTAAACATAGCTGATATCCTTTACTTACCATGTGCTTTCATTTCGTGGTGTTATTACAGGAAGTCTTGCTGTGGATTAAATCAGTGGTAGAAGAGTGTGGGGAAAATGTCAGCAAAGAACATTTGAAAGACTATGTCTGGAAAACTTTGAACAGTGGCAAGGTAGCATTGTTACTATTATTGAAATTTGCAAAATCTTTCCCCCCTCCCCACACCTCCTTGTGTGTCTCGATTTTGCGTCATGTTTATAACTGATATAGTCATAGCCTCGCAAATTTTCAGTCGATAGTCATTGCTGTTACTTGAGTTCAAAGCCTGTGACCTCACTCTGCGCCCACTCAGTTTTCTCAACTTTGTTTCTGAAATAGAAACTCTGTTCTGTTTTTCTCTTGCTACCTTCCTCACCCTTTTTTTTTTTTTTTTAAATTCTGATATCCTCACCTCAGCCTTCAAAATTCCTTAATTGGTTACCTTTTTTTGTTTATCATTAAATTCTGATATCCTTACCTCAGCCTTCAAATTCCTTTAGTTGATTATCTTTTATAGTTTATCATTAAAATTTTCACCTTAATTTGATCTCTTTAGTGTTAACCTTCTTATCCCTTATATTGGTATTGTAGGTTGTTCCTGGATTTGGACATGGAGTTTTGCGCAAGACAGATCCAAGATACACTTGCCAGAGAGAATTTGCGCTGAAGCACTTGCCGGATGATCCACTATTTAAACTGGTTTCCACTTTAACCTTGATAACATGACATAGTTATGCCTTCAGACATCATCTTGCCTATTGGCATGTTTTAAATATTTTCCATGCAGGTTTCAAATCTTTATGAAGTAGTGCCCCCGATACTATTGGAACTCGGCAAGGTACGTGACTCTGTTTCATAACTCAAAGTTGCTTAAAAGTTTACATGGGATTTGTTAACCTTTTAGTTGGTCATTGAATTTTTTTATTACTTCAAAATTAATTAGATGCCTTATTAATTGGATAGGATGTTAAAAAGAATGAATTATAACCTTTTATATGGAAAGTAGCTCTGATTGAATTACATCTGGGATTCACCTGTGAGCCCTCTTGCTGTCTTAAGAGACTGTTATTTTTTTCTCTTTTTCTTTTGGGGTGAGGGAGGGGGGAGGGTGTTACTTCATACATATGACATATAAGTACTTATAGCAAGTCTGAATCTATTTTTAGTATTTTCTGCAAGTCCTTGTAAACTTCCTGTTAACAATAACATCCTACGCTTGTCGCAATTTTGAATACTGCAATTGAGGTTGCTTTACTTTCCGCTTTCATGCTAATGATCATTGCTGAACTGGTCTTCTTATTGACCTATTCAGATTGTCATTTTTGCAAATATTAGTCCTGATGTAGGTTATTCTGGCTGACCTTTGCAGGTGAAAAACCCATGGCCCAATGTAGATGCCCACAGTGGAGTATTGCTCAATTATTATGGTTTAACAGAAGCAAGGTATACATTTTGTAAATTTTTTCTAATGTTGGATTGTTCTCTGACTTCTATTGTTTCAATTTCCCCTAGAGACAATAATAAAAACAAAAGAGTAAAGACATATCAGTGACAATTTTTTCATTAATTTTGATAGATACTACACTGTACTCTTTGGCGTGTCAAGATCTATTGGCATTTGTGCTCAGGTTGTCTTCCAAATCATAGCCTTCTTCTTACTAATATTTGTTAATATTTTATCTGTTAATTCTTCTCTGAACTTTCTCTGTTTTTGTTGGTTTAGCTTATATGGGACCGAGCTCTTGGACTGCCTCTCGAGAGGCCAAAGAGTGTTACAATGGAATGGCTGGAAAAGTACTGCAAGAAAGCAGCTTAAGCTTGGTGTTTCCCAAAAATATAGGATACTGTAACAATTTTCTTAATAATGATTTTTATGGGGGAATAGTGAGATTTTGGCATTGAGTTGTATCTCTTTGCGTGTTTGATTTGGTAGCTTTTACCTTTATCCCCAAATTTGATTGTAGTATAATGGTTCAGCCATCATACTTTACTAATCCACGGCCTGATTACTGCTTCTCCTATGTACAGGAGGTCAATAACACAATTTTCTATATTTGGTTCAGTTTTATGCCGATGTTGTATGAGGTAAATAATTGGCTCGTTCATATTTGTCCGATGGCTTGAGGCGCATTGTGGGAAGGAACCGAATTCAGAGAAGAATGTAATTTATTTTCGATGTAAGGAAAGAAAAATGTGTTAATAAGAGTAACAAAATTTGTCGGGGAAAATTATCTAAGCCCATACATTGGAAATTATTCAGTTTTTCCCGTGTGGATCCTTGTTGGAGTACAGAAACTTGTAGAAATACTTTATAAAGAAGGAAAATGGTATGTGGCTAATTGGCTTGCATATGTACCTAGTTTATTCATTCAAAAAGAGGGAAAATATCCCCATCCCTTAACTTTAATCAGCATCATTCAATATCAATGTGGAGCATGAGGTGACAGAATGTCCTCTCTCATGAGTCAAGTCGTTATTTCAGGCAGTGCTGAGTGCTATAGATCTTTGTTTCTTAGGTTTTGCTCAAATTGCTGATGGTACTGATGTAACACGTTGCGGTTGGCATTTATAAGATGGACAAAGAATACCTCCTGAGATCACAAGTCACGTATGAGATAACAATTGTAAGCTCATGATAACTGTGAGCTATCAGTGTTATTTCCTGTTAACACCATGCGCTACGAGCCTAAGAGTGTCGAGCTTTTAATACATTTTCCTATACCCCTGTAATGAATTTTCAAAATGCCACATCTGATGAATGCATAGCACCTGCACAGTCTCCTGGCAACACTTATGACATAAGTTGCCCAAGTAAATAGGGTCATTTGGCGCAGAAGCTAGAAAGAATTCACATAAGCATTTGATTATTAAAATTTTGGTGTAATTCTTGGCGGGTCTGAGATTGGTCCCGAGATATTGTAGTTATTGATTAGACACGTGGTAAGTGGCTGCCACGTCCCAGGACCCGCTAAGTCATACCAAACGATCACTACTAAGAGCCTTTCCCTCTGCCATCATGGATGTCTTCTACAGCCATGGAGGTAAAATTACGTCTTTCATCAGATGTTGCAGTAATAACTGGCATCCAGACATCAGCTGTACTGCTTAAGAGAGTCCGGACCTGCGGGTCCTCAGCCAGTGTTGAGGATATCATCCCATCCACGTCATCCAGCTTTGCTGATAATTTGTCCAACTCCTTTGCTATCTCCATCTAATTGGAGAAAACAATATTTATTCCCCAATGAGAGAAGTCGTGGCATCATGTCAAGCAAAAAGGTTTGCAGAGAGAGAGAGAGAGGGATCATCATAAAAGAATGACCACAATACTGCAAATGAATTTGAACTACCTCATTAAGATGCTGAGCTGATTTGGAAGGAAGCTTTCTGACCTCCAAGCCTAGGGCTTCAATCTTGGCACGCAACTCCACTTCTTCTTGATTAGTTAATGATTCCACCTGGAAAAGAATATAAACAAGGAACAAAAAATGATGGGACTACAAAAGGAAATGACCTGAATTCACCAAAAATAGTTAGTCTCAAGTTATATTGGTTTATGAACAATAGAGGCTGAAGTAGAAAATAGTTTATGCAGAAGAAAATTCATTCTCAGTTGATAGGGTTGGCAATTAGTTGCAATTGATTCAGATGGCTGAGCGACGGGCAGAAAGACTCACTTCCAAATCCAAGATAAACCATAGATAGACCAATTATTGTATATTATTGGTAAATTTGGACTCAATGAAGTATATCTATGGGCTCATGAAGAATGTTCTAGAATAACTTGGCACTCCTTGAGATGTTATTCCCATTATTTAATTAATAACAAAGTTCTAACTGACAAGAAAATAACACTTGGCACTGTATGAGCTACTTCATATGTGAAAATTATGTTCTCCATTTGGCTCAATATTGCCAAAAGAATCTAGATATATATCTACAAGATGAAAGTTTGCTATCTTAACCAAGTTCTGTATAGCTTAAAACAAGTTCTTCATAGTCGGCATTCCAAATCCAATAGCACTTTCTCAAGTTTTGAATCATTTCTAGTTCTTATGATGTTTCTCTACTTGATCAAAGTTTGAAGATCTTCAACAAGCACATTTCTACTTATACCATATGTAATTATCTGATAACTACGTCCAGAAGAAGTGAAGATTTTAGTTTTAGTCATTTGGCGGTGTCAAGATTATTCTCTCTTTTTCTTTTTTTTTTTTTTTTTTTGGTACATGGTGTCAGGATAATTCAAGGGTCAGTTATCACAATTTTTCTTAGAATTTTCCACTAGTTATTCTTAAAAACTGCTAAAGCACTTAAAGACTTAGGCTAATTAGTTTACCACTACAAGTGGATGGAAAATTTGATCAACATGCTATTATTCTCTATCAGCAGACAGATAGTACACATTTCTACACTTGTGACTCAATCATGACACACCTCCTATGCAGTGCATTTGTGATTGAATACCTGACAACGATATTTGTTCACTCTACAGAGGTTGAATATGTTTAGATTAAGCAAAGGAGAACTTTTATGATCTTCACTTTTCATGACATTCGTCTGCTAAAAAAGGAAGCCAGCCTTTGAACCAAGAAGCGAATTCTAGCTAGTATTTCTATCTTGGATGCTCTTTCATTTCCTGGCTATAGAAGAGTTGCTAGATCAAACAATGAGTCTTAGGACCAATACTATATAAGAATACTTTACTTGAAATGGCAACATTGGGTATGGATCTTTCCAACATTTACAGCACTAGGTAACTTACTCGTTATTGCGCCGTCTGTTATTGAAGTACATGAGATCACACAAAAAATCACTATTGATGGAATCAACTTTTCTTGAGATTCTAGAACAGAAAATTTATCATTATTTGATTGATGTTGCAAGGTTTTAAGTACTGGATAAAAGGCATGAAGGTTGGACAGTAAAAACAGTGAATCTTTATGTTAAAGATTGACACAAAATTTCAACATAATCATTTAAAAATTAACATAAAGACATCATAAACTATTTCTCAACAGTAATTTATATGAACCAGACACGAGCCACATTACCCCCAACTCCAAAAGCACATTCTTATCGCAATAACAATTGCCTGAATTTAATTGAACCAGCTCAATATCTCAACTCAATAAAGCCTAAGCTTTCTAAAACGAACATATCCAATCTAAAGTACGGCAAAACAGCGAGAAAACTGCCCCCACATCTCAAGATCGACGGAAAAAAAATGAAAAACAATAAAGTCAATAAAAAATAGAAATCCCGGATCGGAAAATCTGCGATCGTTAATCATCCGAAAATTTTGGATGTTAAAAGCGAAAAAGATACGCGTATATACAACTATATATATTGATATACACACACATGTTACACATTTTCAGCGTTGTACCTGCTGGAGGAGATTTGAGAGTAGCCCAAAAAGCTCCGCATCTGCGGCTACCGGTGGCGGTGGCGTTTTTCCTTCTTCCGCCATTTTTGTCCAGTGATGTTCAAGTGCGACCCAAACGCGGTCTTAATTATATAGTTATCGCTTTTCGGGGGACACAATATACATCGCGCGTCTACTTACAGAATCGAAACGCGACTTTAAGCATTTTCACGAAGGATTATTTTAAAGCTCTCAATATTCTCTCTATTTATATTTATATATTGTGATTGTGCAAAAAAAAAAAGAAAAAAGGAATATTAATGCTCCATTTAATTCCATTAAAATTAGAGAAAAAGTTTGGATTTACAGAAAATCTAAAAGATACATTTTTCTTTATTTTTCATATATTTAATAATATCTCAAATTTTCAATAAAAATAACTACAATTCTATCATAATAATAAAAGTAACATGAATATGAATATGATATGATATCGACATACTGATATAAAATTAATTTAAAAAGACTTTTCGTTAAACACGCACCAAAAACATGAATTTTGTTCATGGCCATTTATTTGGTTTGTTTATTATTGTTATTATTTTTTTATTTTGTGGGCTTAGTCAAGAACCCAATGCAATCAAATAAGTTTATGGTACAAATATAATGTCAAATAATTTCTTTCCCAACTACGTGACACAGTAAAGTATGAAGCCATGAATACAACCAATCCAATAAGGTTCAATTAGAAACCTTTAACCCCAAGTCACCACCTAGTTCAATAGAAGTCCGAGTTCATAAATCCCGAAAAAATTTGGATAACTACTAAGGTACATACACTATTATTATATCGGATTATTATCCCTTTAATAACTATAAATATTTATTCTGGTTTATTATAAGGTACATCATTTATATTTTATATATTTATCTACTTTAGATCTTTTATTGACTTAGAGCATTAAAAGGATATCTTCAATTTATTTTCTCATAATTATTCTTTCTAGCTCTATTGCTAACAGGGCAACCCTGAGTTTAGAGCCACATTAATTAGAGATCTCATGTTAATGGGGCAACTTGAGTTTAGAACCATCTTAATTAAGGATGTCAGACACCAATAGATTGGAAAGCAAATTCCTAATTTGACTTCAGAATAGATTCGAGAGTGTAGACAAATTAAATTTGTATTAATTAAACGGCGACAATGTAAAATAATATGTATTAAATATTAATTTTATATTTTCTATTTATATTGAGAATTTAATCAAATTTAATTTTTAAATTAAATAATTAATTAATCAATATTATAATATATATTTTGTTGACCAATTAAAAATCGCAAAGTGTCAAATTTTTAATTCTTGAGAATCAAGATTGTATCAAATCTTGTGATCAAAAGATAGATATTAATCAAATTATGAAAAGCCAATCAAATCGTGCTACTTCATCAATGACTTATCAAATAACTCATATTCCACAAGTATAAATAGAGGTCATTCATAAGAGTTAAAAGGGATAAGTTGTGAAGAGATTCAAGCAAAAAAGGTGTTGGAGGAAATTCTCTCAACCAAGACGATCAAATTCAAGGAGATCCACGGTGTTCAAGGTGAAAATCAAGGCGTTCATCACGGAATTTGTTCAAATAATAACATTTTAATTCAAGATTAAGTTGTTAAACCCTCGAATTAACGTTATTGAAGATTAAATCCATATTGGAGGAGATCAAATGGTCAATTTCATTAACAAGTTGTCAAATTCCAAAGTCGACGTTTTTTAAGTTCTAACGTTTGATTCGATATTAAGGTGTTAAACTTTCAAATTAACGTTATTGAATGACGAAATTCAATTCGGAGGAGATCAAATTGACAATTGCACCTCTAAAAGTTCAAATACCAAAATTTATTATTCTTGAAGAGAAGATTCAGATGAATTATAAAGATTGTAACTATTTTATTATTTCAATTCAATAAAATTCAATTTGTACAATTTTCCTTGTTTGTTAATTTTACAGACAACGAAAAAATTTGTGTTACAAATTTTTGGCATGCCCGGTGGGACGATCTCTACCTCTCATCTTTTTTTTTTTTAGAAGTTCTGAAATATCATAATGACTACTCGCAAGATCACAGTAGTGAAAATTACTACTTCAAATTCTTCGAATGCTGTAGGCGGAAATGTTGGTGTCATCACTAGAAGTATGTCGAAAAAGTTGTTATCATTTTTCGAGATAACTCATTTGCTCGAAACTGCTGAGAAGGATTTGCCACATCTTGCCAACACAAATGAAGATGATGGAGACCTGAAGGATGAATCTGCATCATCCACCCCTCACTCAGCATCAAGTTACTCATTTACCTCAAACATAGCGTCTGTCATGATGACAAATGCTACAACTCTCGAGGAGCAAATTGCAAGTTTGATGAAAGCCATTGAGGGACTCACTAAACATATTCAAGAGCAAGACTCTCAAATCACAAAATTGATGAACAAAGTAGATAAAGCTAATGTTAGTCGTGTAATGGGCAAACAAATTGAGGTTCATGATGAAGTTGAAACATCTACGAAGCAAACAATCAAGTGAAAAAGGAGAAGGCTTCAACTCAAGAATTCCAAGTTTCATCTGATGGGTTGATTCCAGTTGACCAATTGAAGAAGTTTATTATGGGGACTATCAAAGATAAGTTTGATGGGAGCTTTAAGTCGTCCTTCACTTATGCCAAACCATACACTCAAAGGATTGACAATTTAAAGATGATAGTTGGCTACCAACCTCCAAAGTTTCAGCAATTTGATGGCAAGGGCAACCCAAAGCAGCATGTGGCCTATTTTATTGAGATATGCAATGATGCTGGAACATATGGAGATTACTTAGTGAAACAATTTGTTCGTTCATTGAAAAAAAATGTATTTGATTGGTATATCGACTTAGAGGCAAATTCAATCGATAATTGAGAATAATTGAAATAAGAATTTCTCAACCACTTTTATAGTACTCGACGAACGATTAGCATGATTGAACTCACAAATTCATGTCAGTGGAAGAAAGAGTTTGTCATTGACTACATCAATTGTTGGAGAAACTTAAGCCTTAATTGCAAAGATCGACTGTCAGAGGCTTTAGCCATTGAGATGTGCATCCAAGAAATACATTGGGCCTTCAATATATCCTGCAAGGAATCCAACCAAAAACGTATGAAGAGTTGGTTACTCGAGCACACGATATGGAGTTGAGTATGGCTGCAAGTGGAGTTAAAGGCCACCCATCCAAGAGCCTCAAAGGTCCAAAGAAAGATATGAAACCAAGAAGGGGGGCAAGTATTTCTCCAAAACTCCAAGTAAAGAATATATGGCAGTTAATGTAGTATCTATCAAATTCAAAGGTAGCACAAATGATAAGAGCGATGAAAAGAAAGACACCTCTCAAGAAATGGGGCAAAGAAAATTGACTCTAAAAGAGATGCAAGCAAAGCAATATCCATTTTTTGACTCTGATGTCTGGAATATTCGATGACTTGTTCAAAATAAATCTCATTGAATTACCTGAAATGAAATATCTCGAAGAAGCTAGGCGTGTTGATAACCCAAAGTACTACAAGTACCATCATTTGGTGGGGCATCCAATCTATGATTATTTCATATTCAAAGGTAAAGTCATGCAGTTAGCTCGTCAAGCGAAGATCTCGCTTGAGGAAGATAATGCAACTGCCAATCTCATCACCAATGAATTTGGATCTATTGATGTTATAATGGAGAATGTGTCTAGATGCAGTGATTGTGGAAAGTTTGATTATGACAATAACATTTTATGTAACATGACAAGTGAACAAAAGATTTCCTTCAAGGAAGTTTGTTTGTCTGAAAATGAAGTTCACAATATTAGTGATGATTGTGTGTTGGCAGTGACCTTCACTGATGAAGATTTGTTGCTTAATTCCAAACCCCATAATAGACTATTATTCATAACTGGCTATACTCGCGAGCAAAAAGTGAATAGGATATTGATTGATGGAGACTCTGTAGTAAATATCTTACCCTTGCATAAGAGTTGGGGATTTCCACGGATGACCTTGTAAACAGTTGTTTGATGATCCAAGGTTTCAACCAAGGGGGCAAAGGGCTCTTGGCATCATAAGACTAAAATTATTGATAGATGATATGGCCTCAACTATGCTATTTCATGTTATAGATGCCAAAACCTCATATAACATGCTTCTTGCTTATCCTTGGTTGCATGAAAATGGAGTAATTCCTTCCACTTGGCACCAATGTTTCAAGTATTATAGAGATGGCGTGGTAAAAAGAGTATTCAGTGATGATAAACCTTTTACTGAGGTTGAATCACATTTTGCTGATGCTAAGTACTATCTCGAAGATGCAAAGAAAATTAAGGCTAAAGATAGTCCATATCATGAGAAATCCAAATAACAAGATGATGGAATTGAAGAGAGTGAAACCAAAAATATATTCCCAACTCATAGAGATCATGTAAAAGGAGGGTCGTCTCTTACTGAGGTTGGGCCTTTGAAAGAACTAGTGCTTCCTTTGACAAAGCTCGATGCAAAGAAACCATCTTCTCAACCACTTGAAGGGGTTGTTCGCCCAACTCAAGGAGCTGAGACCGAACATGAGGTATGTATAGGAATCCAAAATGCAAAATGCTTTGATCCAAAAGCTTATAAAATTCTTGTTAAATCTGGATACAACCCAAAAGAAAGTTCCGCCTTGGATAAACTCCTTCCTGAAGCCATTGGCGAACAAGTGTATGGACTTACAGCTACCTAAAAAATGCTGAAAGAAAGTGGGCATGTTGTTCAAAGTACTCAAACTGGTATTAGGTTTGTACCACAAAACCCATCTGCATTGCTATCAAAAGAGTCAACACCAATCATGTGTCTGAAGGAGAATTTTCATCAACAAATGATGTTTTGATGATAATGGAAAGAAAATAAAAAAAATACATGTGTTTGATAGACTTAGCCCGCTCAAAAAGTTGGGGAGTAAAAGAGTCAACCATCAAAGATTGGCTATTTCTAAGACATCAAAACATCTTAAAAGGGTCAGTAAGCCACGAACCACCCAAACTTCGAAGTCTAATTCCATCTCGTATGAGGCGATGCACTAGTTTGCTCATATTGTGTGAAAAAATGCTGAAAGTTAAATTGCAAATTATTATTTTTACACGAACTCAAGATGGCAAAGATGATAGAGAAAGTGTAGCTTCATCTTATCACATCAATATTAGGTTTGACCGAGCAATATGTCAAAATGTTAAGGATCACTTGTGCAAACAAATCTTCAAATTAACCAATGGTGGTTATATTAGCAAAACGGGTGATGCTATGCAAATGATTAACATAAGATAAAAGAATAGTCTAATGAGAATGTGTGTGGATTTTAAGGAGATGGAACATGTAGAGAAATATATGGTATCAACATATCACATCACTTTAAGTGAAGAAATGGAAGATGAAGATGTTGAAGCTTCTTCTCATAATCTTGAAGAAGGCGTTGAAGTTACTATTGATGAACTAAAAGAGATTAATTTGGGCGATGTCGATAGTCCCGACCAATCTATATTAGCGTTTTGTTGGCCATTAATGAAGAAAGAACATACTCAAACTACTTCATGAGTTCAAAGATGTATTCGCATGGTTATAGAAAGAGATGCCTGGATTGGATCCGAAAGTAGCAGTCCATCACCTATCTGTTAAGAAAGCAGCTCGTTTTGTTAAACAAGTTCAACGTCGATTTTGACCTAAGTTGGTCCCTTTGATTGAGGCTGAAGTGAATAAACTCATCGAAGTCGTGTTTATTCGGAAAATTAAGTATCCTACATGGATCTCAAGCATTGTCCCCATAAGAAAGAAGAATGGTCAAATTCGAGTTTGTGTCGATTTCAGAGTTTTGAATGATGCATATCCCAAAGATGACTTTTCGTTGCCCATTACTAAGCTCATGATTGATGCTACTACTGGCCATGAAACTTTATCTTTCATGGATAGATCATTTGGGTATAACCAAATACGTATGATCCCAAAAGATGAAGAGTTAACGGTATTTCGCATTCCAAAAGGTATATATTGCTATAAGATGATGCCGTTTGGATTAAAAAATATCGGCGCTACATATCAAAGGGTTATGCAGAAAATTTTCGATGATATGCTCCATAAAAATATTGAGTGCTATGTTGATGACGTGGTTGTAAAGTCTAAAAAATGAGAAGATCATCTTCTAGATTTGAGAAAAGTCTTGGAATGATTGAGAAGATATCAACTAAAGATGAATCCACTGAAATGTGCATTTGGTATTAAGTATGGAAGGTTTCTCGGGTTCATCATTTACCATCAGGGATAGAAATTAAGCAAGCAAAGATTGATGCGATTCTAAAGATGCCTGAACCTCAAGATATTCACGAACTTAAAAGTTTGCAAGGAAAGTTACCTTATCTTCGAAAGTTCATTTCGAACCTAGCCAGTCAATTCCAGCCATTCACCCAACTTATAAAGAAAGGTATTCCATTTGAATGGGCTAAGTCTTGTAGAAATGCTTTTGAAAGTATAAAGACCTATTTGATGAAGCCTTCCGTGTTGGTTGCACCAGTGCCTGGACGTCCATTGATTCTTTATATTGCTACTCAAGAACATTCCATTGGGGCTTTAATAGTGCAAGAGAATAATGATGGAAAATAGAGTGTCTTGTACTATTTAAGTAAAATGATGACGCCAAACGAGTTGAACTATTCACCAATTGAAAAGATATGTTTGGCCCTTATCTTTACAATCCAAAAGTTGAAACACTGCTTTCAGGCTCATACCATTCGTCTTATCTCGAAAGCAAATTCACTGCAGTATGTTATGATAATACCATTTCTTTCTAATAGACTTGCAAGGTGGTACCTTCAATTACAATAATTTGAGATCATATATGTTCCTTAAAAGACTATGAAAGGACAAGTTTTGGTAGACTTCTTGGCTGATCATCCTATTCCTGCTGAGTGGGATCTATCTGATGACTTAACAGACGAAGATGTTCTCGTAATAGAAATCACTCATCCTTGGAAGATGTACTTTGATAGAGCTTCTCATAAAAAGGGAGCCTGTGCGGGAGTTATATTCGTTACATCTGATGGAAAAGTGTTACCTTACTCTTTTACCTTAACCCAAAATTGTTCCAATAATGTTGCTGAATATCAAGCACTTATCCTTGGATTGGAAATGGCTGTTGATATAAAATAATTACATCTGAAAGTGTATGGAGATTCAAAATTGGTGGTCAATTAGTTATTTGGATTGTATAAAGTCAAGAAACCTGACTTACTTCCATATTTCAATTATGCTAGAAGGCTCATTGGATGATTGAGAGATATAGTTATTGAACATATACCAAGGATAGATAATAAGCAAGCTAATACCTTAACAAATCTCATTTCTACACTTGCTATGCCTGAAGGTGAAACTCATGTACCAATATGCAGAAGTTAGGTTGTTACCACCAATCTTCGAGGATGAGAATTGTGATGAAGATGAAGAAGAATCATGTTGTCGAAGTATTTGAAGTTGAGAAAGAAGATTGACGTCAACCACTTGTAGATTATTTGAAGTATGAGAAGCTACCTGATGATCTACGTCAAAGAGTTGATATTCGACATTGTACGGCTCGCTTCATTCATTACAAAAACACACTTTATAGATGCTCATTTGATGGAGTTTTCTTGTGGTGTTTGGGTGATGATGAAGCCATCCAAGCTATAGAAGAAGCTCATTCTGGAATTTGTGGTGCTCATCAATCAGGCCCAAAGTTGTACGTCCGAATAAAAAAGATGGGTTACTATTGGCCGACAATGGTAAAAGATTGTATGGATTACGTACAAAGATGTCAATCCTGTCAATTTCATGTAAATCTTATTCACCAACCGCCTGAGCCGTTACACCCTACTGTTGCTTTATGGCCATTTGACGCTTGGGGCTTAGATGTGGTTGGACCTATAACAAAGTCTTCCGACGGACATTTATATATTTTGGCTGCAACAGACTGCTTTTCTAAGTAGGCTGAAGCGATACCTCTCAAAAAGGTAAAGAAGAAAAATGTTGCTGACTTTATCCGAATTAATATTATTTATTGCTATGGGATTCCTCGATATATAATCACGGATAATGGAAAACCCTTTTGCAATAGTTTGATAGATAAGCTTTGTCAGAAGTTTAGTTTCAAACAAAGAAAATCTTCCATGTATTATGCCGCTGCTAATGGACTCACTGAAGCATTCATTAAGACTTTGTATACTTTGTTGAAGAAAGTGATTGCAAAGTCAAAACAAGATTGACACGAAAGAATCGGATAAGCTTTATGGACATATAGAACCACTTTTAGAATACCTACTCAAGTGACTCCTTACGCATTGGTGTATGGTGTTGAAGCTATAGTTTCTCTTGAGTAACAAATTCCATTATTGAGGATAGCCATTCAAGAAAGATTAACTGAGAAAGAAAATGCATGCCTACGCCTTGAAGAGTTAAAAACTCTTGATGAGAAAAAGGTTGGAAGCGCAACAAAGCCTTGAATGCTGCCAGGCTCACTTGTCTAGGCGTTTAATAAGAAAGTACGATTATGCTATTTCCAAGTTGGTGATTGTTGTGAGAAGCCCATCATTACTACTCATCGAACTGGAAAAATTCACATCAAAATGGAATGGTCCCTATATTGTTAAAGAGATATACACAAATGGCGTTTACAAGTTGGTTGCCAAAGATGGCTTAAGAATTGGCCATATCAATGGAAAATTCTTAAAATGCTATTATGCGTAAAGTTAGAGGAATGCTCTATGATGCATGAGCCTAAAACTGCATGTTACTCCTGACCCGCATGAGTATAAACTGTGAATGGTACCCACCAAAAGTGAATACATGTGGTTAAGCTATTAATTTACTCCACTAAAGGTATTTTATGTGGTTAAAATATTAATACCCCACCTAGTTTAGGGTGGTTAAGCAATAGATACTCATAGCCCACATGAGTATAAACTGTGTACAACCCCCATCAAATAAAAAAAGAGTATTTTTGAACTATGTTATGACTTGATCCCTTTGTTGGGGTACGTAGGTAGTTTAGATATTTTCTAAGTTTAGTCACAAGTGATTATGTTTTCTCTTCATACAGGATAGTAGTTTGAAAAAAAAAAAAGTGGGCTTTGTGAATTTTGATGAATATAAATGTACTTGAAGGATTGCAAGATAGAAAAAGAACAATTTCTATTATGTAATATCAAAAATAATGATGTTCGTTACATGAAGCGAAAAGAAAGGGAAAGATCATAAACAAACACTAAGCAAAGGATTTTAAATTTTTCAACTCTTCTTTGGCAGCCTCGAGATGTACTATTGAAGACTTCAAATTTTCAACTACTTCATCACTCAATGGAGAAGTATTCTTGATTGAAATAATCTCCTTTTCAATCTCATGAACTTCAATTTGGGCACTTTAGAGAAGTTGTTGTTAGCGTTTCAATGATGCAGACAAGTGTTTCTTTTGTCCCTTCAAATCATCAAACTCTTTCTTGATGTGCTCCAGCTCCTCCTTGGTAGATTGGATTTGATTAACCTTTTTGATTTCTCTAGTCTTGGCTTCATGGAGGCGATCTTTGGCTTCATTCAGTTGCTGCGCAAGAAGTTCTTTGGATGTCTATTCAGAAGATGTTGACCTTGCTTCATCATAAGCTTCTTTCAATTGTTCTTCCACATGATAGATGTCAAAATTGGTAAAGATTTTCATGGATTCAAGCACAAATGAAACATCATCTTTGATGGATAAAAGGGAATCGATCGAAGTATTTGCTATCCTCTCACGAAGATTGCTCCATAGCCTTTGAAGATACTTCTTTTGGTGATTAAGTATGGATTTTTCACCTTCAAATACTAAAAACGCAACACAATGAGGTGTCTTCTTAGCCCTAGTCGAGTTATGTGTCTCATTTTGTTCCGTCTCATCAATTGGATTTGTGGCTAACAAGTTGGGGCCTATAATCGATCTTTAGCTAACTCATGATCCTTCACCATTATTAATATTAAGTAGTTCTTTCTCTAACTGAAACATCACATGTTTTAAGTTAGAAAAGAGTTATAAAAAAAAAGACGGAGAAGTTAGGAACTGACCCCTTCAACGAAGTTCTCTGTTTGTAGTGGATTACTTGCAACATTACCAACATCGACATCCCTTACTTCCAAAGACTTGGGGTTCTTTTTTTTCTCTTCCAATGACGATCTACATTGCTACTACCACTTTCTTTGGAATGGGGAAGGGCATCCTTTCTCTGCTGGCTTTGAGAGGCTCAATGGCTTGGGCATCACATCTATCGGGAGAAGAAGTGATTGATACATGTGTGGGATTTTGAACATTTCCACTAAGAGGACCATCTCCTTTGTCATGTTCTTTGTCTTTGAGAGAAACTTTACTTGGCTTCACGTTGATTAAAGTTGCAATATTTTCCTCAAAGTAACCTCCATGGATGTTGGTCCACCATGTCTTGTAATCTTCAAAAGAGAATTTATTTGCATTTGAGGGCATACATGGAAGACAAGCCTTGACATTGATTTGGACAAAGTGCATAAACACCAATAATGAACTCATTCTTCTAAAGAATCTTTGTGAATATCTCATGTGAGAGTTCTCGGTACTACTTGATAGAATCCAAATTGGTGACTAAATCGATGGGGACTATAAAGCTCGATAATGAAGTGTTCGCCTTGTCTCAAACAAAGATAGTTCGAACGGATGGCGATAAAGTAGTTTTGCTCAAACTCTTCCGTATTCCCATTATCAACATATAAGAAATCTTTGCTCTTGGTAATCATGGTGCAAGTCCAAGAAAAGAAGTCTCCTTTATGGATTCGCTTGCGGGCTTCTTTGGAATCATAGTACTTTGCACTACCTTTGCCAGAAAAGATCGCCATTTTGGGACCACGTACTCCTTTCCAAACATGGTAATGAGTCTTGAAGTAGTGCACCAACCAACTATAGACAAAGTGGATAGGGAATGTTGAATATACACGAGATGATCTTGGAGAATTTGCGACCTTGTTTAGGCCCTTGCAGATGATTGCTAAAACGGGAACAACAAGGCTCACTCTCCGTCCACTTGACATAATGCTCGCCATTTTGAAGGTATTGGAGTGTATCGAATTACTATCATCATTGGAAGGACAAATACACAAAGCCAACAAGCTAAATGTGCCGCTAAATATGTCTCATTTCTTGAACTCTCTTTTACGCCAAGTTTTGAAAATAAGGCCATCTCTAATAGACACCATTCTTCGTGCATGTCAAAATCACCAAGTGGATTGTGGGTTGATTTAAAATGACTCACCTTCTTTTCTCTTTGTGGAGGAGGAAGTGGATATTTAGTAGCCTTCTTGGACCAAATTCTAACCTACTCATCGATGGATACTTGAGAAGATTGATTTCCATTGGCGCTCTCTCTCAAAACAAATGATAAACATGAAATAGATGCTTGCACGAGCGAGGGACAAATCTACTTCATGCCTCATCGACACAACAGTGAGCTCATTGGCGCTGGGGACAACTTCGTCATATAGAGATCCAGTCATAGAAAGGCCCGCGAGAGTATGCAAATCCCATAATAAGATGGACAATTCTCCAAGAGAAGTCAACAAAGTGTTGGTGAGTGGACACCATGCCTCACAAAACGCCTTGACTATGTCAGAATTGCGATCATACGTGAATGACGAAGCATTACTGAGTCATATATTTGCGCCGCAAGAAGCTTGTCCTCGCACTGATTGAGAATGTTTTCGGTCCACTCCCAGTAGCCCTTGATGTAGTGGAATTTACCAGCGAACTGAATGGCATCTCCCTTTGGCTTTACCTTTAATGATATGATAACCCAATGTTGGCAATAGAGTTGGCTCATTCGACTGCTGATGGTGAGTTGCTTGTAAAGCACATACCTTGGAATTTTTGCTCAATGAAATCTCCCGGGACCATTCCGCCAAGTAAAGTGAATTCGTCAACTTTGACCATGGCTTCGCGTATCGACCGACAAGGGGAGTATGAACTGCCAAAATTGTGCCCTTCTCCATAGGTTGATTTTCGTCGTCAAGAATCACCAAGTGTTAGACACCAGAAACAGATGAAGTATCTTTGAAGTAAACCATTGTAGAAACTGTCAAAGAGTTAAAAAAAAAATTCAGATCTGGTTAAAATCAAGTGCTAAATTCAAAGTTAAAATTACCAAGATTTATTTCAGCATTTGGTTTTAGTCCTGGTAGATTTACACCAGCATTCTTTGATCTGAACTTTTTTGAAATATCAACTGTAGAGAGTATAGGAGGTTGATCTAGCAAAACTCTACCGAGCAAGAATATATGGAGATGATGAAGCAGAACAAAGACCTATGGAAGTTAGAACACTTAGCAGTAAATATGGCGATTATTAAAAATATTCATAGCATTTACTGGCATAAGCATCTAAAATTCACATAAATCCATGCAACAAAGGAAGATTCAGAGGAAGCATGCTCTGAAAGACAAGAGAAAAACTAATAAGATGTCTGCTTGTGTCTACCACTCAAACATGTTCTTTCGCAAATTCGTTCATAACATTCTATATATATTCATCCCAGAGATGACAAGTTCAAGATGTTGCAAAAGCCGAAACATATGAAAGACAATTTCACAGTTTATGATATCAAAGAAAAAAAAAGAAAAGAGAGTCAGATTAAAAAACATGCAAAAGAAGAAAATAAATAAAAGGAAAAAATGGTGGTTCATAGCCAGACACAGTTTTTGAAAGATTGACTTGATGATCATAATGATATTATCTTTTTCTTACAGTAGATGGGGCAGATGTTAACAAAGCAATTGCATGAAAATTAGATGAATTAATACTCACGATATTTTTTAATAATGACGAGAAAGTTGTAGAAGATTGTTAGCTTTCTTCTACTCACCCAAAACTAAAAGAGAGAAGAAAAAATATGATTTTTGGTGTGTTGGATATTTATGAACAAAAGTGTTTACAAGAATATCTTTTATAGTTGTTGATAAGTGCTCATGAGTGTCAATGATTAGTTGGAGTTTGAGAAGTTTTCCATTATCTAGTTACTTGAAGAAGAATTAGAAGTTGATTATGAGAAGAATTTTCAGCTTATAGTCCGATAGAAATCAAATTTAATATGGTAAAGAGTTCTAATGAGTAGAGGATTGCAGCATAGAAGAAAGAAAGACAACGTTGGCTTTAATATGGAAAGAAGTCAAGTTGTAATCCCATGGCTTTGTCCTACCTAAACTATAAGTCAGTCGTCAAATAAATTTTAGTAAAAAAAATAAAAAATGTTTTGGGAATGAGCACAAGTCGGAGAGGAAGGACAGACTGGCGGTGTGGTTCCAGAACAAGAAGCTGGAGGAGGAGTATCCCAAGCTCAAGTTTGAACATGAGACTGCTGTCGTTGAGAAATGTCGCCTTGAGACTGAGCTTCTGAAGTTCAAGAAACAACTCCATGAAGTGGAGAAGGAAATACAAAGGTTGTCGGAGCGATTGGATGGCTTCTCAAGTAACAGTCCAAGTTCATCCTTTTCAATGGAAGCCATGGATCCACATTTTCTTAGGAAATTTGGAATGGAGGGATTACGTGCCATAGAACAACTATGTTCATGGATTGGAATGGGACAATCTCTATTATATGTAATTAATTATAATTAAATTAGTGATATAGTAAATTAGGTGCGCGGGGGCATTCTTTACGTAAATAGTACTGACTTATCATGTAAATTAATTTTCTCGTTGCTTTATGGGGTTAGGTGTTTGATCAAGTGTTTAGTACTATTAATTAGCAATTATTAGATAGTAATTAATTGTCACCATCATAACTTGTTTTTTGACAAAAGTTAATAGTTTATCATAAAAAATTAAGTAATTATCGTGACTTATTCACTCCAATACGCATTGTCCGTGAACAAGTCTCGAGGGAACATTTATAGACAAATTAAATTTGTGCCAATTAAATGGCGACACGTGTAAAATAATATATATTAAATATTAATTTTATATTTTCTATTTATATTGGAAATTTAATCAAATTTAATTCCTAAATTAAATAGTTAATTAATTAATATTATAATGTATATTTTGTTGACCAATTAAATATCGCCAAGTGTCAAATTTTTAATTCTTGGGAATTAAGATTGTATCAAATTTTGTGATCAAAAGATAGATATCTATCAAATCATGAAAAGTTAATCAAATTATGTTACTTCATCAATGACTTATCAAATGACTCATATTCTACAAGTATAAATAGGGGTCATTCACAAGAGTCAAAAGAGATAAGTTGTGAAGAGAGATCCAAGCAAAAAAGATGTTGGAGGAAATTTTTTCAACCACGACGATCAAATTCAAGGAGATTCACAGTGTTCAAAGCGAAAATCAAGACGTTCATCGCGGAGTTCGTTCAAATAATAGCATTTTAATTCGAAATTAAGTTATTAAACCCTCGAATTAACGTTATTGAAGATTAAATTTATATTGGAGGAGATTAAATGGTCAATTCCATTAATAAGTTGTCAAATTTCAAAGTCGACATTTTTGAAATTCTAACATTTGATTCGATGTTAAGGTGTTAAACTTTCGAATTAACGTTATTGAAAAACGAAATTCAATTTGGAGGAGATCAAATTGGCACTTCCAAAAATTCAAATACCAAAATTTATTATTCTTAAAGAGAAGAATTAGAAGAATTATAGAAATTGTAATGATTTTATTATTTTAATTCAATAAAATTTAATTTATACCATTTTTTTTATTTGTTAATTTTAAAAATAACAAAAAAATTTGTGTTACAGAGAGCTTCAATTTAAATGTGTTTGTATATGCTGCAGTAGGAACACTAAGCTAGCAGAGATCAATTTTGAAAAAGTTAATCCTTGGTAATTGGACCAATTCCATATCATTAACTAAAATATTGATCATGACATTCATATTATTGTATAACTCACTTATTCCATGAAATATTGATAAAATATATCTATTTTTTATTTATTATTTGGAAACAATCAAATACATTTGGCATAATGACTATATCTATAAATGATATTAGTGTACAAATATAAAATTAATATGAAAATTGAACTAGTAAATCAATATATCGAATTTTGCGACTTTTATGTTATCACTGTAGTTAGGCTGTTTGCCACTAAATGTGTCACTAATCATGCATCACTTTTGTTAACATCAATCAATATGGAGATAGATTAAATTCATTCTTCCATATATCAAATCAGATTGAATTTATGAAATTCATCAAATTAGTGGGACCAGCCTTTCTTTAAGACACAATCTCTAGCAAATTAAAGATAAGACCAGAGGCGTTAAGATCAGAGGCGTTGATCCTTCGTCCTTTTCTTTCTAATTTGTGTCATTACCTCATTAATGCATTGCAGGGATTAAAATCTAGAAAAGTTTTTTTTTTTTTTTTGGTATTTTAAATTAAGATAAATTTAAAAAGCTCTTTTTTAGTGAGAAAGTTAGAATATAATTTTCACAATAGAATCGATAATTAAATAGGACAGTAATTTAATTGTTAGTTCAATTAATTTAATAAAAATTAATTATATATTTTTATTATATTATATAAAATAATATTATAATAAATTAATTATTATGTATAAATTAAAAAAATAAATAATAAATTAAAAATATATATAACAAAATTCAAAATTTAAATATTTACAAACATATAATCAAATATCAAATTTAAAATTTCTAAAAAATTAAAAATAAATAAAATAATTTTGATTAGTTTGATTGATCAGTTCGATTTTTGATTGATTTGATTGAATTTTTAATTTTTTACCTCCAATCGAACTGAACCGACTATCAAATTACAGTTGGACTAATCGAACCATCAATCCAATTGGTGTAGAAATGGGCAATGGGACAATCCTAAAGCCGAATTTATCCAAATCCACCAAAAATCCAATTCTACTTGGGCAGATTTTAAAATTATTAATGAGTTTAGAATATTTTTTGATTTTTTTATTTTCAAACTTGTTTTATTTAACTACTTTACATATATTTTCAAATTATATATATATATTTCTGCAATATTATTTTTAAAAAAAATATATTATATAGAAAATTCAATACGTTATACCAAATTCTTACAAATTTTAACGATTAGGTCTGAAATTTTAGCAAACTTGTCATTCCTTAAATAGTTACTACAACACAAAGGGACCATTATCATCCTTTTTTGTCGTTTAGTCCAACACATAAATCATATTAATTGTAGGATAAAATGTTCCATCCCATAAATCATGATTTACTGTTACTGCATAGTTTCACATTAATGCTCAGCATATGTCCGATTGACAAGAGCTCAGTAAATACTGCATCATGAGATTATAAAACTACGTACGGTTAGATTTATCCGATGATTTGTTTGTTAACCTTTTAACTGAATTTGGTAGAGCTAAACTATTCAACCCCTTGACAGATTGGATATTCGTTCAATACGTAATTTGTTTTGAGGTACTAATAAAGAAATTTGGATTTTTTGCTTCAAAAGTTTTTGTTTTTTTATATATTATCTCGGTGTCAGAAATTTTTTTATTTTGTCTAATTATCAATATTAACAACTTATAATATTAATTTTTTCACTATTAATTTATTATTGTGACAACATAAAATTAGTAATCACTTATACATATTAGTATAGTTAATAAGATTTTTATTGTTATTATATACATGTTAATAATTGTTGACAGTTTAACACAATTCTTTGTAACTATATTATTGTGACAAAATAAATATTATCATTTAATATATGTAATTAATGCTAATTTTTTTGCTCGCTATTTCTTTTTTTTTTTTTTTTGTAGTGATGTTCATATATATGTATGTTTTATTCATGATTTCTTGCCAAAATATATATTTTTGCTTCCAATAATTACTCAATAATGCCTAAACTTTTTTACTTCCTTTTTAGGTTTTAGCCACTCACACAATATCACCCTTCACCAATAAATATTTCCCACTTGCAACAAAGGCAATAATGACTCAATTTCATATACATTGTTGCAGTTGATTTTGTGAAAATATTAAAGCAATTTAAAGTTTAATACTTCCGAATTATAAGAATGGTACTTTCTATATTGTTACAATTAAGCAAAATGTTCTAAAATTTAAAGTTTATTTTCATATAAATATTTAAAAAATCATATAAATTTACAAATTATTAATATTCTATTTTTTTTAATTTTATAAATTGCACTTGTTAAAAATGATATTTATAAAACAAAGACAAACATCAAATGGGTATTTATGATTTTAAAAGATAATTATATTTTTTTATTAAGTTTAACATTAGGATATATTTTATAATTTATCTTTAAACTAATTTAAAGTAGACTAATGTAAACTTGACCTTTATGCATTCACACCTACATATTTTTGTACAAACTGAGAAAGAAAGTTAATGAAAATTCAGTCCATAATGGAAGAGAAAGCCAAGGGAAATTCAAGAAAGTTCATGAAAATTCAGTCCATAATGGAAGAGAAAGCTAAAGTAAAGCTATCAATTTATCAATTTTATATTGGCGAATGCAATTTTTCATATTAAATGCACCATAATTGGTTCCCTTTTTCTTCTTTCCATATTGAAATTATTAAAATTATTTCTCTAAAAAGTAGTAGGGGTAAGATTTTTTATTTTTTATTTTTTGTGTTACAAGTGGAAAAAGGAATAAACATATTTGTGTGTTTCGTGTTTGTCTAAATTTGAGATTAACTTGCTAAAATCACAAATTTAGATTCAATAGATAAATTTATTAGATAAAATTTATAATTTAAAAAATATTAAAAATTATATTATTTTAATAATAATACTCATAATTTTTTTTAAATATACATATATATATATTTAAATAAAAAATTAAATAAATTGGATTTGAATAATTCGAAAATTAAAAACTAATGGATCCAAATTTATTTATCCTGTTAAAACGCCCCAAATTCTTGACTACTCGTGTGACAAGACATGTTCTTTTAATGGGATAAGATTTGTCATTTCAGTATATTAATTTACTTTTGATGCCAAATGACTAATTGGCCCCCATCGATATTTGTAGGATTATTCCTTTTTATTGGCTATTTTACATCTTTGAAAAAGCTTATTTAAAGTGTCCAAACCGCCCTACTAAAACTAGTTAAAGGAATTAATGCCGCAATTATTGCATCCATCCTGTCAACACCATTCTACTTAAAAATATCATTTTATTTGTTTGTAAATGAAATTTAGTACATCTCTCCAAGGCAATAACCAATAAGTTGGTAATTGATCCATTTAATTTGACACTAATAATTATATTGTTTAGACTATATTAAAAAATGAATAATTTGATGCTGAAAGATACATTTTTAAAAAATTAGATTTTGATATAAATATTTTGGAGAAAAATATGAAATTAAAAGTTTAAAAATTATGAATGTAATGCGCATGATAATAAAACTGTTAGAAAAATGGAAATGCACCCACCTCAAATCCCTCCACGATCAAATCATTTATATAGCTATAAGATCTCAAAGTATTTATTGAAATTTTAAATTAAAAAGCTTGCATTTGGTTCCTAAATAAAATTCCTAATATTTACAGATTTCAATAAGTATCCCAGATATTGTCTTGCATTTTTTAATAGTTTGAAATATTTAAAAAATACATGTACTACACTTATACCTATAAGTAGTAAAAGGGTCAAAATGTCATCAAAGTAAAAAGTTTTACAAAATTTGCCCATACTTACATAACTTTATTTATTATTTTAGATATGTAAAATTACAAATTTATCCTTGGTTAAAATTATGGCACATCAAATTTCTTAGCAACTTGTACGTCGTATAGAGTAAAACCCCCAAGGCTAAACCCCTAAAACATGAAACGTGTCCTTTTTGGTAATTTGAAGTCCTATCTAGTAATGAATATTCAATTATTATTATTTTTTGTTTTTACTCGCGTAGCTTTCTTTCACTCAATGTCAGTTAGGTGGCTCTTTCTTACGACACCTCCTCTTTCTCTCTCTCTAGATTATTATTCTCATTCCACCACTAATATATTTTCTTTGCTTACTTTCCATTCGCACACAAGATAATCACTAATTATTCTACTACAAGTTTCTCTCTGTTTTCTGCAATTCCATACAGAGAGGATACCTCTTCCTTTCACTCTAGTGCCAGAGAAATCGACTTCTTATTTTCAAGAAACTTCACTCTGCTGTCAAGAATCCAGTTTGGTTATTTTCATGGTAATTTCAGTTTGCTTCACTTTCCTCGAAGAAATCTAGGAACTTGAAATCTTGTGAATACTGATTTCTTGATGTTTTTAACTTTTTGTGATATGTTTTGGTTATTTGATGGAGCAAATGTAAAGAAAATTAAAAAGAATTGAGTGCTCTGTTTTATGCTCTGAGTGAAGGTTATGTTTTCTTTGGTTTTGTTGAAATAACATGATCAAGAATTGAACATACTTTCAGATGATATGGGTATGATTATATGGGTTTTAATTGTTAAGGTAAGAGGAAAAGAGAAATTTGCAGTTCTATTTCTCTGTTTTTTCGTGCTTATTTCTTTTATCTTCAAGAAACGTATGGAGGGTTCAAGGGTCGAACTTGAGATTTGCAACATGGGTTTTTGCTGTCCAAGAAATTGATGGCGTTTCTAGACTCTTGTGATTTAGTACTTTGGGTTTTGACTCTCAGAAAATAATTGGTTCGGTTATAAATCCCCTGTTTCATGAAGAACCAAACAGAGGATTCTTGTTATAATGATATTAAATTGTGCAAATGTGCCTAGAGTTTTTGATTTTTCACTCTTTTTATAGCAGAGTGGTTTACAATTTTGTCAGCTTTTGAAATATTCCATGACTTGGGGTTTTTATTACTGAATCTGGATAAAAGTTTTGCTATAACTCCTCTGTTCTATTAACCAACAATGGGGTTCCTTTAAATGGAGCATAATTTGCGTTTGTTACCTTTCTGGGTGTCTTACAGATTTTTCTAATGGTTTTGTACAGGCAAATTAAATCTAGTTCAAGTCCTGTTCTGAAGGTTTAAGGTCAAAATGGCTTATCAGAGAAGGGGGTCTGATATGCAGCCGCAACGCCGGATTCTGCGGACTCAGACTGCTGGTAATTTAGGGGAGTCGATGATGGATAGTGAAGTGGTGCCGTCATCTCTGGTTGAGATTGCGCCAATTCTCCGTGTTGCCAATGAGGTTGAGCCCATCAATCCTCGTGTTGCTTACCTTTGTAAGTCCAATTGTAACTTATTTTTCCTCGCATTCATGAATACTTAGAACATTAATTGCAGTTGTAATCTCTTGCTTTTTTATTCATTAGAATGTGTACTCTGGTGTTCTGAGGCCATTTCCTGCTTTGGACTAAATTTATGTTCTGTTCTGGAATGAGCTATAAATTTTTTGAACTCCATGGTGAAATATACTTTAAATTTTCTGGTAATATTTTTATCGAGAAATTAAGATCGAAAGTTCTTTCGAGAATTTTATAGTGCTACAACTGCGTTGTGTTTGTTTGTTTTAATGGTTTTTATACTCTTTTAAAATGCATAGCTACCATCAGTCTCTATTAGATTTTAAATGATACTTGCGCAATGCAGATATGAATTTAATTTTGCTGATTATTATGTCTTTTTCTTTGTTTGCTTTGACTTTCCAGCTACTATTTGGTCCCATTCTTTATGTTTTATTTTTAGAATGTTCTCCAATTATGTCCGTAAGTGGCACATATCTCAGCAAAATGAAATTTATAGTAGGTGGAAACTGCTTCAACTTAAAATCATGAGGTTCCAAAGCCCATTAGCATGGCATACCCCTCCTTGTTTGGCTCAAGTAGGTTAGAGAAAGGAGTTATCGCTTTCAAATTCTAGGAAACCCCAAGAGTAAAAGATCTACTCCTTAACTCAAGTTTGCAGTGGAGACCAAGCTAGATTTCCTGATTACACCTTCCTTTTAGTTTTTATTTCTTTTATTATTGAAGTTATGACATAAATTAAATGTGAAATGTGAAATTACATTGGTTTTACTCATCTGATTAAGTTACGGCAAGGCAATACTAAGTCCGACTTCTTATTTCTTTATCTTGTACTGTTTCATCTTTCATCTATCTAGCTTTAGTGTTGACTCCTTGATTTATAGACTCTAGCTTCATCTTACATAGATTTTTTGGCTTGATTGTTTCCTTTTAGCACAATGTTGTGAGACATTGACACACCCAATTTGCGAAACATTGTATTGAGATTTCCCACTTCCCGTGAGGGGAAATCATGAATAAACTAAGATGCTACACTGAACTTAAATACTCTTCTACACTCGGGTGATTATTGATATCGATGTTGGAATCAGGTCGGTTTTACGCCTTCGAGAAAGCTCACCGTCTAGATCCAACATCTAGTGGACGTGGAGTTCGTCAGTTCAAAACTGCTCTTCTTCAACGCCTTGAACGGGTACATCATATTTTAAAGCTGCAGTTAATGTGATTTGATATTTTAATTTTTTTGGATTTCACTTAAGAAGGCTGATATCAATAATGCCAGATATCACATGTCACTCCAGTGGAGATAAATTCTTAAGTCACTTGGCTTTGTGGAATGTCATTTGATATTTGTTACTAATGAATCAACACAAGATTTTTTTTTCCCCCATGGGAGTTCCAGTAACTTGTAGCATTTTGGTTATTCATTTTGTGGTTCAAAATTCCCTCTGATTGTTCATATCTTTCTTCTGTAATTTATGTTCTCCTTGTTTAGTTAGTCTTATGATCAGTTTTTTATTCAAATTGCTGAGACACCATCAAGACTATATGAATGTGATCAGTTAATAAGTTGTTATCCCAAAAATGTTTTCTACAAAATCTCTTTCAAGGTGATGCATATATATGTATTGTATATAGCTATATATGTATACATGTGTTGGGCATTTATCCTGTAAAAGTTAAAAATTTAGTTAATGCCTCACTACGTTCATCTTTAAAACCAATTGATGGTAATCACTTCCCGCTTGAGATGGGCCAACTCTTTCTCAAATCTGGGGCTCCACTAGCCTTACAACATGTATGTGTCAGATACTATTGCAAAATCCTTGAAGAATCTATGTGGGTACCTCAATGTGTTTTGTTTCTAAATGATATATTAAAATTTGAACATATAAAATGATCAACCAAGAAAATTCTCTTTGGGACACATTCTTTTGGCTTAGATGATTTCTGTCATTGACTTATATTTGGATCCTTTCCTTTTTAGACCTGTAAACTTCCTAATCATTATTTAAATGAAGCCATGTAATTAGAATATACTGCAGATGCTGCAATATAGCATTGATCTAAAAGAAGAGACAGCCTGGGACTTCAGGTGTAGGCCAAGTTGATGAAGATTAGGTCTTTCCAAACTAAGTTGCTTGGACTCAGTTTGGAGTATCATATCTTATTCCTTCATCCATTAATGGTAGTCTAGATTATTTTGTCAGGGTTGTTTCTACTGTTGAAGACTGTGAGAATGATTGCTCAAGCAGTTTGGTATTGATACATTACATATAAAGAAGAGTTAGAATACATGGTCTGGGGAACAGAATAACACATTGAGAAATGTGATGGAATCGGATGCTAGCATGTTGATCGAGACTGCATTTATGTAGGTAAGTTCTACCAACAAAGGAAGAATTAACACACAGGCAGAAATTCTAATTTGAAGTGGCTTAAAAATGTATATTCATCTAAGGAGGCGGGGTTTCTTTGCGAAGAAGTCCTAGCATGCCGTTAGGTCGGGTATCATGTTTCTTTGGCCTCTTTACTAGGTTAGATTTTTTTGAACAATTTTAGTCTCCAATTTATAGTTCTTGATTCTTGTGTATATGCATGTGTTGTCATTTCAGGACTTCCTTTTTTCTCCTAGGAACAAAGTGATAATATTGATCTTCACCTATATATCTATGGAGTCACAAGTATGGCAGTTTGAACAAGTTTTCAATGTATGTAGAATGGGTAAAAGGTTTTCGTAGTAATCAACTTGCTGGAGATGAAAGCATACTATGTAGCATATCAAAAAGAAATGTCTGTATTGTCTCTGAGCGCATTATGTGATCACTGTAATTGAATAGCTACGAATATAATTCTTAAAGATGCTAAGTCGTTCTTGAAGAATAGATATTGTGGAAGACAGAAATCAGATTTTACACCTTATAGGATCATATACCCGAATGATTAAGTTTGTAAAGTCAGAAATTATAATTTTTTTTAGTTGCTCATGATACCATGTCATATTTGCTATGTCGTGTAATCTCTCAGTTAAGGTCTTTGATTCTGGTTTTGTCAAATGATGTGGAACTAATAATGCATATCATGAGCTAAGAAGCAACTTGTATTACTTAAAATTAATTCTACAAAATACCTTTATCGCAGTACTCTATTTTTCCCAGGAATACTCCAACTGTCGCTGGAAGGAAAAATCTTTTGATACAGTGTAATTCGCTTAAACAAAATTCTAATATTAAATATTCTTTGGAAGGAAAATGAGACGACAGTAACGGCAAGAAAAGGAAGTGATGCACGTGAAATGAAGAGTTTTTATCAGCATTACTATAGGAAGTATATTGAGGCTTTGCAAAATGCTGCTGATAAAGCAGATCGGTAAATTTCTCTGGAGCATTATTTCCATTTTTTAATGAATTTAAGTATTTTAAATTTATATTTATTTGTCTTTGATACAGTGCTCGACTTACAAAAGCATATCAAACGGCTGCTGTGCTGTTTGAGGTCTTAAAGGCAGTTAATTTGACAGAAGCTGTAGAAGTGGATGATGAGGTAATGCTCTCAATATTTGACTCGTTTCTTTAGTTCTTTTTGCAGTTCTGAAATACTAAGCTATGGGTTTGTGCGTGGTGTCATTTTGGTGATTGTATACTTGAGATGCGTCATTTTAATACTTATTGAATTTATACTTTAACATCTGAATATCTATTCATATCTGGTTGCAGATTTTGGAAAAACACACCAAGGTCACGGAAAAGACTCAGATATACGTGCCGTATAATATACTTCCTCTTGACCCAGAAAGTTCACATCAAGCAATCATGAGATACCCAGAGGTCAATTGCTTCCTTTTTTGTGAATTTGAACTTGCATAACACTGAATTTTATCTAATCTTTTGACAGCCTTCTTGTTGACAGATTCAAGCTTCTGTTGCTGCCCTTCGGAACACAAGAGGTCTTCCATGGCCAAAGGGACACAAGAAGAAAGCTGATGAAGACATTTTAGACTGGCTGCAGGCTATGTTTGGTTTTCAGGTGATAATATGCACTCGATCATGCTAATATTTTCACTAGGCAGTGCGGATATTGATACATGGATAGGATAACAATGTCAAATACAATGTGATGCAGATACCAAAATGCATCAATTCCTAAAATTGCGTTTTACAATACTTGACGGATACATTCTTAAAATAGAGATTAGTAAATCAATAACAAATGCATATATAACAAGACAAATGCATATATAACAAGATTATATGCCTATACAAGAAGATTGACAACTATTTTTCAGCACATACAAATACATCATTCTTTGTGAAGATGAAATTGAAAAAAATATGTCAAATCAGTATTTTGTTGATGTGTTGAGTGATCGTGTTGGGAGATTTTCCTTTTCACTTTCATTTATAACCCAATTCATTTGGGGTTTAGTTCCTAGTAGTAAATTTCACATGGAAGTGTCTAAGATGTAGTTGACACATTATTTACATTCAGATGCATTTTGATATGTAGTAATGTGTATCTTAAAGCAGTTTTAGTGTATCTTGGTAACTATACGAGAGCATTCAACTGTTATCTTCAGGTATGATATGTACCAGGAGTATCACTACTATTAATCTATAAGTATAGGATGACACAAGTACCTTTGTGTATATCCGGAATCTATTTTTTTCAAGAGGTTGCTACACTTGGTTGAGTGCAGAAGGATAACGTGGCTAACCAGAGGGAGCACTTGATTTTATTGCTAGCCAATGTACACATTAGGCAACCAAAGCCTGATCAGCAGCCCAAGGTATTTTGCTTTCTATTCGTTGAGCTCACATTTTTTACATGGTAGAGGTTTCGATAATTTTAGAGAGTTGTCTTATGTTGCTGTCGCTTAGTTGGATGATCGGGCACTTACAGAAGTCATGAAGAAACTTTTCAAAAACTACAAGAAGTGGTGCAAGTATCTTGGTCGCAAGAGTAGCTTATGGTGAGGAAAATTTTCCTTGTTCTAAGTTCTTAGGTTTTCGATTGTATTCTATTTACCCCCATCAACTATTTTTCTTTTGGTAATCTATATGTATATTCTTGGGGAGGATGGAGTTAAATATTGAGTTAATTATCTCTCCTTCATTTATCTCCACTTACATTATTCATACTGATTGCCCTTGAATTTGTCTCCAGTAGTCATCCTTAGTTCTAATATTTTCTTTTGATAGGTTGCCAACTATCCAACAGGAAGTTCAGCAACGGAAATTACTATACATGGGTCTATATCTTCTTATTTGGGGCGAAGCTGCAAACTTGAGATTTATGCCAGAATGCCTCTGCTATATATATCATCATGTATGTATTTACGTAATTCTCATTTTTTTCCAGAGATATGTTTAGACAGTCTTCTTATCTAGCTTCCCCCTGTATTTGACTTGTCTCTGAGATTCTCTGGTAGTATGCTGGATACTCTGTCCCTTTGCCTTTTTTTTTTCATTTCTTTCATCTGATAATATTGTGTGAGCAGATGATTGTTTCGACAGTTTCTTCATTTAGAAACTTGATAACTAGATGCAGTATAGAAGTGTTCCTATGAGGAAAAGGTGTTAGGCTCTATTCTCTGCTTCATATTTTTTTTGCTTGCGATTACTTATTGTCTGTAGCATACAGGGAAAGGACACCTCCCAACCCTTTGGAATAATGAACCGTGATAAGGAATTATCTCTAGCCGCTATAAACAAGTGCCTTGATATATTGTAGAAAGTGATAATGAATCTTAATTTTCCAAGGGACATTTTTTCTTCTTCTAAATATGTAGTTAGTTTCCCTTTTTACAGTTATCTAATGAGCCAGCATCTGTTACATTTGGCTTTGGTATGGACTTTGTCACATTATTGGGCAACTCTAGTCAAATTTCATTTATTCGTATGTTCTTTTGTAAATTAGTTCAGTTTCTATCATAATTATCTGCAACTAAATATTTTTCAGTCATGAAAGTATGCAGTAAAAAGTTAGAAACCAGAATATAACTTTTATTGCCTGAGATGTTACTCTCATTTTCAGGTATCACTGCGAAATGTTACTGCCCGTAATGAATCAATTTAAATATTGATTTACGCTTTTGTGGCAACCAGATCTCTGTGTTATTGCATCTAGAGAAACTTCCATTGAAGTTCAGTATAAATCTTAAGTAACAATATATCGACTGATAAGTTTTTCGAGGTTATGGTGGAATATCTACTATCTTTAGATAATTACTGAAATCTCAGTCATGAAAGTTCCGGGAGAAGACTTTTGCTTTCTATGTTTGAAAATACTGCCATCAAGATTTTATCTCACTGATAGTTAAGTCTATGTCAAAATTCTATTCTGGCTTGAAGTTTTTGGGTCAGTGCATTTATCTCTACAGTGCAAGTATGCTGGTTGGGATTTTACACTCATGCTTTCATTTTCGATCTTAAACAAGAGTTGGTTTTGTAGTTAATAGATTTTGTATAGATTTAATATTAAAATTTGACTATTGATGCTGGTATATACACTTGGTTGAATATTATGGTAAACAAATTACGTAACATTCCAATGGAGCCCAGTAATCCGTGGCTTTTTAACACACTATTTGACCCCTACTGGTTAAACACGTGTCGAGAGTCCATTAGCTGATTGATAATTCAACATGAAGGTGATGACATCCTGTGAATGTTTATAAGGTGTTTCTATTGGGTAATATGCATTTTAGTTAGCACCTAGCAATAAGACGTCCATGGAGCTGTGCTCTGTTTGGGAATTAGTCACTTGAGTGTGGAAGCACCTCAAAGGAATAGAATAAGGGTGCTACCTTTCCTTATTTCATGTGCCCCCCTCCCTACCGGCAGTTTGGAATTGTAAAAGTCCATTCAAGAATTTAAACATTAAGAAATCAGAGTGCAAAATGAGTTGGATGGCGTCGCTGGCAGAGACCGTTGTGGCTGGTAATGTCAGGGCTGGTTGTCGTGCTCAGATGGTGGTGCAGACAGTCGATTAAAGCTATTGTAATGGACGATTTGGAGAGAGTTTTCAAATAATGACTGAGAGAGCTGAAGATAATGGGGGTGGGGGGTGGGGGGAATGAAGGGTAAAAAGGAGAGGGAGAAAATGAAAAAAAAGAGAAGAATAAGAGTGGGTAGCTGCACAGCAAATGAGTGGTAATTGCAGAAGAGCCAAACGTAAATAAAAGTTCTCTCTTTGTATATTTTTCACATCTTTTCTCGATCATATTCCATTCCTCACTAAGAATGAGTGAAAAATATGGGACTTGGGATTAAGAAACTGGAGCTTGATATTGCTATTAAAAACTGTTAACAGTGAGCCGCAATAAAAGAGTGGCTTGGGCTAGCTAATAAATTATATATATATATATATATATACACACACACACACACACAAATATAATTGATTTTATTTTTGTAATACACAGCTCTATGGTGCTCCAGCTCTCAAATATTCTTACTTTGCCACTCTCACTCCCGCACATGATCTTACTCTGTGCGACTCAGGACAGGCCATCTTGCATATATGATCATGGTTAAGTGGCCGACAATTGTAAGGTTTTTGAGTTTAAAATCAGACATATGGAGAGGGAGAGGGAGAGGAGAGAGAGAGAGAGAGAGTTTTCAAATAATGACTGAGAGAGCTGAAGATATTGGGGGTGGGGGGTGGGGGGAATGAAGGGTAAAAAGGAGAGGGAGAAAATGAAAAAAAAGAGAAGAATAAGAGTGGGTAGCTGCACAGCAAATGAGTGGTAATTGCAGAAGAGCCAAACGTAAATAAAAGTTCTCTCTTTGTATATTTTTCACATCTTTTCTCGATCATATTCCATTCCTCACTAAGAATGAATGAAAAATATGGGACTTGGGATTAAGAAACTGGAGCTTGATATTGCTATTAAAAACTGTTAACAGTGAGCCGCAATAAAAGAGTGGCTTGGGCTAGCTAATAAATTATATATATATATATATATATACACACACACAAATATAATTGATTTTATTTTTCTAATACACAGCTCTATGGTGCTCCAGCTCTCAAATATTCTTACTTTGCCACTCTCACTCCCGCACATGATCTTACTCTGTGCGACTCAGGACAGGCCATCTTGCATATATGATCATGGTTAAGTGGCCGACAATTGTAAGGTTTTTGAGTTTAAAATCAGACATATGGGTTTTCAAATAATGACTGAGAGAGCTGAAGATAATGGGGGTAATGAAGGGTAAAAAGGAGAGGGAGAAAATGAAAAAAAAAGAGAAGAATAAGAGTGGGTAGCTGCACAGCAAATGAGTGGTAATTGCAGAAGAGCCAAACGTAAATAAAAGTTCTCTCTTTGTATATTTTTCACATCTTTTCTCGATCATATTCCATTCCTCACTAAGAATGAGTGAAAAATATGGGACTTGGGATTAAGAAACTGGAGCTTGATATTGCTATTAAAAACTGTTAACAGTGAGCCGCAATAAAAGAGTGGCTTGGGCTAGCTAATAAATTATATATATATATACACACACACACACACAAATATAATTGATTTTATTTTTCTAATACACAGCTCTATGGTGCTCCAGCTCTCAAATATTCTTACTTTGCCACTCTCACTCCCGCACATGATCTTACTCTGTGCGACTCAGGACAGGCCATCTTGCATATATGATCATGGTTAAGTGGCCGACAATTGTAAGGTTTTTGAGTTTAAAATCAGACATATGGGTTTTCAAATAATGACTGAGAGAGCTGAAGATAATGGGGGTAATGAAGGGTAAAAAGGAGAGGGAGAAAATGAAAAAAAAGAGAAGAATAAGAGTGGGTAGCTGCACAGCAAATGAGTGGTAATTGCAGAAGAGCCAAACGTAAATAAAAGTTCTCTCTTTGTATATTTTTCACATCTTTTCTCGATCATATTCCATTCCTCACTAAGAATGAGTGAAAAATATGGGACTTGGGATTAAGAAACTGGAGCTTGATATTGCTATTAAAAACTGTTAACAGTGAGCCGCAATAAAAGAGTGGCTTGGGCTAGCTAATAAATTATATATATATATACACACACACACACACAAATATAATTGATTTTATTTTTCTAATACACAGCTCTATGGTGCTCCAGCTCTCAAATATTCTTACTTTGCCACTCTCACTCCCGCACATGATCTTACTCTGTGCGACTCAGGACAGGCCATCTTGCATATATGATCATGGTTAAGTGGCCGACAATTGTAAGGTTTTTGAGTTTAAAATCAGACATATGGGTTTTCAAATAATGACTGAGAGAGCTGAAGATAATGGGGGTAATGAAGGGTAAAAAGGAGAGGGAGAAAATGAAAAAAAAGAGAAGAATAAGAGTGGGTAGCTGCACAGCAAATGAGTGGTAATTGCAGAAGAGCCAAACGTAAATAAAAGTTCTCTCTTTGTATATTTTTCACATCTTTTCTCGATCATATTCCATTCCTCACTAAGAATGAGTGAAAAATATGGGACTTGGGATTAAGAAACTGGAGCTTGATATTGCTATTAAAAACTGTTAACAGTGAGCCGCAATAAAAGAGTGGCTTGGGCTAGCTAATAAATTATATATATATATATATATATATATACACACACACACAAATATAATTGATTTTATTTTTGTAATACACAGCTCTATGGTGCTCCAGCTCTCAAATATTCTTACTTTGCCACTCTCACTCCCGCACATGATCTTACTCTGTGCGACTCAGGACAGGCCATCTTGCATATATGATCATGGTTAAGTGGCCGACAATTGTAAGGTTTTTGAGTTTAAAATCAGACATATGGGTGCCTGAATCTAGCCTTGGAAGAGAAGAGCTAGATATAAATCGACAAGCCCCTTAGATGGTTCCCTTTTTATTCTAAAATTCAATCACACAGTGTTAATCAAAGTTGGAATCTTGTGAAGCTACAGCCGGCCGCAGACATGCAATGTTTTGTGAATGAAATGAAATGTAGATTGCCATGTAGAATTCATGATTGAGAATGGAAAGGTTACCGATGCTTTCTTCTGGGGCTTCGGAAAACTTTTTTCTTATCAAAATAGTGTTTATGTCCAATGTATCTGCACAAGTGAAGTATTCCTAGCTTGAAATTGAATTCATCTGTTTATCAACCTTTTCTACTCAACTATGAGCAAGTGATAGTATTTCCTTTGCTTCCTGGATACCTGTTAACTTCATTTGCTCTCACAATTTTTTCAGATGGCATTTGAACTGTATGCATGCTTGCTGGAAGTGTTAGTCCCATGACAGGTGAGAATATCAAACCTGCCTATGGTGGTGATGAAGAGGCTTTCTTGAGGAAAGTTGTAACTCCAATTTACAACATGATAGCTAAGGTGATGCTCCTAGCTTGGGTTCTTGAGCTTTCAAAAGCCCCTTTTCAGGCCATGGTTTACCTTGTATATCTATGATTATTCATTCATGCCTCTCAGGAAGCTAGACAGAGCAAAGGTGGGAGATCAAAACATTCTCAGTGGAGAAACTATGATGATTTGAACGAATACTTCTGGTATTTTTTTTCCCTTTTTACATGCTTAAGGATGTCGTAACGTGTAACTTATCTTGTGATCAAATTGTAGGTCAGTTAATTGTTTCAGACTAGGTTGGCCAATGCGTGCTGATGCTGATTTCTTCTGCCTTCCCATAGAACAGATCCATGCAGACAGAAGTGAGGTACACATTATTGTTTTTGGGATATAATGTACTTCAACATGCATTTATACTTGTATTTCCTTTAATCACAACATTGTCACTTTAAAATAGTAAATATGAAAGATACATAAATTGAGCCCTAATTTTAGTAGACAATTGTGTTTCAATTGGTCGCCATTTTTTGCTTGAGCTTCTAGCATTTAAAGTGAATTTATTTCTTGGAGTTTGAGATGTGATTCTGACTCTAGCTTAAGATAAATATTAAAGTTTTACAAGTTCACCCTAGCAATTTTTCACTTGGAATGAAGGATAAGTCAACATCTTATAAAGCATCATGGAGGCATCCTATTTTACATTGATAATGCGACTCAATCATAGTATGAATGGCCATGACATGAATTAAGCCTTTATCTGAAAATGATTATATACTGTATTAGCATGTTTAGGTTTCATTGATGTGAGAGAAAATTTAGGCTATGTTTGGAGTTATTTCCGGCATTTTGGGGGGAAAAAATTGGGGAAATGTATTTTGGGTAGTGGGATTGAGTAATGTGTGGAGAATGGAAATGTGGTTGGATGAATTATTGGGAAATAATAATGTGATGTATTTCATTCCCGGAAAATACTGAAATCGCATTTAGTTTCATTTTTTGGGAGACATTCTCTACAATAGATGTGGATGTCTTCTTGTGGTTAGAGTTGATAGTAAGGTATATGATTATATGGTTGAAGTAATGATTAATAAGTGTTTTGGGGAATAAAAATCTTAGGGGATGATGTTTATGTTTTCATTTTCATTTTCAGTTTCCAGCATTTCTAGTGGTTTTTACGAGGTTGTATTGATTTTTGTCTTAAAAATTGAGAATGTGTTTGGATATATGATTCTTGGTGGAAAAATTGTAAGTATGAAAAGGAAAATATGTTTGATTGGTTGTATTTTTTTATATATTATTGCTACGAAACAATGTGATAGAATAGAGATTGTATTAGTTTTGGTAATTTTTGATGGCATCATTTCCATAATTTATGATATAATAATAGTAGAATTTGGTAGTGGTGGGTCCACTTTGAATATTTAGTTTAAATATGATAATTTTATCAGGATACGTAGGTGGTGGGTGATGATGTTTGACAATAATAATATATTAATTAAATATAGTTGGTAGAGGTGGGCTCTACTTTGAATATTTAATTTATATGTGATAATTTATTAGGTTTATATGTAAGTGGTGGGTCCCATTGGAATGATGGTGTTTGAAGAAAAGTAATATATTAATTAGATGTAGTTGACAGTGGTAGGCCCACTAGTGTAATATGTGATTGAAAATTGAGAAAATAAGTTTGAAAAATTGGGAATATAGGTTTGGAAAGTGTTTTTGGTTTGAAAACGAGTAGAATAAATGAGATATTTCTAGCGAGATTGAGTTAAACAAACATAATTTCAGTGTTTGAAATAGTATAAAACTGAGAATGTGGGTTTGAAATATAAACAAACATGCCCTAATTCTCCTAAAATGTTACTTCACCAAACACACAGAAGGAAAATATTTTGGTGAAATAACACCAAATATAGCCTAGAACTTTCTCTATTTCAATTTGCCTCTGGCTGCTATAACAATTTCATGACTAGAGGATTGTGCTATTGAAATGCAACTTCTCTTTTGTGGTATTCATCCTATTCATAGCTAGCAGGTAGGTTAAACTTATCATGCCTTGTGCACTAACTTATATTGATGATGATAGAGCGTCCCTGCGATTCTACCATATTTTAGGCGAAACTTAATAAATTGGTAAGTTTCTCTGGGTAGAGAAGCTCTATGAATTTTATCTTCTATTAGACCAAATTAACATTATCTGAACAATTCTAATTTGGTACTGGAATATTTAAGACAGTATTATTGTTATGGTTTACTTAGTGTTGTAATATTTGGCTGCCCATGGGTTTTTTCTGTTACTTTTGCACTTATAGCTATTTCTGGCAGTTAATAAGTTGTTATGCAGTAACTAGTTGGATTCAAACAACGTGACTAAGTTGGCCCTTGATGTTCAATTTGCGATTTCATAATCACCAACACCACTAGGTGGCGTTTGATTAAAAATGATACCACACTACTGTTTTTTTTTTTCCTTTTTTCTTTTGTTCAAGTGTACCAACAATTCAGTGTCATTATCCTGTTACAGCCTGAAGCAGGAGCGTCCTAGGTAACACACTTCATTTTAGATCCAACTTAAGTCACATGGTATTCCGGGTTTTTTGATTGATCATGCGACTTGAGAGTTTAAGTGCCAATATCAGTCCTACACCAACCATTGATCTGGTCTTTGGCAAGCCTTAGTTTCTGCTCAAGAAGTAAAGTAAGAACATCAACTTATGGTGGCAGCAAGTTGTTCATCATTTAGCTACATGGTTGACAATCAAATAACTTGGGTAGTCTCATCGTAGTTGTGATGGAATTCATGTGAGACAGAGAGAAACAAGAGAGTGAGAAGGAGAATGGCAAAGGAGGTAAGTGATGACTGATGTATAGGACTATGATAGAAAGAAAGAAAGAAAGAAAAAGAAAAGAAAGAAAAAGAAAAGAAAGAAAAACAGGGAGCAAAAGCCAAGAAATGGAACAGGTAATAGCTTGATGAGGTAAGAAGACAATTAGGTCTTATATTAGAGCAGAATTCCATAACAATAATACGTAAAGCAATGTACTGGAACCATACAACGAGACAGTAATAAGAAACTCGAGAACAGATTTTATCTCTATACCATTACTTCATGCACAAAAGAGTCTCCAACAAGTTATGAGAAAGCTGTCTTTCGGAAAGAGAGTCAACTGAATTCTGCTCAAATTGCTCCAAGTACCAGAAATAGGGGGGAGTTTCCTGCTGATGGATTGTGGCCTATATGTTGGTGGCATCAGCTTGTGAGTGGTGATATCAACAGCTTGAGTGATGGTGATTCTCAACGAATTTCTAATGCTGCAAATTTTGTTTATTGAAGGATTCAGCTATAAATGGGAGATGAGAATCGAAGAAAAAAGAAACCTTTTATGGGTCTCCGTTGTATATGATGTTACCTTATTTTTTTTTGGTGAAAGAATTGAAGCCTGTTTCAATTTTCCAGAGACCTTTTGTATGCAATTTGTGTTTTTGAATTTTTTTCTCTGAGCATGCCAATATTTTGTTGGTATTATTTAATTACAATAAGTTGACGATTTTAGATTTTAAGGTTTCTAAAAGTTGTTCATTCTCAAGTATCAGGATATTGTTTCACTCTGCTAATTGTTTTTCTTTCTTCTTACTTTTGTCTGACTTTACTCAATGACTGTACAATGTTGCGTTGTAAAAAATTTATAATCTGCAATACTCAGGGAAGTGAATCTGTTAAAGGAGATCGATGGATTGGGAAAATCAATTTTGTTGAGATACGTTCATTTTGGCATATATTTAGGAGTTACGACAGGATGTGGAGCTTCTTTATTTTGTGCCTACAGGTAATCTTGACTGTTATGCGTATTTATTCTTCTTATCATCTAAAGTTACCTTGTTTCTAAGATAATTTATCATATGTCATTTTGAAATGAATTTTCAACTGAAGGCAATGATCATAATTGCTTGGAATGGATCTGGCGATATAAGTGGTATATTTGAGGGTGATGTGTTCAGGAAAGTGTTGAGTATTTTCATCACAGCAGCAATACTAAAACTGGCACAAGGTAATAAGACAAAATATGCTGGTCTTCTGATGTTAATTTACCCCTTGTAATCCTAAACTTTCTTGTTAATGTATTAAATTATGAGCAGTTATTTGTGTCCATGTCTTTTGGTCAATACAATTTTGGAGGATGGAGTTTTCAGACTGATCAGATTAGGAGTAGGCACCATTGGTGTGAAGGGCACTGAACCAAATTGTGGAATTTCTGATGATCTTCCTCTTGCAACATTTGCCTTCATTATATCCTTTTAGATTTTTCCCTTTTACTTTTTCCCCTGATTAATATGTTTAAACTCATTTCATGGCTTTAATGGTTTTGATTTGATGTCAATATAATATATCGCCTAAGTCTGAGAGAGGTTAACTTGTAAGTTTTCACCCATAGGACGTGATCTTTTCTTTAGTTGATGCGTACCATTAGAATATAATCTGTTCAATTCTATGACATCTATATTCTACATTGTAATTGTTCAACATTGTTATGCAGCTGTTCTTGATATCATCATGAGTTGGAAAGCAAGGATGAGTATGTCACTGCATGTAAAGCTGAGATACATACTAAAGGTTGTTTCTGCGGCAGCATGGGTGATTGTGTTGCCAGTGACTTATGCATATAGTTGGAAAAATCCTACGGGATTTGCACAGACCATTAAGAACTGGTTTGGCAATGGTCATGGTTCCCCTTCTTTGTTCATCATTGCGGTTTTAATCTACTTATCTCCAAATATGCTCTCTACTTTGTTATTTTTGTTTCCATTCATCCGGAGGTACCTTGAAAGATCAGATTACAAAATTGTGAGGCTCATGATGTGGTGGTCGCAGGTATGAAAACCTCTTTTTGATCTTACATATTTGACTAGTTTGTTTGTTATTCGTGTCTGTCAGAATATCTTTTAGTTCTTTTTTCATGTGCATATTATATTCTCACTCTTTTCATTTTGATATTCCCTGCAGCCTCGGCTCTATGTTGGAAGGGGAATGCAAGAGAGCACATTTTCTGTTTTTAAGTATACATTGCTTTGATTGTGAGACTGAATTCATTCGCAATAGACACTTATGGTTCCTTTAATTTAATCATGATGGTTTCATTTTCCAGATACACAGTGTTCTGGGTTCTTCTCTTGGCAGCAAAGTTGGCATTTAGCTTTTATGTAGAGGTGCCTTTTCAATTCTGTTTGTGTTTTAAACTGTTGTAAACGTTGTCTCAAGCATGAAACCGTGACATATTTGGTTTTGTTAATGTGACTTGCACTATTTTTTAATGTTTATTGCCATAATCTTCTTTATTTATGGTAAAAATGGTAGTAGTAGAAAAGGGAAAATTGCTAGTATTAGCAATTTGAATACATAGTCAGAAAGATGAGTCTGGAGGCCTAGTAGGGCTGAACTCTAAACCGCGGGACAGTGAAATTGGTTGCTGACACAATTGGGGATTTGATGCATCTTCTTGGTTGCAGATAAAGCCTCTTGTTGGTCCAACAAAAGAAATCATGCAGGTTCATGTATCAAAATATGAGTGGCATGAGTTCTTCCCTCAAGGTAGTTAGATTGGTCATGTTTGTTTAATATATTACAGTGATGTGTAAGTGTATGTATGAAACTTATGCACACCAAACCAAAGATATGTTAATCTTTTCTATGTTTTTTTCAGCAAAAAATAATATTGGAGTAGTGATTGCACTTTGGGCTCCTGTTATTATCGTAAGTTCATGTACATCCTTGTGGTGATCCATTTTTACATGCTTGTTGTGCTCCTCTCTTAATCATTATTCCTTCCAGGTATATTTCATGGACACTCAGATTTGGTATGCTATCTTCTCCACGATATTTGGAGGTATATATGGAGCATTTCGCCGTCTTGGAGAGGTAGGTCGAGTTTTCTAATTTCCCGGAGGTCGATTCTATATATAAGTATGCATTCCTGTTTCCAGTCCTCTGTTTTTATGTTATGAACATCCATGCTGAAAATATTCTTCCCTATTTTCTTCTATCGCAGTCCTTAAAAATTCCTTGAAAATCCTTTGGTAAAACATAACCCTAGAAACATGATTCTCTGTTGAATGATTGCCCAGTTGAATAGTTTTTAGTTCTTCAGGCATCATACTCTTCAGCTTGAATGCTCCCTCTTTGTGTGTGGTGCTAATCATACATGTATCTCTTTCTGCATGTATGTTGCGTGAGTTAAAACCTTTCCCCCACTCATCTGGAAAATAACAACTAACAGTAAATCATGTTGGTGGAAAGTTTCATATCAAAAATGAAAACTTTCCATTTAATGTGCGACGCTTTGCCTTTTTTTTTGGTTTGAGTATTGGAGTGAAGACAATTTTGGTTGTTACATATCCTTTAGCATGTTTTTCTGCAAATTGCATATGAAGTAATAATAGTCTTGTGTTCATTTTGGCTATCCTAGTGGCTAGCATGATCTCTCATCTTGTCGTTTCACTTTATGGGTTCTTCATGCCACTTGTGTTCTCTGTATCATATAGTAGGCCTTTTCAGTTGATAGATCCAGGTTCTACCTTGCACCAGAGACCAGCAATTTCTTATAAAGTTTTTTAAATTGCCTCTTTGAGATTTGAGGACCCCTCACTATGCTTATGCTGCTATGCTGGAAAAGTTCATCTGCCATGATGATAAACGACTACCTTATTATTGCAGTAATGCATTGCTTCTGTAAAACCTGATGCTACTTCAACATCTCTATTATTCACAAAGCAATCCAGAAGCCTAAATTTTGCTGCTTTCAGTATTTGGCTTCAACTAGCCAGCTGGAATATGATAAAACATAGTTTCTGGATGTTCTCTTACACAATAGCAAGTCATTTCATCATACTGTGGTTCACCAATAACATCTTATGCGTTGGAATAATTTCCAATAGTTCCTGTCCCAGATGTTCTTTTCCCATTCCTATAGTTGGCTATATTATGTTTGCTTGTTTTCTGTTGAATTTGGTTTTGACTGAAGTGTTTTCTAGGTGAAAAATAAACAATCATGAGGTACCCTTTCTTTTCAACAAGAGGAAATCTATTTTATCTTTTCTTTGTGATAATGTGCCTCAAGCATGATCCAGAAGCTCCAACTTTTTGATGCATACAGCTACTAATGATACACCGATGTTCATTGGATGGCATTTTAGTTAGACGATCAATTTCAATAGTAAAATCTCAGAATTTCCAAATTCTGTTGATTATGTGTGAATCCATTTGTGTGTTGATTAGTCTCACATGGAAAAGTTGCCTCTGATCCTTTCCAAAAAATTGGTTTTGCATTTTCTATTGGCATCTCTGAACTGATGAAGTCCATGTTTTCTGTTCTGCCCTCAGATTCGAACATTGGGAATGCTTAGGTCTCGCTTTCAGTCATTGCCTGGTGCTTTCAATGCGTGCTTGATTCCAGCAGAAAAAGATGAAAAGCCTAAGGGACTAAAAGCCACATTCTCCCGCAAATTTGCTGAGGTTTTAGTTATGATAGTTTTTACAGTTATCTCCAGTATATGTTCTTTCTTTCTGTTTGCTCTTATTGGATATTCAAGATCTATAGTGCCAATTGGAATTCACTGGCCTTTGCAGATTCGATCTAATAAAGAGAAGGAGGCAGCAAGGTTTTCTCAGATGTGGAACAAAATAATTGAAAGTTTCAGAGAGGAGGATCTAATAAATAACAGGTAACTGGTCGTTCTCCCTTAAATGAAAGCATTATTTTGCTTTCTTGAAGAATTGTTGTTTTTATTATTTAAACTTCAATTTCCTCACTTATTCTGGAAGTAGTTTTTCTATTTCGGGGTGGTGCGATTAAGTCTCACTGGATCAAACAGGGAAATGAACCTATTACTCGTGCCATATCGTGCTGACCGCGAATTGGACCTTATCCAGTGGCCTCCCTTTTTACTAGCTAGCAAGGTGGGGCCCCTAAACTGCTTTCTTTTGTAAATTTTTAAGCAAACAAATCATCTATCATTATTTTCTGTATAGCTTCCTATAGCTCTTGATATGGCAAAAGATAGCAATGGGAGAGATAGGGAGCTGAATAAGAGATTGAATGCTGACATATATATGCGATGTGCCATTCGCGAGTGCTACGCTTCTTGTAAAAACATCATCAACTTTTTGGTTCTGGGAGAACGTGAGAAGCTGTAAGTTTTTACCACCCAAAAAAAAAAGAAGCCAAAATGTTCTTTATTTATCACATTATTAAATCATCCAATCGTTTCTTTTTGTTTGATGATTTTAGTGTCATAAATGAGATCTTTTCCAAAGTTGATCATCACATAGAACAGGGTGATCTGTTACTGGAATTTAATATGAGTGCTCTTCCTAGCCTCTACGATCAATTTGTGCAGCTGATAGAATATCTGGTAAAATTTGTTGCGCATATTGAAAATGCCATTACACCAGACATGATGTTATTGGACAGCCTGAGAGTAATTGATTTATACCCTGCAGAGAGAAAATAAAAAAGAGGACAAGGATCAAGTGGTAATTGTCTTGCTTAACATGCTCGAGGTTGTGACTAGAGACATAATGGAAGACAGTGTTCCTAGGTAATGCTGTGACAGCTATTATGCGCACACAGTAGCATGTTAATGTGGAGGCACTTTTCTCATTCTTTTTCTCTTGCAGTTTGCTAGATTCCAGCCATGGCGGGTCCTATGGAATGCATCAGGGGATGACCCCTCTTGATCAACAGTTTCAGTACTTTGGGACACTTCATTTTCCTGTAACAGAAGAAACAGAGGCATGGAAAGAGAAGGTAAGTTACGTGGAAGTGTCTCATTTGATAATACTTGGAAAGATCCTTGTTTGTTTAGTAGGAATACAAAGGATTTTAATTTAGCATCATGAACTCAGATCATATTATCAAGGGGAAGCTATAACCATAAAAAATGAATACCACTGATGATTCAAATACAGGGGTACAGGTAGATGATTTCCATTAATCCGTCCTAAAAAATGGCTACTTATGTATCAGATTAGGCGGCTTCATCTGCTGCTTACTGTGAAGGAATCGGCCATGGATGTTCCATCCAATTTAGAAGCCAGGAGGCGCATTTCATTCTTCTCAAATTCATTGTTCATGGACATGCCTTCAGCTCCCAAAGTTCGCAATATGCTCTCCTTTTCGTAAGCCTCTTCAGATCAAAATGTTTATTCCGGAATCACATTCTTTTGCTTTAGCCAGTGTGAAAAAATGCTGATTTTAGGTCCCTTTAGTAACTTGCTTCCTTACTTTTTTGTTTCACAATTTAGCATCATTGATAGGAGATTTAATCAACAATCTGTATTTATTGCCTACATGATTTTTAAGCAATGAAAGGAAATGCTTTGTCATGTGCTGCTTGACATATAAGGATACCTGTTTAATCTGTCTTTTTTGTTCAATAGTATGATATGAGAATCGAGGGTGACTTTTTTCCGAGAATCAGTTGTTACTGTTCCAAAGTTTATCTGCTAGTTTATTTTCTGGTTAATATGGTCAAAAGTACTGCAAAATTTGTTTTTGCTTCCTTTTTCTTCCCTATTTTCAACTTGTAAATATGGACCAATATAACGTTTTAAATGTAACAATGCCTACTGCTGTAGATATGATTTTCCAGATGTGCTTTTGATAGTTTTCATGAAGATAGTAATATCCTTGTTCGAAAGGGTAGAGCACTTCAGTAAATTTCATTTTTGCCAAGCCAACTCATTCGCAAAATTGCAGTTACTGTGGAAATGGAGAGTTGGTTGGGCGTTCTGGTGGATATTGACCAAATTTCTTGTTAAAATAGCTTCTTGATGAGCATGCCGTTGTTGAATCATTTTCATAGTAGTTGTCTTATTCTACTTTATGTTCACCTTTTTATTGTGTCTGTAGCATCTTAACTCCTTACTACGATGAAGAGGTTCTCTTCTCTATTGATTTGCTGGAAAAGCCAAATGAAGATGGTGTTTCCATATTATTTTATTTACAAAAGATTTTCCCAGGTTTGTTTATTTTGAATTTTGATACTTGATGGTGTCATGCACACATATTGACATGATTAGTAACTCTAATATGAACGAATATTTCAAATTGCGCAGATGAATGGGAGAATTTTCTGGAACGGGTTGGTTGCAGCAGTGAAGAAGATCTCAAGGGAAATGCAAAACTGGAAGAAGAGCTACGTTTATGGGCATCATATAGAGGCCAAACATTGACCAAAACTGGTAGTCAATTCTTTTTTGCTTTCTTAAGGTCAGATCCATTGTTCAATGAATTATCCTATGTTCATGATATGTCCTCTTTGGTACAGTACGAGGCATGATGTACTATCGGCAAGCTTTGGAACTTCAGGCTTTTCTTGATATGGCAAAGGAGGAAGGTGACTCAAGGAATTTATTTCTAGTTCCTTTACTGTCGACAGAGCTACAGAGAGTAATTTATATCAGTTAATGCTTGCTACAGATTTAATGAAAGGCTACAAGGCTGCTGAACTGAATACGGAGGAACAAGTAAAAAATGAAGATTCGTTACTAACACAATGTCAAGCTGTGGCAGACATGAAGTTCACATATGTGGTCTCATGCCAACAATATGGAATTCAGAAAAGATCTGGTGATCGCCGTGCTACAGATATTTTGAGACTCATGACGAAGTATGATCCTTTGATTAGTTATCTTTCATTGCTTAATTGGTTAAGTCTTCAATCTTTGTGAGCTTTTTCATAAATTTTTTGATCAGGTACCCATCTGTTCGGGTAGCTTATGTTGATGAGGTTGAAGAAACAGGTAGAGATAAATCCGGTAAAATGGTTGAGAAAGTGTACTACTCTGCGCTAGTGAAAGCTGTGCCAAAATCTGTTGACTCATCTGAGCCAGATCAGAAGTTAGACCAGGTAAAAGTACTTAATGTGGTATAGATGCTGAAAAATTGTAAGAATTTATAACAGGCTTCCTGGGTTTAAATTTTGTCATGGACATATGTTGTAATTAAATTCAATTGAAAGAAAAAGTTCTAATTTAGTTAAGCTTTTGTTCTTGGATTAAATATATGGCAGGAATATTTGGTTCTCTTGCATAGCGGATAATGCTGTTAATCTGCTAATGTCATCTTCATTTCATGTTTCATTACTACAGCAAGCCCTTAGATATTATCTCTCATGACAAGTTATTCCGTCCTACTTTGAGTTTTAGTTGACTAACAGCATAATAGAGTATCCTGTTTTGATTTGGTTTCAACTTGAAGCTTTGCATGTTGGTCTTTTGTTGTGCTTTCCGATTTTCTCCCTAAATTGTCCAATACCTGTTATTTTAATATGGTTATATTATAATAGTAACAAGCACTGAGATTTCCTTCCCAGGTTATTTATCGGATAAAACTTCCAGGGCCTGCCATATTGGGTGAAGGCAAACCAGAGAATCAAAACCATGCCATAATCTTTACCCGAGGTGAAGGCTTACAAACAATTGATATGAACCAGGTATTTTAGTCGGGATGTGTTCAGAAAATGGAGTACCCAAACTCTTAACCTAATGGCAATGATTAATGCTTCATATCCAGGACAACTATATGGAAGAAGCCTTCAAAATGAGAAACCTGTTGCAAGAGTTCCTTAAAAAGCATGGTGTGAGAAAACCAACAATTCTTGGACTTAGAGAGCACGTATTTACGGCAGGTATGGCCACTCAAGTACCTGAAGAAGAAGACTTTTCCTCATTTGTTTTCCAGATCTGAAATTCGAGTGTTTGTTAATCTATCATTCTCTATTTGTGTAGTGTCTCTTCACTTGCCTGGTTCATGTCAAATCAAGAGAATAGTTTTGTGACCATTGGTCAAAGGTTACTGGCCAATCCATTGAAGTAAGTTCTTGAAGCAGATTGGTTATAAATGTTAACTTTCTCAGGATTTCTTCCAAATCTAGATTGCATCTTCTGCATCCTTCAATTTTCTTGCTCCAATTTTTTTTTTTTTTGAAATAAAGCTTTTTCTTAATTAAATGATAACTTGCTTACTTAATTTTTTTATAAAGAAGCCAAAGGATGGCTGTGATTTGGAGTTCCATGTTCCAAGTTTGTACCTTATTTTTTTCCTTTGTTAGATGGTGATCCTAAAGACTAACTTTGCCTGATCTCTGTGATTCTTTCCCTTTTCAGTTCTGCTTTAAACATAAATACAACTAATAGTGGTAGATTAAGAAATAGTCAGATTCCCATATTGGCTAAGCCATTTACAAATTGGTGGGGGATGTCTTTTTAACTCTGTGGCTAGTGTAGAAGCATTGTAATTTGTTTCTACGGTTCATATTGTTCTCTGGTATTTCAGGGTTCGTTTCCATTATGGCCATCCAGATGTATTTGATAGATTGTTTCACCTGACAAGAGGTGGTGTCAGCAAAGCTTCTAAAATCATCAACTTAAGCGAGGATATCTTTGCAGGCATCATATTCTTAAAACAACCCTTGTATTTTAGTCCTATAGAATTTTGTGTTTCAGCATCCTCATGCATCTCTTAATGTGTCTGTGAAGGTTTCAATTCCACACTTCGTGGAGGCAATGTCACTCATCATGAATACATACAAGTGGGTAAAGGAAGGGATGTGGGTCTCAACCAAATCTCACTTTTTGAAGCAAAGATAGCCTGTGGTAATGGGGAGCAGACTGTGAGTCGTGATATTTATAGGCTAGGGCATCGCTTCGACTTTTTACGCATGTTGTCCTGTTATTTCACTACAGTGGGCTTCTATTTTAGTACTTTGGTATTATTCACACCATACCCAATTTACTTAGCAGTGTTAATCTTCTTAAGGTTGTATCTGAACCTCTGTTTTATTTTGACAGCTTACTGTGCTAACAGTATATGTATTTCTCTATGGTCGACTTTACCTCGTACTAAGTGGGCTTGAAGAGGGATTGAGTAACCATCCAGCAATACGAGACAATAAACCTCTTCAAGTTGCTCTTGTTTCTCAGTCTTTTGTGCAAATTGGGCTCTTAATGGCTTTGCCTATGATGATGGAGATAGGCCTCGAAAGGGGTTTCCGTAATGCATTAACTGATTTTGTTCTAATGCAACTACAACTTGCTCCTGTATTTTTCACATTTTCTCTTGGAACAAAGACCCATTATTTTGGACGAACCTTGCTTCATGGGGGTGCACGATATAGAGGCACAGGTCGAGGATTTGTCGTATTTCATGCAAAGTTTGCTGACAACTACAGATTGTATTCGCGGAGCCATTTTGTCAAGGGAATTGAACTGATGATTTTACTTCTTGTGTACCATATATTTGGACAAGCATACAGAGGTCTTGTTGCATATGTATTCATAGTGGTGTCTATATGGTTCCTGGTGGGCACATGGCTTTTTGCCCCTTTTCTCTTCAATCCTTCTGGATTTGAATGGCAAAAAATTGTGGATGACTGGTCAGATTGGAACAAATGGATGAATAATCGTGGAGGCATTGGTGTGCCTCCAGAAAAGAGTTGGGAATCTTGGTGGGAGAAAGAACATGAACATCTCTTTCATTCTGGGGCACGTGGTATTATTTTTGAGATATTGCTGTCACTACGTTTTTTCATATATCAGTATGGACTAATTTATCACCTGAGCTTCACCAAGAAAACCAAGAGCTTTTGGGTAAGATTTTGATACTTTACATGAATTTCATGTGTTCTAATTTTACTTTTTTTTTTTTTGGCTTTCCATTCTTCCCTTTCTGATTGTTGCGAAAGCAGCTATGATTATGATAATTACACCATGTTGCTTCTGGCACAGGTGTATGGTCTATCGTGGTTAGTGATCTTTGTGATCCTGCTAATTATGAAGGTAAGAACTGCTGCTGAATTAATTTTCATATTGAGTTTATTTTTTTTGCCCCGAGCCCTAAAGCTTGCTAGACTAAGAATAAGATCATGAAAAATTTCACCTAAGCATTGGTGTAGAGCATCTATACCCACATCATCATAAGTTTAACAAACCAACATAATGGATCTACCAATCAAATTCCCAAACATCATAGTGATAACAACACCCAAGATAATTACAAATTTCCAATGAGGAGAAAAAAAAATCTGTCATACAACAAATTAAATAGAGTAGTCACAAAGTAACCACTAACTTGAATCCAAAAACTACATGGTCATTGAATTAAATGTAAATCTATCCCAACAAACAATTAAAAGAAATAGCAAATAATAAATTGAACTCCTCAATATTTGGTTATCGAACATCCAAGAACCTCCAGTGTTTGTCTACATCTAAGTCTGAATATCTGAAAAATTAGCATGACTTCCAGTGAACAACCCAACTGTCCTATTTCCATTTTCCTTCTTTCATCTATTTCCCTCTTTTTCTTTTTCTGTTTATTAGCTCTTCAACTGCCGCCGCCGCCGCCGCCGTAGACCATGCTCGCTCAATCTTTTTTGTTTCTCTTTTCTTCTACGCTGAAGCCCCAACTATGCGCCCCTGTTCCTGTCCGTCATCTTTTCCTTTTTTCTTTTTCTTTCTAGGTGCCATTAAGCCCCATGACCACCCCTTTTTCTTTTCTTTTTCTGTTTATTAGCTCTTCAACTGCCGCCGCCGCCGTAGACCATGCTCACTCAATCTTTTTCGTTTCTCTTTTCTTCTACGCTGAAGCTCCAACTATGCGCCCCCCCCCCCCCCCGCCCCGTTCCTGTCCATCATCTTTTCCTTTTTTCTTTTTCTTTCTAGGTGCCATTAAGCCCCACGACCATCCCTTTTTCTTTTCTTTTTCTTTCTTTGCTGCCATCAATCCCCTCACCCCCACGCCGGATAGCGAAGTTCATGTTGACATCAACCGCACACCAGCTTCCAAAGCCGACGCCCAACAACAATTCAATGTCTTCACATGAGAACTTAGGAAAAATCCAAGCCAATGGGGATGATTATTAGGGATTGCGTGAGGAAGAATTGCTTATGGTGGTGGGGAAGGTTGGTGGACATGGCAGAGATAAGGATGTTGGAGGGGATGGGGTCGAGAAAAAACCTTAGTTAGCCAGTTAGATTTTGATTTTTAGAAATATGATTTTCTTTTGGTTGGTTTATGATTTTGTGTGAATGTGAGAAACTATGTTGTTTGATCGTTTAGGGCGGCGAAGGTTACGCTTGGAATGGGCCAATGGCTATGGTCTGAAATGGGGGTGCGGCGGCTAAGGTTTTGGATGAAGGGTAGGGGTGGCTTGCTAGGATATGAGATGAGGAGAAGGGGAAGAAAAAAAGGGTAAAATGCACAAAACCCCTTGTGTTTCAGTGGGAAAAAGAAAACCCTTGTGTTAAAAGAATAGTCCCTGTAAAGTGAAAGTTTGCACACGGGCTCCCTCCGCTAACAAAAACTAACAAGTAACATCGTCAATTTTAACTTGGAATTTCCTGTTGTGCCCTTTCTTTGTAAATTGATTTTGTTATATATATACATATATATTTTATAACCTCAAAATTTACTAACCATTAGATTGTACTTACTAAAGATCTATAGTTCATATTTTGATCAAATACACATATATGATCATATATATGCATATACATACATCTATACATAAATATCAACCCATCCCACTGCTCATTGCCATCGAAATTGGAGCAAGGGAGTAAATGAAATACAGGGGATTCTTGTACAAGGTTACGAGGCGATGGAATGAGGAACAAGACTCGTGAAGGTCTGAAGATGTGATCACCACTACTCATTATGCTATTTCTACATAATGAAATTAAAAGGAAACTTGTTAACCTGTCCTGTGAATGCTGTAGTGGTGTGGTGGGGATTGGGGGTGGGGTGGCGGCTGGGTGGTGGGGGAGGATTTGGGGCTAGGGTTTGGTTGTGGGGTGGGGGTGGGTGCTGGTGGTGGATGGTTGTGGGGTGGGGCTGGGTGGCAATGATGGGGTCGGTTGGGCTGTTGTGGCAGTGGTTGGCGGCGGTCTGTTTGTTGGGGTTGGGGGCAAAGAGGGAGGAAAAATAAAAGAAAAATTAAGGGAAAAAGGAAAAAAGAAGACGTCATAATATTTAGAAAAATTATTTGTAAATTATAAATTAATTTTCTTATAATTTGTAGTTGAAAATATATATTATTGAAAGTATATACAACAAAAGAAATATTACAAATTGTTTAATGATAGATTGTTGTTTTTGATATTTATATGTAGAGTAAATTTTTTTAAGGATAATAAAAGTGTTATTTAATAATCTTGACAGGTTATTTTGTGATTGATGATTATTTTTTGTATATGGATTATGGGAACTTAGATTTTATAAAGTATTTTGTTACAATATTTATTGTTATTTAGTTTAATGGAGAACTCATTTTGTGTATTTACTCTGGAAAAAGGATTAAAACATTATATATAAAATACAATTTACTCAAATAAATTAAAAATAATAGAGATAATATGTAGTTTTTCTATTTTTTATAAATAGGGCAAATTTTTGTAACTATGAGTATTACTTTTAATTTAGAATAAAAAAACAGGCAATTTAAAATATAGTTATTTTTAATTTTTAATACTTATAATAATTAATACTACTGAATGAGATTTAAATATAGAATTTTAATGCATGGTATCTTTCAATTAATATTAATATTTTTTTTAATTTTTACAAATGGATAAAATTTTTTATAGCTAAAATTATTATTTTGTGAAATAATTCAAAAAGAATTATAGAGGTAATCTAGATTTGTTTTTAATTTGAAACAGAGGATTTTTTTATGATATATTTCCTATTACCATATGTATCAAGTGCAAGGGTATGTTTGTCAATTTAGATAGAGTTTCAGTCAAAGGATAGACAATCAGCTTCATACTTCTCGCCCGTGTATATTAGTTTCTGTTAAGTGTTGACAGAATGGGGTTTTATGCAGGCTTTTATTGGGCACTTTAGAGTGGGGTTTATATGCCATTTTTGTAACATGGTTTTTTTTTTGTATTTTTGCTAAAATACAGGGTTTTTTTATACATTTACCGAAGAAAAAATAGGAAGAAAAGACGGAAAAAACATTACATTTAGCCCTCTGAGAAAAAAATGATGATTAAAATTAAAAATAAAGAAAAAATAAAAAAATGAGAAGAAATAAAAATATCCGAAAATAAAATAGCATTACGTTCAAGATCTCAGCATAAAATAGCATTACATTCTGATCCTCCGATATCTTTTGTAATATCTGACTGACTCACATGCAGTGCACATGCACAAGAATAGAAGAGTATGTGATAGTTAGCTGAATTTGTACGGAAAATATGACTATTAGGATCTCAGTGTGTAATTATTGCAACAGGAGGAAGTTTTTAGTAATCACGCCAAACCCTAGGAGCTGCATATGTATTTATTCCTTAATAGTTTTTTACTGTCAAAGGATTCTGAAATTATGATCTACTATGTAGATTACTAAATTTTAAAGTATTATGATTTTTCACATTTAACTTTTTGAAAGTGCAGTAAAAAGCTCGTTTCTTTAATAAATGTAAGTAATTTTTTGAAAAATTTATCATTTAAAAATTTAAGCTCCCTGTTTCTCCTACATCTTTTATTTTTTGAAACACCTTCTTACATTTTTTTATTATCATGGATCAAAACTAGAAGAAAATATTAAATATTCATATTCTTGAAATAAATAAAACATTCATTAAAAATTCTAAATAAATTTGCTGTTTCTCAAACTCCGAATCAGAAGTCTAGATTGCTACCTTCACCTGCTATAACCTGCCGCCAAAGCGTTGTCTTTTTCCCCTTGTCCTTATTTTTGAGTACTTGAATCTCGCCCCTTGCTCGAAATGTGGCCTCATATGCCATGTAACGGTTAAACCCTTCTATATATACCACACCAAGTGTCGCATGCCCACATAAACATGCAACCACACCAACTAGCATGATGTTTGGGAGGATGAGGATGGTCAGGACAAGAAGAAAAGAAAGATGCACTGGACTGGTTTTTAAGTAGGTGCAATGAACTTCTCTATCTAATTAGGTTAACTATTTTTGCGAAGCCAGTGGTAGTAAAGCTGAAGACCCACTTGCATTGCCTGCCCCCATCCATGGCCCTTGGTGCGTGACATATATTTACTGACTTGAATTTGAATTTGGACCTTTAAATTTGTATATGTATGGGGTTCGGTATGTGCTCTTAGTTAAAGAGTAAGAATGTCTTCTCATATTTATGGTATTTTCATCATATTTCTTGAATAAAACACATTGGATCTGCATGGGCATTGGACAAAGCTCCTGCAAGGTTTGTGTAATTGGACGTACCACAAGGCTGGTTTGTATATTGAAAGGGTTAACTACAACTTTCCCTGAGGTTTCCCTAAATTGTTGACTTATTCACCTTTTGTGTTTTAAAATTAGTAACACTTTTCCTCAGCCTTGCTTGGTTTTACCAAATCAGCCCCTCCTTTAGGGTTTTGGATAGCATAGGAGAAGTTGACATTATAAAAAAGTTAAATCCTACTTTGCTCTTTATGAACTGTTTCAATTTTTTACTAATCAAAATACCTTTGCGCCACGAATGCTGGCTAGCATCTGTGACACGCGAGGAGCTGCAAGCACAGGAAGGCACTTCGTGCCACCAGCATGGATGCTTATAAGGTAGCGGATGCAATAATGTTCTAGTGGGACATTCTTTAAGATACAAAATTGTCCCCCACCAATCCATGTGTGTTTGGATACGAGGAGCAAGAAGCGACAGTGAGTTGTTGGCCTGTGCATAAGTAGCTACTCTGGGTGTGGAGGAAAGGAACTTAGCATTGGGTTGGGCTAAATTGTTTTAGCTGGAGTTTCTTTAGATGTTGGGAACATGTGTGTTTTAGGTTGAGATGAGTCCTTTTGAGTACGAAAAGACATTGTTTTTGAGTATATGGTGTGGAGTAGTGTTGTTGTAATTTTAGAATATTGTGATGGCAATAATTCAATGAAAGCATAAATGGATGAGGCTGAGCTTTATGTAAGTTGTAGATGTGGTCTTGAGCTACGCCTATAGATCAGGCGGTGCAATAGTTGGAGATTGGACGAGTAAGTTTTGAATCATGTTCTTTCTTGTCTTTTTAATGCATATATTTGTTATTTGGGTTTTTGGTGCTAAGACTACTATTATGGAAGCATGCTTGGTGTGCCAACCTCCACCGTAACAGCCATGCACTAAGTGAGCAATATCTTAGGGGTAGTGTTTGCCTTCAATCTCTGACTTTTAAGCATCTCTAAGGAGCGTTTAGAGTCCCCATCAGGTATAGAAACCTTGTGGGCGATGTCGGGTCAGAGGGCTGATACTGGGCTGTTGGTTAGACCAAGATGCTTGAGCATGCATTTGCTATGGCCGATGGGTTGTGGTGATCATGGGGTAACCTTTCTAAGCTCAGTACACGCTTCAAATGCCTTGTGATGTAACTTGTGTGCATCGACTATGGGTTCTAGCCTTGCTGCAATTGCTGTGGGTGTCGATTGGCTTAAGACATGCTGCCATGGGACGACAACATTTAGTTGGCAAGTTAAATGATGATACTTGTGTCCGAGAGTGTATGTCCAACATGTCAAGTGGGACTGTGATATGATGGCACTTCATACAAGACTTGGACTAAGTTATGGCCCTACTCGGTCTAGACACGAACCAAGGCACCATAGTAAGCCATGAGCCTAAGGTGCTTAAGGTGAGGCTCTCGCACGAGGATTGCACTGTGGGTGCACTAGCGAGTGTCAATGCTAAGATGGCAAGCATGCTGGCTAGTTGTGACTATTGCGGAAACACGCAAGGGCATCCGAGATGGTGCAAGGGCATCTGAGATAGAATTCTAAGGCGAACCTGGACATTGTAAATAGGGGCACCAAGTATAGCTCTACGAAGCGTATGGTAAGTTATATGAGCAGAAATGGCGCAATGGTTTGCATGTGACTTGAAATGTAGAAAGGCTGGCCATAGTTTTTGGGGAACCAAAGACGCCTCATGGGCAAAAAAGAGTTTTGCTGCGAGAGAAAAGAGTTGGCCGGTGACATCTTGGTAATGTATTAAAATTAGAGGGAGTGTTAATGTTATAAAGTTAAATTTTAGAGGCAAGATGTTGTAAATCATTGTTTGCAGAGGTTTTAGTCACCGTGTTATGCAGCTTTTGGGCCCTTACCAAGCACAATTAGAGACATAAAATACATGGTGGACACCAGAATTTCTGTAACATTATCAAGCCTAGAAGTGAAATTCTTTAAAATGGGTTGTAAATCTCACATCCAAACCGAAGGACCACCATAAAAAAGCCCAAAGACCACGGTACACACCACACCTACTTTGCATGTATAATCCCATTACAATCTGGCCTCGGATTGGAGAACTCAACAACATTAACTTATAATGATATATCCCGTGTTAATACACTAAATTTTGAGGGGATATGTAATAAATTTAAATCTTGAAGGTAGAGATATGTAATGAATCACCTATTTGTAGGTGCTTTAGCCCTGCTATGTTGTGTAGCTTATGTGGTGTGTAGCTTCTGAGACCTCACTACTATTGACGGTAGGAGCACCGCCATCTCATCCGTGCCTCAAAGAGAATATTAACTGGAAATTGAAATTTGAGCAACATTAATTCAATTTCAAGGTTGATAAAGAAAATTAGATCTATAGTCAACCACCGCTATCATCTCCATGTTGCCATTGCTGCTAGAGCGGCATCATCTATGCTGCGCCATGACTATGTGCATGGGAGTTAGCTGGAAAACCCTAGAGCATCAACTCAATTTCAATGTTGTGAAAGAAAAATAAAGGAAGAAATTGAAGAAAGAAATGAACAAAGATATGCTTGTTGAAAAATTTGTCAGAAATAACTGCGACCCACGTAGAGGTATGGGTGAGAGAGGAGGTAGGTGTAGGATTGAAAGCTCTACTGACAAATGTTCTTTTCATCGTAAATTCATTTAATCAAAAGACATTTAAGTGGCTTTAAATTTTTTTGCGTCTTTTAATTGGATAAAATTGTTAATTTTGGTGAATTGTATTTGTTATGTCCATGATTTGGAAGTACTGTTAAATGTATACGTCTTTAGATATTGAGGTGTCATGGTCAACCAAATTTGCTGCAACTCAGTGATTAACTTTGCCAACTCAGCTATTAACTATGCCAAGAACTCTCACCTACAAGTATAAATAGGGGATCTCCCTAAGAATCTCGCACATAATTCTAGGCAAGAGAGATATTGAGGAAGATCTTAAAATGTTTGGAGGAGATTGAAGCGTTCGGCTTGGCTTACCTTCCAAGTTTTAAATTGTTGTTGTTGGAGAAAAGAATTAGAGAACTCAATTAAAGGTAGTATTCAAATTTCATCAAATCACTAAATTTTTATTGGCGTTATTTTTCTTATCTTTAATTTTTAGAACTTTGCAGTTTAATAAGAGACATGGGGGACACTACTTTTCCTTTCATGTTAGATGTTTGAAGCCATATTTCTAAATTGTTTAAGCGATGATTATCATATTAATACAGCCGGTTGGCTGTTTTAAGATCTGAAATCTTGGGAGAAGTTTAGTTTTGGTAATTTTAGAAAGGGAAGGGGTTTATTCAGTACTTTAGGCAAACTTTATCGGAGTCCATTGTAACTAACCCTGATTTTAATGAAAAGACAAAAGAGTCATTTCAGCTCAACTTAATTTCAGGAGAAGTAATTGAAATAGGACAAACTACAGACGTCCATCTATATTGGACTAATCTCCCCACTTTTCTAATTATCACTAATACATTTGATGACTTCCTGCTATGCCTAATTGCTTAGGTAGAAGTGGAACTACTATGGTTCTCAACATGACTAATTTTTCCTTCATAATACTTATGACAATTAAAAAGCTGGGGGTCCATCAGGGCTGAGAATAAAACATTTCATTTAATGCTCTGCTACAATACGATTTCTTGGGGTGAAAGAAATTCTGTTTTTCTTCCATGTACACTAATTGTGTTGAACTTCTGCAGCTTGTTTCGGTCGGAAGGAGGCAATTCAGTGCTGATTTTCAGCTTGTGTTCCGATTGATCAAGGGCCTTATTTTTCTTTCAATTGTTTCTGTTCTGATTACCTTAATAGCTCTCCCGCACATGACATTCCGAGATGTTATAGTTTGCATTCTAGCATTCATGCCAACAGGATGGGGACTACTTTTGGTAAGGAAATTCTGTCCCTTCTATATTTTCTGAATCTTTATTCCCTTTCTTGAATGTTTTTGCTGGAATAATAACTCGTAAGCAAGTTTTGAGCATAGATGTTTCTCTATTACTTTACTAACAAATTCGCTTGTGGTGGTTGTCTGTCTTATTTTCAATCATTTAAATGGGGGGAAAAATACAGATTGCACAAGCTTTGAAACCTTTAGTTGCTCGGGCCGGAATCTGGGGATCAGTTCGGACGCTTGCACGAGGTTATGAAATGATAATTGGATTGTTATTGTTCACTCCAGTCGCGTTCTTGGCATGGTTCCCTTTCGTCTCCGAGTTCCAAACTCGAATGCTGTTCAACCAAGCATTTAGCAGAGGTTTGCAAATTTCTCGTATTCTTGGTGGACCAAAGAAGGATCGCTCATCCAGCAACAAGGAGTAACCGCGTTCTTGCAAAGGAATATATCCTCCTATGTATATAGAACTGGCCATGCTTGCTTTTACTGTAATTGCGGAGTAAAAAGATTTGACTGTTGTAGCCTGCATATTATAGTGTAGATTTTGCAGTTATATATGTAATTATTAGTCATTCTGGTGTTTTATGTCTAGTTAAGTCGAATGACTTCTTGAGATTGTATATATATATGTATATGATGATACACATTCGACTTCTTGAGATTATAATATAAATATATGATGAAATACGGTTCTTGAAATATAGCACTTGGTGGATTGGTTGTGTGAATACATTGGGTAAGCAACTAATAGAGAATGCATTGGGTGCGGCATGCGGAACGTATTATACCAATGAAATACTATGCATTATTTTATTCTCACTCTTTTTTTCTTCTCGTTTCTTTCGCCTGACTTCTACAATGGTCTAAACATGTATTTTAGATTTCAGAAAATTTTAAGTCTTTTCCTTTTATTTTTATGAAAGGTTTGAGTGAGGGCAATTTTGTCAATTAATTATACCCGTTTTGATTTTTACCCGTAAAAACATAAAAGAAAGATTTTAATAATTTCTAAAGTAGGAAGAATATAATCAGTAATTATACTATTTCTAAAGGAAGGTCATTGTAATCAACCCTTACTGGATTTTTCTTCATCACTTTAGTTTTCCAAAGCAAATAGTAAGAAGGGACTTTCCTAATTGCTGCTACTTTTTTTTCTAAGCTAAAACTAATAAAGTTGTGTCATACAGCCATAGATTACCAAATATGTCATTACATACGGACGACATCAAGAATAATATATAACTATTTTCTTAATCACTCAATATTTAAATCCATTATCTCTAACAGTCTGACTTATTCCCCTATACCACACACCATTTGCAATACAAAATAAAAGGTAAAAAAGAAACATGCAATTGTATAATTTTGGTCATCTTCAGCCCTCAGTAGTAATAGTATTTTCTAGTATATGATGGCCCAACATAGTCACCAGCATTATCGATTGCTTCAAGCATCAGTTTATGTGCAATCCTTTGTTCTCGCAGTTTCCTCTGAGCCTCAAAGATGGCCTTTTCTGAGTTTTGGCTCGAATCCTTCGACCCCTCTTCCCCTGAAACCTTCTCTTCTGCATCTTCGTCATCTTTTCTTGCTTTTCTTGAATCTTTTCCATGGCATCCCTCTGAGGCTGTGCAGCCTAAATGCGCCCCAAAATCGCACGCTCCACAGTAATATAACCACTGATCAGGATTCACGATCCCATTACACACATCACACGCAAATACGGTGCTTTTATCTTCACAGGGGGAGTCAAAGATCAGCTTGAGTTCATGAGGGTGGTTTTCAAGAAGTATGGTATTAGGCATGCACGCGCATTGCACGTGAAGATCAAATTCACAGCGCGCACAGCTGAAGCTACAGGCTTTGCCTTCTGATCCACAGGCGTTGCACGTGAAAGATCTGGTTGGATACGTCGGGGCTGGGAGGAGGGTCAAGGGATGCGAGGGATGAGAAGCGTGGTCGAGGAAGCGGGGAGCGTCTGCGCAGCTGTCGTGCAGGTAGAAGTTGCAGGAGAGGCAGCCGTGGAAGGGCTCGGAGATCTGATCCTCGCAGGCTTTGCACTCGATTTCCTCGCCGTGGTCGAGTTGGAGGGGGAGCAGAATGTGGTGGTGGCTGAAATGTTGCTTGTTTTGATGCTTCATGTTTTTTGTTCTCCATTTTTTCGACTGTCTTTGGTGTGCTTTTATATGGTTTTTGGGGGTGGATAGGATTGATTATGTACAAGCATCAATGCATCATATGATTGTACTACAAGTTCATTGACTAGATTTTGCATAAATTATTGTAATGTAGGACAATTAATTTTATTGAAACATCGATCTAGACACGGTATGTTAAGAACTGACAAGTAGATTAAGGTAAAACATTAATGAAGTAGACGAGGTTTTGGTTCTAATATGTTGTTGATAAGCTAGAGTTAGGTTATATTTTCCTCTTTCCCTTGACTTGGCTGTTGCTGATTGAAAAAGACAGAAAAAAAAAAAAATACTTTCTTATGAAATTAGAAATATTAAATATTAAATAATATTTTATTAGTATTTTTATAATTAAATCAATAGTTAAATTAGTGTTGTTGCTGGTTAGACGTTTTAACAGTTGGTCAACAAAAATAATTCTATTTTTTTATTATATTATGTAAAATAGTAATATAATAAATTAATTATTATATAATATATTTTAAATATTTAAAAAAATAATAAAAAAATCTAAGAAAGTCTAATTTAAATAATCACATACATAAAATAAAATATCAAATGTAAGACTTTAAATTTTAGTAAAAATATATATTAAATAAAAAATAAAAAAACATAAATTTAACTAGTTTGATCAGTACAAAAAATAGTTATTCAAGATTATTCGGATCGAATCGATTGTTGGTTCGCAACAGATCGATTCGATTTGATTTAAACACATTATTTATAAATAGAAATAATATTCCATACTATCAACTCATCAAAACATAACTTCCACCAATTTTTTTATTCCCTTAATTAGTAATGTTAGATTCATGGAAAGTAAACATATCATCAATTTCTTGCCATAGTTGTTCCCTATGGAGCATGCCTCTTCATTATTACAAATGTGAAAAAAAAAATATATATCTCAACATAGTCAACTTCCCCACAATATTAGAACTTGTCCACAAAGTCAAACTTCCCAACAACATTAGAACTCATCCACAAAGTCAACTTCCCCACAAATTTCAAACGCCAACTTGTGCAAGAAATTGGTGAAAACATTTGCCCTTCATGGAGATCCAAACGTTATCACCATAAAAAACAACTAACTCCAAATAATTGTTCTAATTTGAATATAAACAGTTCTACAAGTGACAGTTTTTTGAATATACAAATTTATTTATAAATAATTGTACGAATATATAAATACCTATATATATTTATATTATCTATATGTATTTATATATTTGTAAATATATAAATTTATTTTTATATATTATAAATATTTGAATGAATATATTTTTATATATTTATATGTTTGTGAATATATAAATACATTTATATTTTATAAATATTTGTACGAATATATATACATATATAAATTTATATATACATATATATATGTATTTTTATATATTCATATAATTGTAAATATATAAACGTATTTATATATGTTTATAAATATTTGCGTGAATATATAAATACATTATATTAATGAATATATGTGTGTATTTCATATATATATATTTGTGAATATATTTATATATTTAGAAATATTTGAACAAAAATAAATACATATATGTATTTATAAATATATGTAGTTGTATTTTTATATATTTAAATATTAGTGAAATATATAAATATATTTATAAATAATAGTATGAATATATAAATACATATATATATAAATATATATTTATATATTCACAAATATATAAATTTATTTATATATTTAATGTTAATATATATACGGATATATATACACATGTACACAAATTAATATTTCAAAATTGAAGGACGATTTATTTTTTTACACACAAATAAAAATATTTTTACAACTTATTTACCAAATATTCTCTTTCTCTTCAAACAAAAGTTTTTACAAACACTTGCCTAGCTAAGTCCAGAACAAAGTATGCAACTTGCTAACCTACAACATTGAAGTAATAGGCTAGCAATCTCAGAGAAATCAGAAGCTTGCAGATGGAATGATGTTTGGCAAGATAAAATAATTTATGTAATTGCAGGATGTTTTTAATTATTTTCTTTTTTTAATTGAGTGAATTTTACTTGTAAATTTGTTCTCTTATTATAGCAGTCAGTTCAATTGTGTATCCTTTTCATTTTGGGGGAAAAAAAACACAATTATTTTCTCAATCAATATGAGATTAACAAGTTTGGAATTAAAATTAAACAAAATCAAAATTTAATCTCATATATCAGCTTACATTCACTTTGATCCCGCCGTAAACTTTTGGATAGAATTTTTTTTAAGGGATTAGATTTGGGGTTTAAAGGGAAAAAGAAAATAATTACAAGGCATATAATTATAGAAAATCACATACAAACCCATCACTAAGTTTTAATTTCTCAGTTTGTCTACTTTTTTTCCTCTCTCTCAATTTTTTTCCATTTTTCTTTTATCTCACTTTTATTTCTATTTTTTCTTCTTTGTTTTATCTTTCCTTTTTTTTGTCTTCACTTTTAATTTTCTCATCAACATAATTTTATTTTGATACTTCATTTAAATTATTTTTATTTTGCTTGCATGATTTTATTTTCATGCATCTCCTCTTACTATATATGCACGAGTATAATCAACACTCATTAATAAAAATATTAGAGTGAATTATAAAAACTATTTTTGAGTTCTGATTTTTTTTTAAAAAAAATCCATCTAAATTTGTAAATTACAAATATCCCCTTAATATATATTTTTTTATTTTATAAATTGTACCTGCTGAGGGATAATTGTAAAAAAAATAATAATAAAATTTTAAGGGGTATATGTAATAGCTCAAGGGTATATTTATATTTCAAAAGATAATTGAATTTTTTTATGATTAAACTAAACTTCAAGGATAATTTTTATAATTCATCCAAAATATTATGGTGCTGAAAAAATCCAAGCAACTAATAATATGCATGTCTCACTTCACTTCTACTTAAGCCATATGCCGCTATATCACACAACTCTTGACTAGATCACACCCAATAACCACACCATGCGCGGGATGAACAAGTGCTAGGAATGTCGGTAGAAATTGCTCAAGGACTCTTATTACTGCAAACTTCCTTTCCTTAATGATTGTGATTTTTAACCATGATGATATGTACATGTCAAATAGGAATAGTATCCTCTTGTTGTGTGATGTTCCAACGTAGTCAGCAGCAGCATCGGGAGGTTCAGGCACCAACTGTTGTGCAATCTGCTCTTCCAGCATTTGCCTCTGAGCTTCTAACATCGCCTTCTCTGCTTCCTATGTTGTTGTCCCCTTCGATTTCAAACAAACGGTAAACGGTCAGGGTCTTCAAAAATATTGTCCGACGCTAAAGTCATTAATAGAGTTAGAAAAAGGACCATCACGACTTCGTGAGCTCATAGGTTTTGACCATCTTTATTGGGCCTCATGAACTCAGCCTTTCAACTTGATAATGATGATTTTAATTTCCCTTTATTAGAAACCTTCTACTTTGCCGTTCCCTTTTCTTTGTATTTTAAGGACAAGCATTTCATCTGATGACGATGATTCCCATCAAAATCTTGGGTTTAATGGCCACATGCGTGGCTCGTGCCATTTTCCTCCAAAAATTAACGATGAAATATATTTACGTATTGAGTATATCTCAATCCATAAGGATTGAGATCTTCTATAAATAGGTCTTTCTAGACAACAAATTGCAATGGAACAAAGAATGTAATACCGCCAAAATATAGAACTAGAGTTTGTCGAAATATGAATATCAGTTAGTTTATGAGTCTAAAAACTTGACCCAATTTTCAACAATAGTGTTCACCAATATTGATGGGTCATGAGATCAAAATAAATTCAAAAGGCTAAGTTCAAAATGTCTGTTTATATTATTGGTTGAAACACAAATATAATCCAATGAATCGAGTTCATGAAATCCACAAGATAATAAGATAATACTTAAATTAAGCCATTAGGCCATAAGACTCATTCTCATGAAAACTCTCACATTAATATTATAAATACTTTCAGTTTTCATTATTGAAAGGTATATGAATAATTACGCACTTATATGCTACCAAAATTTCTAACTTGTTTTTACTTTGGAACTGATTTGAGCGTCAAAGGATTTTCACCGGGTTAACCCTCAACACCCCTAACGATTTTTGTAACGCAGGCAGTGATCTATTCAATAACTTGAGTTTAACAAAAGTACTATTAAAAGAATTGATAACACGTTAAATATATATGCTGGTTTTTGAGGTGGGGAGTGGGCGTGGAATTATATGAATCATCCAGGCATGGAAATATTGATATAGATTGGCTCAGATTTTATCAAGTCGTCAACAAGGATAGATAAGCTAAACAACATTCATCCAAAAATTAACTTAAGAATGCTATTTATCATTAGTCATCCCATCTTGTTGGATGAAGTACTATTGATTTTTAAATCCATCAAGTGCATTTGTTTCGTATAATTTTGTCAAAATTAAAAGAGGTAAAGAAGAGTGATGTGTTGCAGAATTACTTGTATACTAACAAGTCATTTACTTGAAGTTAGTACCCGTTGACATGAATTGCTGCCTGCTTGTCCTAAAATGGCTATCGATATATTATTTATATTTCTAGTGAAATTTGAATATAATATCTTATATTTGGAGAGTCTTGGTCTCCGTTTTATTTTAAAATTTATTCATTTAATATAGACAGACTTTACATTGTGGATTTTTTGAGGTGAAACGTACGACAAAGTCATGGGTGTTTTGATTTTTAAAATATAAAATGCTTAAGATAATTGTCTTCTAAATTTTGTTATCTCTTGATAATTTTTAATTACATGATTTTATTTTCATGTCTGTCCTTTTATTATGCACGAGTATAATCGACACCAGTTAATTATCCCTTTATGCTATCGTACAAAATAAAGCTTCAAATACCAATATATATCGAACAATTCAACACCAGCAAAGGATAATTCCACTTTGCCATCTATACCGTAATTTATATTGCACTTTTTACCCTTTATAATTAAATATCAATTCCTTTGACTTCAAATTTTACTCAGACTATTTTTTTTTTTTTTTATCTTGAACTAACTCTAAATTTGACAAATAGCAAAATAGGTATTATAAACTAAATAATATAAACACCTATGAATTCATTGAACCGAGGAAATGATTTTGTTTGTAAAAAATGGTTCATAAATTTAACTCTCGCGTGGAACTTCACATAAAAAATGAAATAAATTTTGTTTTGTTTAAAAAAAAAACATTTAAAATTATTATTACAATCTGCATAGAGAAAAAACACATTATCTCAAATAAATTTACGTGACCTCCATCTTATTTTTTTTGTTTGTTTTACAAAACATCTAATAATTAAGTTTTCATTTTTTTTTTCACTCCAAAATTCTTATTTTCATATACATTATAAGATATTTCCCATTGATTTTCATTTTCTAGTTTTGGTTGCAATTTTAGAAATAAATAACTATGAATTGAAATTAAAATTAATTAACATGCATGGAGTTATGCATACATACCTAAATTTACCTCATAGCATAGATGTGGTATGGAGTTGGCTTGTCCTGGATGGGCTCGTCTAAGCTTAGTTCTGGTTAAGGGTTGAAGGCGTATGAGGTCTTTTATGGGTTTAAGCTCAGAATAAATTGAGTTAGGGGCTCCGGCCCAAATATGCAGCTATGAGTGTTATCGGTTATGGATGGGCTGGTCAACCCATGTTGAATAAAAGAAGTTGGCTTGCTCTGTTTATGTCTGAGCTGGGCGAGCAAGTCAGGTAGAAAGATATCTCGTTGATGCCGGGTTGAGATGCTCGCTTAGATACGAGTTGACTAATCTTGGCAAACCAAGCAGGTAAGCCTAATGCGGATATGACAGAGTGAGCAAGTTAAGCAACGAATCATATTGTAATTATATTAAAATGTTGAAAAATGAAAGAAGATCATTATTTATATGATGTCCATGATTTAGGAGACTTGTCTTGTCTCCGCAAGGTAACAAGGTAATAGACTCCCTAATTTTCTTACCCCGATGGGCTATTATAAAAAGGTGACTGAGTTGAGGTATGATTTTTTTTATTATTATGTGCTATCGTACATGTGATTGAGCGATTGATACTCTTTTAAATTCTTACTGAATTGAGCGTCGAATTTTTTTTGTTGGGCAACCTTCCAGAATTTTGCATATTAACCCACGTGTGGTTCGTTGATTAAGCCGTTGGATTCAAAGTTCTTAATTTGTGTTGGAATTTTGAGCATATCAAGCATTATCTATATTATTAAAAGGAAAGGCTAAACAAAAGAAGTAGATGATCAATATTAAAGATAATTTTTTCGTGGGCGTCCTAAGGAAAGATATGTACATACTATATTGTATGAGTAATATAAATAAGCATTATCTATATTATTAAAAGGAAAGGCTAAACAAAAGAAGTAGATGATCAATATTAAAGATAATTTTTTCGTGGGCGTCCTAAGGAAAGATATGTACATACTATATTGTATGAGTAATATAAATAATTCTATCGCCTTTTCTTAATAAGTGGTGTAATATTTAAAAAATAAAATGATGAGTAAAAATAAAATGAACGAGCTTATAAAAAAAATTGAAAAATAAGTTTTATATAATTTAGTTTAAATAACCTCTTTTGGTATTTTGTTTAATTTATATTAATTTAAAATCAATTTAAGCAATAAAATCAGAGTCGAATAACATTTGGTTCAAATTAATTGTCCTTGATTGTAATGGGTGAGTGAATTTATCTTTTTACCTTAGCTCAGGGGTAATTTTTCCCAATAATGTTGAATCTTTCAGTGTGGTATGACAGGATACATGAAGGTTTTATTTGATTGGATAATTGATACAAATCCTTAATGCAAGGATAAAGTAAATTTAACCATGACAAAAATACTAAAACAATCCAAGCAATCATAAAATACATGTCTCACCCATCAAATTCAAACATCTCTTAACAATTAAATTTCGGCAGAAATTGCACCAGGACTCGCAACACACAGAATCTTATTGCAAATCTTCGCATCCCTTAATCGTCCCGAGCATCCAACATGAGCGCGTTAGCGTAAGCTGAAACAACATATCCCAGCATGCGCATCTGAGCTTCAATGATCTCATCGTCCTCTTCTTCATCCGTCGAATCTTCTTCATCTGTCGAACCCTCAGCTGGTTCCTGTTTTCCATGATCACCTGATGATTCCCCTTTAACAGAAACCTCGGACTTGTCAGTTTCTGGTTCCTGTTTCCGATCACCTGATGATTCCCCTTTAACAGAAACCTCGGACTTGTCAGTTTCTGGTTCCTGTTTCCCTTCACCTGATGATTCCCCTTTAACAGAAACCTTGGACTTGTCAGTTTCTGGTTCCTGTTTCCCATCACCTGATGATTCTTCCCCTTTAACAGAAACCTCGGACTCGTCAGTTTCCTTCTTTTCAAGTTTTGAAACTAAGCATCTTATATGCACAACAAATTCACACGCCCCACAATAGTACGACCAGAAGTAGCCCTGATATTCAGTGAGACGACATATACGGCAGGCAACAAGTTCAGTGGTTCCATCCTCACAAGGGGGTTTGAAAACTAGTTTGAGTTCATGGGGGTGTTCATCTTCGACCGTTAGGGTTTCAGGAAAGGTCACGCAAGGCAGGTGAAGATCAAACTCACAGTGTGCGCAGCTGAAACTGAAGGCTTTGCCTTGGAGTCCACAGGCATCGCAAATGTAGGATCGGTCTGGATAGGTGGGCGTTGGATGGAGGGCCAATGGATGAGAGGGATGAGATGGGTGCTCTATAGACCGAGGAGCTTCCAAGCAAGTCTCGTGGAGGCAGAATTCGCAACCAGGGCAGCCATAGAAAGGCTCTTCAATCAGTTCTTCACAGGCTTTACATTTGATTTCTTCTCCCTCATCCAGTTGGAGGGGTATCAACATGTGGTCGTGGCTGAAATGCTGCTTACCTTGGTGCTTCATTTTCTCTGTTTGCTAGTCAACTGGCTTTGATAGTATTGATCTGTATATCTGTGGGTTCTTAGCTGGGGAAGGGGGATTATATACAGGTAGGAGAGGATTAGATTACCATTTCAGCGTCGACAGAGAATTGAAACACGAGATAGAAATAATAAATAGAAACATAATTGTTTTGAAGTGATGTGAAAATTTTAATGTAGACTGGCTCAAATTCTGTGAAGTCACTGACAGGGATAGATAAGCTCAAAAATATTAATTCAATAATCGGAAATGTTGTTAATCATTAGTTAACAAGTGCATTTATCTCGTTGAATCTTATCAAAATTAAGGGAGGAAATTACAGAAAAGTGTTGAATTGAGAAGTGATATATAGATTATACACCTGGACACGGTTCATGTCTTAAGAACTTATAAATAGATTCCTAGAAATTTCAAAATACGTCAGAAATAGTCACGAGACGGCAAGTGCGTCTTTTCTTTTTTACTTTTACCTTTTTTTTTGTGTGGTTTTTGAAAAAAGAAAGAGAGAAATCTCGAGATAAGGGAAAGAAGAGACAAAATCAAGTAGAAGAAAAAAGGGAGAGAAAAAGAAAAAGAAAATTGATTTCATTAATTTTTAATCATCAATCAATAAAAAAGAGAAAGGAAGAAGATAATGAATTTTAATTATTTCTTTTATTTTTTATCTTTAATTGTATTTACATTGTAATAATTATGTGAATATACAAGTGATTAAAAGAGATAGAAGAAGGAAAAAGAAAAATGATTTTAATTGCTTATTTTTTTCTTTTTAATCTCTGATGAAGTATTTATATAATTATAATTAAGCGTTGTGATTATTTAAATGATTAAAAAGATAGAGAAGGGAACAAGAAAATGAACTTCAAATTTCTTTCTTTTTTAATTTGAATAATTATTTACCAATAATTATTAAGTTATGTAATTATTTAAGTGAAGGAAAAAAAAAGAGATCCAAAATGGTCCACTTGGCATATTACATGAGTAAAATAAGCTAATTTTCCCTCCAAAAATGGTCTAAGAGCAAAATTGCCAATTTTTCCACCAAAACAAAAACTTTTCTAAATTTGATAGTCATGTGCTTGGGACATAATTTTTTCCGATAAATTAATTTTTTTATGAGAATTGAACTCAAATTGTTGAAAGTTAATGCATACAAATTGCCATAACCACATTTTCAAGGGCGAAAAGTGATATAATGCCAATATACTGGACAAAAAAAATGCAATTTTGCCTGCTACATTTCATCAAGAGACAAAGTCAAAGAATTAAGCACATTCCATAAGTAGCATTAGACTTCATGGGAAGTCAATATCCTAAATTTCTAGTTCTTTGAATTCTGGCTACATCAGGTGATTCACCTCCGCCTACGTACGCTTGCTGACATGTTAATAACAAGTGTGTGTGTGTGTATATATATATATATATATATATATATATATAGCCAATTGCTGCATACTTGTTCTAAATGGCTAACTTTCAACTCCAAGGGCCAAAATGTGACTCACACAAAGGGCACAAAGAATAAGGAAAACGTACTGAAAATTATTTCCTGATTTATTTAGAATTGCTTAGTCTTTTTGGCAAATTATTATTATATGTTTTTTTTTTTTACTTAACTATGCCTTATACAAACTGCAATGCTTCTTAAGATTTCATTTCTTGAGTGTATCAAGAAAATGTACGAACACTTCAAAATCTAAGCTATCTCTATTATAGAAAATGTTGCAAAATTGACACAAGTTATTTCGCACTTGTAATCAATCCATAGATACCAAAAGAAAATAAATGACACATGAAACAAATTCATATTTGAGCATCACTAACCAACTCCTTATCAATCTGATTCATTTCAATCCTAACGTAATTTAATCGACTCGATTTTAACAAGTATGGAACAAAATAAGGGAATAGATTTTATAGATTGATATAAAACTAAAAACTAAAGTCTTTCTATTCTATTTTAGTTGGGAATTCAAAGTAAAGGGTAAAAACATTCATTTTTTATTAATTCTATTTGAATAATTGGTTTTAAAGATTTGTTATTGACGAACTATAACAATTGCACCTATTAAAGTAACTAAAAGAATAATTGAAATAAGTGCAAATGAAAAAATATATTGATAAATGAATTCTAATTTGACTATTACTTATCAAATCTTACTCTAGAATCTGATTTGATTTTGTAGCCCAAATAATCCAAGAATACCACGATGTATCTAGAATAGTTGTAATTAGTGAAATAAAAAGACTTGTACAAGCTATTGAAGTAAATCCATCCCTAGTTCAAAAGATGAACATCTTTGTAATATCCTGAACCATTGGTGGACATCACATAAAAAATAATTAAAACATTTATAATTCCTACATAAATAAGGATTAACTCAGCAGCTACAAAAGTAGTACTACTGTCAGACTTCCTAATATAGGACCTGATCCCAGATAGACTTGAAGAAAATAATGTATACATCCAAACAAATCCATTTAACTTTATAGCAAAAATATTCATGCCATTATTGGCGTGAACTGAAGAAAAGAAGTTATTCTTAAAAATAAGATACTTCTTAACTGAATTGGATTTGATTGAGGGTGGTTTGTATTGTTGTAGACAAAGGTAATTGAGCTACTCTTATAGTTTTATTCTTGAAGACAGAGGTTGAAACTATATGTTTTGAAATTATTATTCAAACAAAAATCAATAAAACTTATGATATTCATCAATCAATCGTTCTTTTGTATTGACCAAGCAAAAACCGCATTCCTTCATTCTACGTCTTATCAATGAAAGAGTATACATTGTATACTAGTGGTTTGATAAGTACTTTTTTTTTTATCATTTGATCATCTATTTTAATTCGTATTTTATTATATTTTTTTACATTTATATTAGTGTATATGTTTTATAATTAAATATTTATTTAAAAAATTATTTTATATATTTAATATTTATGTATAATATAAAATAAAAGATAAAACACCAACTCAAAATAAAACTTTTGAACCACTTTTTCGTTCCTTTTCCTGTTATGAGGCAAATAATTGATTTATCTAATGACATTAATACAACTGGTTGTTACTTTAATAGGAGCACCCTCGTACAAAGTCAAATTGTATGATATTTTAACTAATTTATTAATATATTAATTATTTCTCGCAATTTTGCTGTTGTTAGATTTTCATGTTACAATATAAATTCTTTTATTGCTAAAAGAATTAATTTTTATTTTAAAAGTAAAATATAGAGTGTTTGAATAAAATAAAATTATGAAACCCATAAGACATTAGTAAAATTAATTTCATAATTAGTATTATCAAAACTAAAGAAGTTCATAAAACTTAATATTTTATTTTGTAAGGTTCCTTTTTAAAAATTTTACCCAACATTTAAGATATTTTATGAATTTTTAAATATATTCTAAAATATTTTAAGAAGCTTGTACCTTAACCAAATACTGTATAAACCCTTATTTTATAATATCTTCTTAAATAAATAATAAAATATTTTAAGAAGTTTGTACCTTAACCGCCCCACCCCCACCCCAACCCCAAGGCCAGTAATATTATTCTTGCAAGTCGACATGACCTCTCTGGAAGGCGATAGAAATGAGATTCCTGCAATCAAAAGTAAACGAAGAACTAGTCTTACAGTCTGCTGGTTTGTCGTTTTGCCAACAAGTTTTGGATTGGAATTGCCATCAACTTGCCCGATATCTTGCAATTATATGTTCAATTTGTACATAAGTTGACCTTCTGTACTTTGGTTGCAAGAATGTGCGTTTACCCGAAAAATAAGGATACAAGTTACTTGCCATGCCAGAGTTCAATAATGGCATTGCGAATCATCTGTTCTCACTTTTCAAATTCTTATGAGGAAAAATTAGGAGTGGATTAAGGTATGAAAGATAAAAGAGTCCGTACTTAGAAACCTACCTTTTCTTTATGCATAAACTGTGCTGAGTATATGCAAAAGGAAACTTGTCAAACAAATAGAATAGGAGTCCATTTTTCTCAAACAGAATCGCCAATGCATTGTTTCATCTACTGGCTCTTATGTTATTTCGTGGCCATTGCAAAATACTTACGGAGAAATAAAAAATTAAATGGGATCATATATATATAAATATATATATATATATATATCTCTTGAATTATACACCTATGTTTTACTACAGGCTCTTGTACTTATCGGTTATCGCAATAGAGTTCCCTCATTTAGTAACAACCTGGGACACAATCAGCAATTTAATCTTAGGGGAGAAATTGAATTTTTTCTTAAAGATAATGAATAAAGAAATATTTTCGATTATATGAAAAAAGAGATTGTAATTTTGTCAAATTTTAAGGGGGCAAAAATTTAAAATTTAATAAATTTATATATAATAATAACTAACAATTTTAATTGCACTTTAATTTTTTATTCGGAGGAGATGAAGATGATGATCAAACCAATAATACACAATTCTAGTAAAGAATTTTACTTAAGGACTCTTGAAATATCACAACCAGTTATTATAATATTTCATGGGCTGCAGTACCTGACATTGACCAAGGCATAAGAGTATAATGCAACATCAAGAAAAGTAAATGTACCCCTCCTCAAGCCTCTTACATTGACATTCATGCATGAGAAATTAATGATGATTAATCAGTTGACTGACACAAAAACTAAAGAAAGGAAAATTTGAGTTTCTACCACCAACTAGGACCTGAAAAAATGTAACAAATTCATCCTCTAACCGCCAACTACAAATAAAATACACCAAATGCTCTATAAATAGCAAGCACACATAAGCATAGAAGACTCTGTCACAGATAAAGAAAAAAAAAATGAAGCACTTTAGCCACCCCCATGCCCTAAACCTCTCTGAATTAGTGAAAAAAGAGGAAGATGATGAAATTATCTGCTCAGGCTGTGAGCAAGAACTTTCATCTGGTGCAGCAGCCTACACTTGCCCGAAACGCGACTGCCAATTCTTCCTCCACAAGTCGTGTTTCGAGTTGCCAAAAAACATCGAACACAAGTCCCACCCGGATCACAAACTCACTCTCCTGACCGAACCGCCCCAGTACAGTCTTTACTACGACTGCAACGCCTGTGGCAGCCTAATCAACGCCTTTTCGTTCCATTGCAAGAAATGCGATTTCAGGCTACATCCAAAGTGCGCTTTCTTGCCTGAATCCGTGGATTGCAAAGCGCATGAGCACGGACTTGCTGTCCGGCATTACACCCCGAAGTCTAGCAAGGATGATTTTGCTATCGTTTTGTGTGATGTGTGTGATGGCTGTGTTACAGAAGGATACTGGTCTTACTGCTGTAAAGACTGCGATTTTTGTACCCATTTAGAGTGTGCATTTGCTGCTGATGTTGCACCAGTGGAAGAAGAAGAGGAAAATGGGGAAGAGGAAGAAGAAGAAGAAGAAGAAGAAGATTCAGAGGAATCTGATGCAGTGAAATTACAGAGGGCAAATATCAAGGCAATGGATCAGATGGCGAGGCTCCAGTTTCAGATGCAAATGGCTGAACTTAACGCAAGAACAATGTCAATGATGTTTAGATCTTATGTTTGATGGTTTTGATCAGTTGATCTTATTGTGTTGTTTTGCTGCGTGTTTCTGTTTTCTGTTTTTGTGTTTGTTTAACAACGTAAGTTTGATCACTTTCCCCTTTCTGAAAGGGTTTTACAGGGTTGGTTTGAAGTTGTTTGTTTTCACATCAATGAGAATTTTTTTTTTCAATTTTTATTATTTTAAAATTTTTAAATATATTTATTTTATCCATTCTCATTAAAAATATTTTTTATTTACATTCTCAAATTTTTTTTTATCAATCATACAAAAAACACCACCAAACATAATTTTTATTTCCAAACCTATATAATCAATATAAGCAATCAATCAAATTTTTATTTTTATACGAATAATTAGTGAAAATATTTTCAACTTTGAAAATATTGAAAATACAAAAATGAGATTAAAAATAAATCCAAACGGACTCTTTGTTTTATAGTTAAATATAGATTTCTTTCTTCGTGTAGCCCATTCTAAGGTGAACTAAGCTTCTGGTTGATCATATGAACAGGTAGTATACGCGCATTGCAGCTGTTAAAATTAACAGTATAATTGTCTATAACTCTTATCTGACAATTTAAGATATTGAAAGAATTAAATTGAAATACATATTATAGTTGAGGGAAAGCACACATAATAACAATCCAGGTGCAGGGACTACTAAAAATAAAATTCTTTATTTAAAAAATATCCTTATTTATTTAAATTAATTAATTAATAATGTGATACCGTTAACTTTAAATAATTACTGTTTTATTTTTTAAAATTTTATCTAAAACTTCATATCCGATTAAATTGGATACTGAAAAAATGGAATGGGGAGAATATTAGTCAAGAGAAAGAACATGAAAGGGAAAGCAAGCCGAAAATGATTTCCCATATTCCCAACTTAAATTTGATCTTAGATATATTGTAAAATATGTGTATCACCTTTATATCAATTATTTTGTGGATCCATTTTCTTCATATTCTCCTTACCCAAAATAAGAAGGAAGAAAAAAGCACACACACACACACACACGCACACAGGAAATTGCTTAAACCACAATTAGAATATAATGGTCAATTTTAAAGGAGTCAATGACTAAGTACAGTGGCAAGTTGCAAGGGTTGCAGTCTAGCGCATCATCTACGATAATGAAACTTATATTATGCTGTAGCATTTTATTTTTATTCCTTTTAGGGAATTTATCTTGTATATCAAGAATATCAATTATAAAAAATTAATCAACAATCATCAATCATCAATCAACAATCAACAATCACTCAAAAAAATAAATGTTAGTGACAAAGTGCCAAGTTGCAATATCAAAAGTTATTAATTACATACTTTTTCAGTACAAATTTTTATTTTGTAACATAATAATTTTTACAAATTTAATAATAAAAAAAATTATGTATATGTTGTCAATATTTAAAATTTTTTACAAAGAATTGTATATAAGTTGTGACTATAGACAATTAGTGATATTTGTACAGTGAAAACTCAGTAATTATAAAATTTATCGCAATAATTTATGACAATATTTTGTGTAGCCACTAAGTTGGTATTATATATGTATCACTAATTATTAAGAGTGATAAATTAGATACAATTCTTGTTACTATTAAATATATAAAAATTAATATTATTGCCAAAGATAGTTGTAATTTAATGCATATCATTAGTGATAATTTTGGATTTGTCACTTAATATATTATTATTAATATCAATAATTTATAACTAATTATTATAAAAATAGATAAATACCCCTGCATAAATAGAAATTGAACCCAAGACCATTAAAACGAAATCTCGAGGCCTCATAATTGAAAAATAGAAAAATAGCACTCGTTTCAGAATTGCAAAAAATGATATTCTAGCTTTTAAGTATTGTGATGGATATACATAACATAAAAAAATAACGAAAAGGTTATGTTCCGTTGCCAGAATATTAAAGAATTCTCTTTTATTTCGACGCCTATTCTTTTATTTATGGGGAAAAAAATTGTTGAGAAAATCTATGCTTTTTTAGTATTTTCAATATAAAAATTATATTTATTTTACCTAATTTTACTAAAAATATATCATTTTTTCCACCAAAAGTACTTCTCAACCTTATATTCTTAATTTTTTAATCTTATATTCTTAATTTTCAATCATATTATATTACACAATTTCGACCTACCACTACCTACTACATTTTATTAATATATTACAATTCTCAAACTACATCATGACTCGCCACTTACCTATCATTTTAATAAATTATCATATTTAAACTAATTATTTAAAATAGACTCCACCATTATTAATTATATCTAATTAGTATTTTATTATATTCAAATAATATTATTTCAGTGGAACTCATTTCTTACGTATCTATCTTAATAAATTATTATATTTAAACTAAAAATTCAAATCGAATTCTACCTAAAACACCAAAACATGTGTTTTAGCATAGCAAGTGCCAAATAAGGGCAACTTACAACCAAAACATGTGAGGTTTTTATTATCGCACAAGTCATGAGGGTGGCTGGCATGCTTCATCTTTCTTGGTCCTATCTCACTCTCTTCTCTGATCTCTCTCTCTCTCTCTCTCTGTGTCTGTGTGTTTGTTGAGGCTGGTTTTGTGGGTGGAAGGCTCTGTGTGTGTGTGTTTGTTGAGGCTGGTTTTGTGGGTGGAAGGCCTTCTATAAATAGAAGTTATCGAAATTGGGAAGGAATAATCCAGTTATTAATTTGTTTATTTCTATACTACATTCATCTTGACATTATCATCTAATGTCTAAATGTAGGTCGACTTGTACTTTGGTTGATAGCCCGTACTGATTCTGTCCTTACAAAGAATTTTTAAAGCACTAGAATACAGCTGTCTGCTGGAAGTTTATACAGTCTTACAAAATATGACTTTGTCTTACAGTTTTTCCTTTTCTTTTTATTCTTTTGTTAATGATGAGGAATGAACCTAGCTAGGCTGGCATTATAATTTGTTCATTTGACCTTTTCTTGTATTTGTGTTTTAGGAAAGATGGAGAGTAGTATATAAAAGTAGTACATAATATATAACTACAAGATTATGGCAGTTTGAATCATTTATTTTAATTTGTATTTTATCGTATATTTTATTTTACGACACATATCAAGTGCATGTGATCCATCTTGTTATTTATTAATGATGTAAAACAGAAGATAAAACAATAATTTAGAATAAATATGTCAACTGAGAATATGGAGGAAACTAGAAAAGAGAAGGTATATGATGTATCAGTAGGGGTGCAAATCTTTTAAGTCATTTTGATCAATCAACACTTGAATTTAAACTCTTATAACTTTTCTTCTAAAGTAAACTCATTACAATCTTGTCCTATTTTGAATTTGAGCTCATCTTAGAATAAAAGAATTTTGATTAGCTTTAAGCCTAATTCAAGTGTTGAGTTTATAAGCTCTTTAATTATTTTATAAGATGTTTTCAGTTTGTAAGTATTTTAAACTCTTAAAAAAAAGTTTAAGAAACTCTTTTAATTTGATATTATTAATTACAAAATTGTACTTGTTAATATTTTTATAAACAGTATGATTTTATTTTATTTAAATGCTTCAAGAGATTATTTTTAAAATAAGATCTAATATTTTATCAATTTAAAAAGCATATTATAAGTATGAATGTATAAAATGTTTTAATTTGAGTTTCAAGATAGATATCTTGATTCATTTTCCATTTACAAAAGTTTATATCAAAGTAGAAATCACATCAAATATACTACCTCGTGTTACAAATGAATGCTTCTTGATGTTGTTAGTGTTCCATTCCACTTGAAAGTTTTTTCAAAATGAAAACTTTAAACACAATAAAGAACAATATAATCAATAATTTTGAACTTATTAAAAAAATTATTACACTAAGTGATAAATTTTGTGATTTCAAAGTTGATTATGTCAAAATAACCCGTGGATAGAGGACATATATCAATTAAGACATATTCAGAAAAATTATGGCTTCCACAAAATTTCGAATTAGAGAAAATATAGAATCTAGATTTTGCATTTCGAAATGAGTAATAAGGGGTGCTTAAAAGGTCAAGTTAAATTATTGACTTAGATGAATTTTTAGTCTTTTTTAAATATTTTTTTAAAGAATATTAACTGATTCTCTAATTCCACGATTAACAAAATTATAAATGCTGCGACTCTCATGCTTATCAATCCATTCAAATTTCCAAACATATGACCAATTGGCCAGTGGGTAGCCTGTAATAAGGACATGGAGACAAGTGAAAATAAAATAATTTTTTTCATGATATTCTTTATTCATTGCATAAAGTATAAGGAGTTGGGCAAGCAATTCTGTGAAAATTCGCACAAAAATCGAATTTTGACTTGTTGAACAAAGAATAGTTTCAACATGCAAAAGTGTTGACACCAATCCAACAATATAATAAACATGAGGAAATAGCGTGGAGATTGGCTGGACAGATAAGAAGATAATTCGAAAAAATTATTTGCTCAAGAAATTGTGAGTGATATTACTTGAAAATTATTTGCTCAATTAGTTATTGGAAACAGACTTTTTCATTACTGATTCGAAGGATCCGAAATTCCAAAATACAAGGTTAATATTCTTGGAAATCGAGTGATAAGTTCATGCATATGCAAGAAGAAATTATTTTTTAAGTACTACTTTCATAAAATTATTGATTCGGAAATCAGCAATATTTGAGGATTTAAGGTTGGATACAAGGTAATACCTACAGTTTGAATAGGAAAAACTATCATAAAAACATATATATTGGGATGGATCCCTAACCAATACCCTTCAATGTCTAAATAAATTACGAGTCAATAAAATTAATAAAAAATAGTATAAAATATAGTAGAATGTTCACATGAAATGCATGTAATATGACACTAATGTTATCGTTCGAGACATTCATTAATCATGTTCACCTTGAAGATCAATGGTGGGCAATCCGGATCGGACCCAACCCGATTGTCAAGGTCATTAACTCAAAAGCAAAGGACAAAACTGGAAAAGTGGGGTTAACCCATATCAATTGTATAATAGTAAGTTCAAAAAAAGAGCATGAGCCTAATTTAATTACTCAAGCTAAACTAGGTTATTGTTAATCATGCTGGTTAAATTTACTTTGGAGTCCAAAGTTTTAGCCCCCTAAATTGACTTAGTTTAAAAATTTGTGAACTTTAATTTTCGCTATAATTGATCTTGACATTGGGGTCAGTAATTGAAAGTCAACTCAACGTAGAAAACTCGATCAATTTGCTGTGTTCTTTCCAACAAAAAGTCAACTTATATATTGATGCAATATTTGATAAGGTTTAGAAATAATTTGCATAAGTAATAATAATAATAATTTGCCTACAGAATAGGTGATGACCCCCCTCGCCCACCCTTACGCCCCAAAAAATAGAAAAGAAAAGACTCAGACAGTATGCGTCACGCCTGACGGGAAGGCATATCCAAGGGCCAAATAAAATGTATACTAAAAATTAAGTCAACTTCTTCAACATGAATGCGTGAACCCAAGTTCCCCACAAAAAAATAAAAATAAAAATTAAAAATAAAAAGAAAAAAATAAAAATAAAAATTTCCACTTCCATTTAAAATGAGATAAGTTCGCATGTTATCTTGTTCTAATTAAACCTGTCTTTACGTAACAGGCTTTTTTTTTTTTTTTGTTTTTCTTTTACAAAAGTGTACTGCAAAAATTTATTGGGCAAAAATACGTTTTTGGTCTTGTAATTTAACATATTTTCACTTTTAGCCTTTTAAAATTGGGGTGTGACAATTAACTTTTAATTTTCTGGCACATTTAGTTCAATTTTGCGGAGAAAAGAGTCATGGGCACATGAGTTCAAAGTTTGGGAATTTATGGTTTTTGAGAAAAAAAAAATGGTCAATTTTGCTAACGTGGCATGCCGAGTGAATTATTTTAAAGGAAAAATATATTTTTTTTCTTTTTTCCTATTTTTTTTCTTTCTCTCGCCCTTTTTCTTCTCCTTTCTTTTTCCTCTTCCTTTCCTTTTTTCATTCTTCTTATTTTTTTGTCTTTCTTTTCTTACCACAGCCATGTTTAGCCACCGTCGCTGCACCATGCCACCACCAACTCTATTTCATGTTTTGGCATTAAAATTATAAAACTAATATAATAAATACTTTTTAATTTTATAGGTTTATGGGGTGAGATGTTGAGGATAAAGGTGGCAATAGAGTTGATGGTAGAGACGGTAGCCCCACGCAATAAGAAAGAGAAAGAAAGAGATAAATTTTGGGGGTCGAAGAATAAGAAAAAACAAAATAGAAGTAAAAAGGGAGAGAAAAAGAAAATAGCAAAACATAAAGAAAGAAGAAAATAGATCTTAATTTATTATTTAATTAATTATTTACTTGATAGTAATATATTTATTTATTTAATTAATTATTCACTTATTTAAGTGGTTTAAGGAAGAGAGAAATATTCTCTTCAAAATGGTTTACCTGACATGGCGTATAAATAAAATTGACTATTTTTTTTTTCAAAACTACAAAATTCCCAAATTATAGAGTCATGAATTCGTGACTTTTCCTGGATGATTTTGAATTTTCCGATATAAAAAAAATTGAAAGTTACTGTATGTAAATTATCATACCCCATTTTAAAGAATCAAAAGTAAAAGCAGGCTAAATTACAAATCCAAAAATACAATTTTGTCAAATTTGTTGTATACTTATGATAAAAATTGATGAAGAATAAATAGGTCTCTACTGTTTTTTTCTTGTGGAAGGTCCTCATGTAATTTTCAATGATATTTGAGGACCTATTTGGAGTACGCTGCAAAAAGCTACTCCAGTAACACTATAGGAAAAAATAGTATCAATGACAATGCATCAGCTGGTAGCAATTTCAAAGTTATGATTAATAGCACATATTAAATTATAATATATATTTCTTTTATTTGTTAGAATAATATTTTTTATAAATTTAATAATTGCAAGAATTGTATAGTAGAGATTACCCTATATTAATTCCTGCGTACAAAGGTAACACTTTGCTCTTCCAAACTTTGATAATATACACTATACCCAACTTTGTTAGCAGAACTTTAATGGGCGAATAGATAATGTTTTAGTTGCATGTATTTTTCCAATTTTCTTCATTTGACTAAAATGCCTAAATTACCTCCCTCCAATGAAAAAAAATCTTTTTTTTTTTTATCATTTTATCTTTAATTGGTACAAAATGTATTGATTATTGAAATTGACTACAATGAATTGTAAAACATATATCTACATTATATAACTTTTCAAAAATTAACTTCACAATAATATTTTTAAAAAAAATCTGTTTTTTTTTTTAATATTCCATATAATAGGAGTATATATTTGGTGTGAAAATGTTAAGATAATTCAAATTAATATAAGTGGACACTTTTAATACTCAATATTTTTTGAAAACCGAAAATTAACTAAATCATATGTTTTTTATTTTTTTCTGAGTGGGCTTATATGGGTAATTTTTTTAAGTATCATTGTCAGTTGGCAAGTACAATGTGGTACTATAACTCCATGTGCAAATAAGGATATATTCATCATTTTAAAGTTTTCTTATTGTGCTAGTGTTGACAATTAGTCCCAAGAGATTAACAGCCTATTTATAAGGGTAGATGGAAGCAAATTATTATTTTGAGTAGAATTCAAAGTTTAAAATGTTATGCACCAATAATTTTGTCCTGTAACATGTCTAGTCAAAGAGAAGTTACTGTAATTCAGTTGACATCTTCTATTAAATTTATTGTAAATTAATGTTTTATTTTTTACTTCATATAATAGACAAACGTAAAATGTATAAAAATATTTATTTTTAAATAAATATTTAGCTGTGAATAGCATTCAGTTAGTGTGTATCATGACATGTAATATATATGTTGAAGCACAAATTGAAACAATTAATCCAAAATGATTGCAATTAGGTAAGTTAAATGATCGAACTTATTTTAGTTGTATATCAGCGAACAACTAATTACAAAATAAAAAATATAATTATACTTGTTATTGTAATTAATTAAATTTGACAGAATTCAATATATGGTGATAAATTCATCTGATTGCGTACTAGAATAATCTTCCCTGTCTAAAATTTCCCACCACACTTATTTTAGAAATTTAAAACAAAAGAGAAAAGAAGGGAAACAGTCGTGTCACATTTCTTGTAATTGCACAATGCAAATCCATTTAATTTAACCAGAAACTCAGAAAATAAATAAGCAGATGAAAATAATCAAGAAATCTCCATCTGATTATGGATTCGACTAACCAGTTTTTGAGATTCTTGAATAAAAAAGAAAGCATTAAGTTCAACATATGTGATTATCAAAAGTGATTTTCTTGAAAGCACCCAAAACTACTTAAGACTCCAGACTCCATTGAAAAGGTAAAAATTTACGTAACGAAAACTTCAAATTAGTTCCAGTGCGGCTTTTCGGCCTTGGGCTTCCAGCAAAAGCTGAAGCACAGCAAACTTGAGCTCAGTTTCCCTGATCAATTCTGCTTCACTTTTCCCACCACTGGTATTCTGCTGCTTGATCCCAGAAGTCACACACTCCAGATGAGTCCCAAAATCGCACTCACGACAATAGTAGACCCAGGCCATTTCGTGGACCGGATTCTTGCACACATCGCACATGAAAGTCACCTCCTGATTCGCATCTGCAGCCGGAGACGAGTAGTAGAGAGTCAGAGCATGCTTGTGATCCGGACGGGTCGCTGTTTCAGGCCACTGAATGCAGTCTATGTGGAGATCATACGAGCAAGTGGCGCAGTTGTATGCAAAGGCCTTGCCATCTTTCAGACACGCGTTGCACGTAAATCCATCGCTGTAAGGCGGGGCGGTGAGCAAGGTGAGGGGGTGCTGGAGGTGGGATTTGTGCCGGACTTCATGTGGGGAGTCGAAGCAGGCTTTGTGGAGGTTGAAAGTGCAGTAGGATTCTGTGCAACAGTAAGCAGAGCCGGACAGTTCGCACTCGCAAGCAGAACAGACTTTTGCGTTTTTCTGCTCGATTTCCATGGGTTTCAGGACATGGGGATGGCTGAAATGCTTTATTATGGTGGGTGGTTTTGATTGAGGATTGTTGCTTTGAGCAGGGGTACTGGGCTGAGAAACAGAGGGCGGTGGCGCTGGCGGAGTGGTTGTGGTGGCATTCACCACAGTACTATAAGTCGGCACTGTTGCATTAGGTTGGGGTGGTGGTGGTGGATTGGTGGCGGGGGCATTCACCGGAGGAACAAAAGTTTGTGGTGTTGCATTTGGTTGGGGGAAAGCAAGAAGGGGATTGTTCTGATTGAGTGGGTAATTAGCAGTATTTTGAGGCATCTGGGGTGTGGGTTGAGGAATACTATAGTTTTGTGTTTCATTTGGTAGTGTTGTATTAGCAGGGGTGAAATTGGGAAAAGGGTTGTTTGGGATAGGGGGATAGCTTGTAATTTGTGGTTGAGGAGGATAGTTTTGTGTGTCGTTTGGGATTGTAGCACTGTGAGGGGGATAAGTTGGAAAAGCACTAGTTTGGATGGGAGGAGGATAGATGGGATTATGAGGCTGAGAATTAAAATTTTGTGCAGCATTAGGCGTAGAGAAATTTGGAGCAGCAACAGGGGAAGGGGGTACATGTGGATTGGCATTAGGCATATGAGCACAATGGACATGAATATCAAATTCACATTCAGAACAACTATACGAGAATCCATCTCCAGCAAGGTTGCAAGAATTGCAGAAAAAAGAACCAGATGGATAAGTAGGAAAAGGCACCAAAGTTACAGGATGAAGGGGATGAGACGGGTGCTTGAGAGACCGTGCTGCACGAAAACATTGTTCGTGGAGGAAGTAGCTGCATTGCCAGCAGACGTAGACGTTGCCTGAGCCAGGAGACTTGCAGCCAGAACAATGGATTTCAGAACCTTGAGGCATCTGGTGAAAAACCAGGCCATGGTTGTGGCTGAAATGCTTGAATTCCATCCCACTTTTCTGTTTATTTTTCTTTCTGAGGGTTCAAGTTGAATGTGTTTGATGGGGATCAAAATCAGATATATACAATTTTTTGTCAAAGAGCTTAAGCAAGTTGGAGTATAAAAACCATGAGGAATACTTTGGGTGCCAACTTATGAGATTCTTGACAAGATGGGAGTTGAATTTGTCACCTCTCTATTATGGACATTGACTTGCAAAATTTCTGAGTTGACTGACTTACAAAATATACGTCTTTCTTGATCCAAAAATCATTGTAATTAGATTATCTTGGTCCGTAGTGCGCGTTTAGTGACCGAATATTTTGACATTTCTTCATGGATTTTCCCACTTGGTAATACAGCAAAGCTAATTCTGAATTATGTTTTATTGAGAGCATCTAGATCACTAAGTCTTTGCCCTATAAATTCTTAAAGTGTGTGGGTAACCTAAACTCTAAATTCGTATTTTTCCTAAGATTGTCTCAACAACAATACGTTCAATGTAATAAAAAATATAATAAAATTTATAATAAAAAATTCTATTGAGATTATTTATCAATATACAAGATATAATCATCTAATGTATTCCCATATGAAGTCACATTTTACTGGTTTTTGGTTTGTCTAGATAGGATGAATGCACAACATAATAAAAGGATTTTACAGGCATAATCGTAAACACAAAGTAAAATTATTTTGATACTAAATATTCGATTTAGATTGATTAATTATTTAAGATATTGACAAATAAAATAGAAAAAGAGAAAATATAAGGCAGTAGAAATAATTTCATAAAATAACCTAAAGCTTCAAAAAGAAATACCAAATAAACATTAAAGAATGAACATCAGAAACTTGTGAATGAAAAATCATCAATTTTACGAAATTAGAATTGCTTGATAAAAATTTAAAAGAAGCGAATCTCCGACTAATTGATTTTGTACGAATATTGCACATTTTTTTTGTAGATTGTTATTATTAACTCTATATCAATTGTTTATTGATACAATATCATGGACGTAGAAAATCTGAATTGTAAAGGAAATAGTATTTAATAGAAAAAAATAATATCAGTAAGATCCACGTGAATAAAATATTGTGAAAGCGAATTACAGAATATATATTTAATATGATTTTTAATGCAAAGACAAAAATAATGCCATTTAACAAAAAACAAATTATACAAGAATGTGTTGAAGTGAGATAAATCAATTCTAACTCTAAAAATATTGATAGACAAAAAAAAAAAATATTAGAATACTATCGTTGCCTTTTAATTAAAAAATAAGAAACAAAGGCATTAAAACACAATGTTAACCTACTATATTCAATAAAAAATTAATATTAAGCAATACATTCATCTCTAAACACATGTTCCTACACATGCAAGCCATGTGATATTTTGTAGTATTTAATTTTTTTCAAAACAAATTAAATTAGCAAGTAGGAACTCTTAAATTAATGACTACTTCTTAACTCAAAACCACATTCAGTAGGCTTTAATTAGCCTTGCCTTCAGCTCCCCCCTCCTAATGTTATCGTACCAGCCCTTTGTAAGAAAATATTTGTTTTGGATTTTATTATTGACGTAACATAATCCTCCTTATTTAATGTACACATACCTTGTGTAGATAAAAAAATAAAATAAAATAAAAACCTCAAATGGGAAAGATTGTATATAGCAACTTGCACAGTTTTCTTATATAGCATGTTAAAATGTGAACTTTGAGCAAGCAAATTTTCATGCTCTCAAATTTAAACACTCCATTTGTGACAATTGATCTTCTATGTATCTTCCTTACTGGAAAAATAAATCTCAATTAGAAAATTCAAAGTACAACCGAATTCAACAAAACAAAGATGTGCAACAAATGCAAAAGTTAACAAATACTGCACCTCTGAACAAATTAAGGATTAAAAAAAAAAAATGACCGATCCCACAATCTGTAAACTAATTAACACTATATTACATAACCACAGAAGCTGATTGCATCACTTTTCTGCATTGTGATGGTTGCCAGCACACTCCAAATGGGCACCACAGTTACAAGCCATACAAGAATACATCCAGCAACCCTTTGCTATAGGAGCATCACAAACATAGCACACAAAATCAGCACCCTCCACCTTGTCTGGAAAAGCACACAACAAGATCAGAGGATGCTCATGATCCTGTCGGTTCTCAATCTCAGGCAACGAAGCGCATTCGACGTGAAGATCAAACTTGCAGGTGTCGCAGTGGTAGGTAAATCCATGCCCCGAATTGCCACAAGCATCGCAGGTGAATTCCCCGTCGCTGTAGGGTGGGGAAAAGAGGAGGCCTAAAGGGTGCTTAGGGTGGGAGTGGTGGCGGATGTGGCGGGGGAGGTCGAAGCACAAATCGTGGAGGAGAAAGGTGCATTTGGGCTTGGTGCAAATGTAGGCTGAACCCAAAATGTCATGCTCGCAACCGGAGCATACGGCGTTGTCCTCTTGGTGGAGTTCTGATAGCTCCAAGGGGTGGCGATGGCTGAAATGGTTGAATTGCTGCTTCTCTTTCTCACATACTTCTCCCTCATCACGCGAAATTTTCATGATCAGAGCCATTTTCTATTGGCGCATAGATGAACTTTTCTGATAAACTTTCAACAAATTGCCAAGGTTGGACAATCTAATATGTGTGTGTGTGAATTCTTCCTCTATTTTTATTTCTAAGTGGAGGCACATTTAGGTGCATGATGATATTCCCATAATAATTTTTTAATGAAAATAAAAAATTAGATTATTGTAGATCATGACTGCAGTTTCAATTTTAATAATCTTGTGGATGAGGAGTTGAAGGAATTGAGATTGATATTGATTTTTTTTTTGTTAGTAAGATGAATGTTGATTAGCTCAAAAGAACTTTGGTTTAATTATAAAATTCTATGTTTAAAAAAAAATAGAATTTATAGCCATTTAGTAATGGAAAGACTAGAGATTGGTTAGGGAGCATAAATTTTGGAAGCTACCTACAATTTTCTTGATGTGACTTTTTGGGTTCACCCACGTTTCAAGTGGCGGAAGCCAGCTTACAAGTACGTTGACATTTCCCTTGGAGAGTTCATAACTTGGGTAGTAGAATCGTGACTTGTTTTGCTTCTTGAATTTAAGCAATTTTAGAGAGGAAGCAAACTTTATCACTAGCTTGATTAGGTTGAACTAGAAACGTGTTTATGGTGAAATAAAGGAGAAAGAAAAAAATGTGTGTATTTTCTTTTTGCTTAATAGAGATTAAAAAAAAAAAAGAACTGAATGTAGTAGTTTTTGAAGATAAATTGTTTAGCTAAAATTTTCTTATAGCCTTTTTATTTTCTGCAAAAGTTCACGTATGCAATTCTATCTATTATATAACTAATACCCAATATCTATTGTAAAATTAAAAAATATTTTTTATACGTGGTGTGTATGTATTATATGAAATATAAGATGAAACATCATATTAAAATAGAAGATTAAAAAAATGGGTTAAATACACTTTACACCCTTATTACTATTGGTTTTGTATCAAATATCACTCTCTACAAATAATATCAAATGATCTCTAAACTAATAAAAATTATATTGATGGACAAAAATATTCTTGAGTTAAATAAAATATTTAATTCACTTTACTCTATTTTTTTATAAATTATATAGTACTTTGTCCATTTTTCAGTTATATGTCAATTAATTTGTTTCCATATTTTATTCAACATTAATTAGATAGAAAAATATAATTTTAATATTATAGTAGAAGATACATTAAATTTTAAGGAAAAATATATCACATAAAATTTATATTACTACCATTTTATCTAAATTGCTTTAATAAGAATGTATTAAAATTTAGATTCAAATTAGTTGATATTATTTAATGATATAAATAACTTTTTTATATATATGTACATATGTGTAAGTCAAATATATTAACAAATCTAATTTTAATATGTAGTTGTTTATTTGTGAAACAAAAATCAACTTAAAAAATAAAAAATAAAAAAATTCTTAAAAAGTATGTTAATGCAATTAAGAACTTTGAAATAAAAATAAGAGATGCTTTTTAAAACAACATAATATAAGATGATATTAATATAAATTTAAGTGAGATAATTTTTTAAAATGTAATGTGTATTCTCTATAATATTATCATATTTTGTAATTTATTTATTCTAAATTTAATTGAAAAATAATTTATTTAATAAAATTAGTGATGAATAAAATTTGGACTCAAACTAATTGACATTTGATTGTCAAGGGATAAAGTGTACTTTATAAGATTTTTTTAGGTTTTTTTTTTCTAACTTTGATTTTCCCTTCACAAATAAATAACTACATATTGAAATTGGATCCGTTAAAATATTTCTCTAAATAATACCAACTAATTTGATCCTAATTTTAATAATTACTTATTAAAGTAATATATAAAATAATAGTGATATAAATTTGTGTGACATATTCTTTCAAAAATTCAATGTGTCTTTTCTATACTATTAAAATATATTTTGCTATTTATTTATTTTAGTTTTAATTAAAAATTAATTTATTTAAGAAAATTAGTATTAAATAAAATATGAGATCATATTAATTGACATTTAATTACAAAAGGGCAAACTACTTTATAATTTATAATAGATCGGGTAAAGTAAATTTAATATTTTATTTAAATTAAAAATATTTTTATTCATTAATATAATTTTTATTGGTAATAAAAGAGAATATTAAATATAAAATTAATATTACAAGCGGCAAAGTATATTTAATTCTAAAAAATTCTGAAAAATAAATAGTTAGCAACTAGTCACATCAATCCTTTTCTTTGACTTTAAAACTTTCATCAGGAGCCATGAATGAATCAATTGTTTTTTATTTTTAAAAAGATTTAAAAAAAATATTTTGATACAAATGTATTTTAAAAAAATATTTAAATGAATGTGTAGTATGTTTGATTTAATTTTATAAATAATTAATTTGATGTATTCTTAGAATAAGTTATATTTAATTTTATTTTTAATGAAGACATTTTCTACTCATGTTTAGTATGATTTTATCCGATTAGCAATGTCACATTATTATTTATAATATTCAAAATGTTATTTTTAAATTAATATAAAAATTAGATGATATATGTTTTTAATATAATGATTGAAATATATAAATATATATATTATTGATATAGTGTTTTGAATATATATATATATATAGTAACTAAAAAATATACATGTATATATAGTAATAATTAGATGTATTTAAAATATATTGGAGAAAAAATATGTATTTAAAAAAATATTATTAATTATTTAATTTATATTTTAGGAATGAAAAATATCTCTAAGAAGAAACCAAATTTTCAAGACTATATTCTTTTTGTCACATAACAGCCACTAGATTTATTGTAGCAGAAAATGCTGACTATTTCCACCAGCTTTAAGTAAAGTCTTTCATGTCGTTAATGGTACAAAAGTCCACCGTTGGCTTTAAACGCGTCAATCGGATTGCAGTTTTGGTTTCTCTTCTTAACCCTTAATTCTGTGTTGTCTGCATGTGTTTGAGAGTAAAAAAGAGATGGGAAAGATAAGCTCTGAACCCCAGAAAGAAACCACAGCAACCCATTTCAGCCATCCACACCCCTTGAAGCTCATTACTTACCAACAAACCTTAAACTTAGCTTCTTCTTGTTCAGGATGCAACCTCAAGCCCTCTGGTATGATCTACTCTTGCACAACTTGCAACTATTTCCTTCACAAGAAATGCTTCGAAATGCCTAAGAAAATCACTCACCCTTTTCATAAGGAACATGCTTTCACCCTCCTGACGGAGCCGGCGTATGCCGAAGGGCTCTACAACTGCGATGCTTGTGGGGAAATGGGCAAGGGCTTCTCCTACCATTGCAAACCTTGCGGCATTGATTTGCATATACTCTGCGCCGCCATGCCGCTATCCCTCACTCATGTCTGTCACATGCACAAGCTCGATCTTACTTTTGAATCCCCCTATGCTACCAAAGATTTTTGCTGTGATATATGCAAGAGCCCTGGTTCAGATCACTGGCTTTATAGGTGCAACTCTTGTGGATTTGATGCTCATTTGAACTGCGCCAGAGGTGCTCCGCCTGTCCGCCCTCCGTTACAGCAACAGAACCATACAAATTTCATGGGTTTTCAGTCTCAAGCGCCGACGCCACAACAGGCCGCAACTTTCTCTAGATCGGCTCCTATGCCTCAGCCTCACGGCTTCGGGCCGCAGTTTGTGGCTGCAACACCTCCCCCTATGCAGCAGAATTTTGTGCCTCATCCTATGATGAATAATACAGCTGTTGGTGTTCCTGCAGGAGGCCCGATTCTGCCTCCCTTTGGAGTCAACAGACAGAACAATGATCTGGTCCATCAGGCCATTCAGCAAATGATTAGTAACAATAACGCCATGGCTCAGGCAGTACTTGCAGGCGGCTCTGGTGGCATTGGAGGTGGTCTAGGTGGCGTTGGAGGCGGCTTTGGTGGTGGTCTTGGTGGCGCTGGGGGTGGCTTTGGTGGTGGTTTTGGAGGTGACAGGGGATTCCAACAGCTGATGCAATTGATATCTGGCCTTAATAACAGTGGCGTTGGTGGTGGTGGTGGCATCCCTGGTTTGAATGCTTTCGGTGGTGGAGCTGGCGGCCAAGACTTTTTGCAGGCACTAATGAGCGGTGGTGGTGGTGGAGGACTAGATTCTCTACAATCTTTATTGGGAGGTGGAAACGGTCTTGATTTTCTTGGAGGTGGTGGCCTTGACTTTCTTAGTGGAGCACTTGGAGGCTTTAGCTTCTGAATATCCATAAGCCTCAAAGAAAGAGACTTGTGTGAATCTTCAGTGTTTGTCTTTCCCTAATTCTATGATGCAATTTGCTTTTCTTCCTTTGCTCAAGTCTGAAGACAATAAAAAGTTGTGCAAAGGATCTTGATTCAGGTTTATTCCTGGTTAAAATCCTTGGTAATTGATTTATGTTAAAATTTGTTGTACCCTTCAAATTCTGCATATAAAGTGCTGCAATTGGAAAGCTGATGTTTCTCTTTAATTTTATAGCTTGCATCAAGTTCTACATCTTTGTCTCAGTCTCGCTGCTGAATAGAGACCACCTCATAAAAAATCACTCAAACATTTGCCAAGAAATGTTTCTTATTTTCAAGAAAAGAAAGGAATTACTTCTTAAGTAAGTTTGAGAATTTTAGTTCAGTGTTCTTGTTATTGAGGTTAGGACATTGATTAGTTCAAAATTCAAAGAGCCAGAATATAAATTTTGGCAGATTTCAGCTTCATTAAACAACAGGTTGAGAAGCCTTTTAAGCAATGAGATGCATCAAATTTATCCCTTTTTATTTCCAAAATTGAAAAACTTTTTGCATTTATCTGTAGATTTAATTAGGGTATTGCTCATGGATCTAAATACTACAGTATTAGTTGAATTATTCAATCTGCTGGTTGCTGGAAATTGACATAGTCGTCACGGAGTCAATTTCTTTGTCTTATTAGCAACCAAAGTAAGTAGTCAGTAATTCCAGGTAAATCTCTTGGAACGATGCTATAGCTGGGGCTGGATGAATTTGTATTATTTTTGTCGATTTTTGTAAGCAGGTGCAAGTATGGCTAATGGGTAATATAATGAGGAAAAAATAAGGTAACGTTCCATGAAAATTGTGTTTGCTAATTATGAAAATTAATTTAATTCTAATTTTATATAAATAGTCGTAGTTGAATTTAAAAGAAATTAAATACGCACTATAAACAAACACAAAAATGAAATCAAGTCTTAACTAATAAAAAATCAATGTATAAAGACTCTAGGATTTTTGAGTTCACTAGAAAAATCTTGTTCAAAGTTTCTAATTAAATTAAGGGTTAAATTATTAAAATTATTTTTGAGGTTTGGACTGATTAGGCAAAATTGCAAAATTAGTTATGTAGATAAGGGGATGGCAAAAAAAATCCAGTAAAAATTTAATTTTGCAAAATTACCCTATAACTAATAAAAAGTCGCAGATCGAATTTAAATTTCATCGATAATTTTAAAATAGTTGGAAAATGTCACGGGCACAACACGTGATGGCCAAAATTTAGGAATTTTTGGCATTCCGACCAATTTTGCCCAATTAGACATGCCCCAACCCATGTGGCGCCCACGTGGATGCTTGAAGAAGCTGATGTAGATTAAATGAGTCACGTCACCAGCCATGTGGAAAAAAAAAACATGAAACCTAAACATGCGAAAAATAAAATATGCTAAATGTGACAAGTGTCATTTTTTTTAACTTTATTTAAATAATTAACATTGTTTATCATTAAATTTACTCCATTTGTACAAATTAAAAATAACTATATACTATTTTTTAATTGAGTTCATTAAGTAATATTTTCAACCATAAAATTTTTTATTCCACTTGTAGAATTGAAAATTACTATCACTTATTTCTTTTATTTTTCTAGTTTGTTTAAATTAGTAGTATTTTTAACTATAAAGGTTTTTGTAGATTTTAAATTCAGCACTACGTGATTTAATTAATGTGATTTGATTAATAAATTAAATTTCAATTAGATAAGTAATTAATCATTGATTAGGATGTGAAATTTTAATATTATCTATTCTAAAAATATAATTAATCAAATAAGGAATATAAAAAAGTTACAATAATTTTTTTTTGTAGTCTTTTTTTTTTTTTTCTGTTTTCCTCCTTTTTCTTGTTCTTGCTCTCCCACCACCACCACCACCACCACCCACGCAACCCCACCACCGAAACCCAGCACCCCACATTTCTTCACTGAAGTCCCCACAATTTTTTTCCCAAACTCATCTTCACTGCACATTCCCCACAAATTTTCCTCCCAAATCCATCAATTTGCTTACATGATTTAACAGGATATATGCTCAAAAACCCATTTCATATCAGCCATGGATCAAATCCACATAACCAAAATTGTTTGGAATCCCACAATTCCACAAATTTTGACCGTCGCGTGATGTGCATGTGATATTTTTTGATTAATTTTAAATTTTTTAGTAAAATTTGAACTCAAAACGTGACTTTTTAATAATTATAGGATAATTTTAAAAAATTAAATTTTTACCATATATTTTTTTCTATACCCCTTAGTTAAAGAACTAATTTTATAATTTTGCCGCCTAATTATAATAAAATCTAATCAAATTTTAAAATTACAAGTACTCCTAATATTTGTTTGTTTTTTTCAAATTGTACCTATTGTGGAGGCTATTTGTCAAACAAAGACAAATCTTAATTGAATATTTGTAATGCTTTAAGTGGATATTTTGTAATTTTGAAATATAATGAGTTTTTTTTTTTTAAATAGGACAAATCTCAAGAATAATTTTTTATAATTTAAACTTAAATTAATTAATGATTAATCCTATGCGACTGTGAATTCAGCTAATTTAATTATTAATCTTTCTCATGCATTAATAATTTATTTCAACAAGCAAATTTTCTATATCTTTGTGAAAGTTTTGAACTCAACAAAAATTCATTAAGAACAAGGAATTCTAAATTACCACAGAAGTTGCAGATATCTGTCATGTGACAATCTCATGGTATTTTAAATATGAACAAATTCAATTATTACTGCTCAATCTCAAATTGAATGTGAAATCATGCAATTATTGATCAGCAGTCACAGACATTAAGCACTAATTGAAATATTTAGCATATAATTAATGGAATAAACATCAAATTAATGCAATAAAGAATTCAAACATACATAATCCGACTACATCGTAATCCTATAAAAAAAATTAGTTCATAATAAAAATAAAAAATCCATCGTCATGGTCTTAAACATGATGATATCTAATGATATCTAAAGAAATGAAAAACTCGTATTGTATTGACTTGAAGCCTTTTCTGTTGCCAGATCCGGTTGTGACTCTTTTTTAACTTGGATCTTCTCTCTTAATCTTTTCTAATCTTCCCTTTTTTAAAAACGTATATTTTTAACCTAATAACCCATACAACGATCTGGCTCCACGGTGCCAACTTTTTCTAGACAGGTGCAATTTGATCTCTTTCTTCTGGTGGTGCCACGACACCAACTTTTCCACGGGTGTAGCGCTGACTCTCTATCATTGCAAGCATTCACATTGGTGCCACGGCCTCCATTTTTTCATGACCATAGCGCGGACTTTGTTTTCCTTGTTTTTCTCCATTTCAAGCCTTAACCACTTCCCATCATAAGATGCTTTACATATCATCAAATAAGTTTGTTGGAAATTGGGTGGACTTTTGGACTCACCATCCAATTGATATTTATATTTGATATGAATTTTAATTTTATTATAAATGATAAAAATTTGAGATTGTAAATATGCGAATAACTATAATAGTTATTTATCACCGCAAAATAATGAACTTTAATTTTATTATAAATGATAAAAATTTGAGATTGTAAATATGCGAATAACTATAATAGTTATTTATCACCGCAAAATAAGTCATGTTCGTGGTTAATTCGAGGGAATGAATTTTGAAAAAATATTCGTAATTCGATCAAATGGATTGAAACTTGATTCACATGGATCGACAATTTCAATGTGTATAAGTATACCTGATCCATATGTGTTTCATATTGATCAGCGATAAAACACAATGTTTACGACCCCAACTGGAGCCTAATGGGGTTAGAAATCAATAGCAGAACAAACATATCATAACTAATTACCATGTCTTAACTACTTTCTTTTAAGTTTCACTAAAGAATATGTTGGGATAAAAATATCCTAATCCACATGTCAGCTACATCCAGGCCAGGTTTCATTTGATCGAGTCGAATACTACAGGTTGGAGGCCCTGCTTCACATGGTAACATCGGCAGGATGAAGTCAGTATTAGATTCTCCTTAATTATCCTTCTTAATTGCATATGTTTTTGACATTATTGATTTAAATTTTGATACATAATATCTCTAGAATCATTCGTACTGTCCTTTTTTTTTCTCCTGATATTGGAAACATAGTGGTGGATCACTTCAAATATATTAATGCATCCATCAGTTGAGAATTGATTAAATTCATCACTTCCTTCCAATTCTTGCCAAGTCTTTGCAGATAAATAATCATTTACTATAACTGTCTATAACCAAGTAGGAGATGAGTACACCATGCTGTCAGCATCTAACCTAATTCAGGAAAGAACATAGCCCTTATGATGAAACCTAAACCTTGTCAACCTCTAAATAGCCAAGAGCTAGTAGGACAGTCGTTCTCTTTAACTATAATTTTTTTAAAAAATAATAAAGAATATAAATTATTAAATTTTTAAATTTTTTCTCTCTCCAAAAATTTAAAAACTTTTTCTTTATTGTTCTTGAGGGGAAAAAAAATAATATCATCCCCTTAGTCTGAATTCTCTGATTCCATCCCTGCAGTCTAAACCGATTGTTGCCCGATTCCTGAATTGATTTTGAGACCTTGCTCCCACAAGAAAAGTTTGACCTCAAAAAATCCACCAACCTATGCGGGCTCTTGTAAATCATCCAAATGACTCAAGTAAACGATTCTTAATTGGCTTCTTATGGCTGACTTTGTTAGTCAATTAAAACATTTCTTGGCTTCTTAAAAACCTTTCCTGAAATTCATTTGAGTATCACACAATTCACTTGGGTTGTAGAGGAATGAGGAAGCCGCGAATGCCGAACCGTCTGATCAAGAAAAAGTTATCTGTGTTTTCTTTTTGAGGAAAGAAGGTCTAAAAAAAAAAGGGATTGAATGTAGTAATTTTTGAAGATAAATTGTTTAGCTAAAATTTTCTTACAGTCTTTTTATTTTCTGTAAGAAATAATTCACGTATTGGAAGTGCTATCTATTATGACTTAGCCCTCGGGCACAATTTCCATTTTAACCATTGCATGAGATGGCCTACAACAATGGAAAAACTGGAAACGATATTTCCAAAAGTTTGTCAACACTGTTACGTACTTTTTATATGTTTTCCATTGTTGGAATTAGAGTTGGGAAATCTTTTCCCATTTTTCTTCTTTAATAATTACCAAATTCTATATCCATAATACACATAAGTGGGGGGGGAAATATAATGGAAACCACTGGAATTTGATTTGAGAAAAAATAAATGTGATGCGTCAATTAAGCCTTGCGAGATGAAAAAAAATATGTGATTCTGTGTGTTCATGTCCTGAACTTGAAAACCAAACTATACGTTCACCCCATTTGCCTCATATGCTGGAGCCAGTATACACTCCGCAAATTTTGCATCAAATGTGTGTGCAATTTATTAAAATCAACATTCAAGAATGGTAGAAAATGATACTCTAATTCCTCTGACAGCCAATAGAGAATTACGTAAACTAAGTGAGTGTTTGCAAACTTTATTTTTAAGTGATTGTGAACTTTTTACTGCAAAAAAGTTAAAAAAGGGTGTGTGCAAAATCAACTTCTGCTTTTAGATCTCTAAAATTAAGTGGGAAGAAGGTAGAATCTGGAAATAGGTGTAAAAGTGTTTTTAGCTGCTTTGATTTTTTTGTAAATATTTCAAAGTTTATTTGGACGTTTTACTTTAATGACAAATTGGTGTTTTACCAAATAAGTTGATTGTGGACCTAGTAATTTACAAACTTTCTCACTTAATTTTTTTTCTACTTCTCACTAATTTTACCAACACTCCTCACTTTTATTTATTTTCTACTTTTCAACTTTCTTTAAAATTTATAACTTCTTCACAAGCACATTTTTTGCAAACACTCGAACAGCTAGCATCCAGTCGCATCAGTCCCTTTCTTTCACTATAAAACTTCATGACGAACCAAGAATTATTCAGTCACTCAAATTTTCAAGACTATATTCTTTTGTCACGTAACAGCCAATAGATTTATTACAGCAGAAAATGCTGACTATTTCACCAGCTTCAAGTCAGGCCTTTTGATAGCTTTAAATGGTACTCAAAAGTCTACTGTTAGATCGGATTGGAGTTTTGGTTTCTCCTCTTAAGCCCCAACTCTGAGTTGTCTGCATGTGTGCGAGAGTGAAAGAGAGATGGAAAAGACAAGCTCTGAACCCCACCAAGAAACCATAACAACCCATTTCAGCCATCCACACCCCTTGAAGCTCATCACTTATCAGCAAACCTTAAACTTAGCTTCTCCTTGTTCAGGATGCAAGCTCAAGCCCTCTGGTATGATCTATTCTTGCACAATTTGCCACTATTTCCTTCACAAGAGATGCTTCGAAATGCCTACGAAAATGACTCACCCTTTTCATAAGAAACATGCTTTAACCCTCCTGCCGAAGCCCGCGTATGCCGAAGGGCAAAACAAATGTGATGCTTGCGGGGAAACGGGCAAGGGCTTCTCATACCATTGCAAACCTTGCGGCATTGATTTGCATATACTCTGCGCCGCCATGCCGTTATCCCTCGCTCATGAATGTCACACGCACAAGTTCGATCTTACTTTTGCATCCCCTCATGCTACCAAGAAGTTTTTCTGTGCAATATGCAAGAGCCCTGGTTCACGCAACTGGCTCTATAGGTGCAACTCATGTGGATTGGATGCGCATTTCAGCTGCGCCAGAGGTGTTCCGCCTATCCGCCCTCCATTACAGAAACAGAACCATACAAGTTTCATGGGTATTCAGTCTCAAGCGCCGACGCCACAACAGGCCGCAACGTGCTCTAGAATGGGTCCTACGCCTCAGCCTCAGGGCTTCGGGCCGCAGTTCGTGGCTGCAACGCCTCCTCCTATGCAACAGAATTTCTTGCCTCATCCTATGATGAATAATGTACCTTTTGGTGTTCCTGCAGGAGGCCCGATTCTGCCTCCCTTTGGAGTCAACAGACAGAACAATGATTTGGCCCTTCAGGCAATTCAGCACATGATAAGCAACAATCACGCCATGGCGCAGGCAATACTGACAGGCAGCGCTGGTGGCATTGGAGGTGGTCTAGGTGGCGCTGGAGGCGGCTTTGGTGGCATTGGAGGTGGTTTTGTAGGTGACAGGGGATCACAACAGCTGATGCAACTGATATCTGGCCTTAGTAACAGTGGCATTGGTGGTATTGGTGGTGGAGGAGGACTAGATTTTCTACAATCTTAGGCGGAGGAAATGGACTTGATTTTCTTGGAGATGGTGGCCTTGACTTTCTTGGTGGACCACTTGGACGCTTTAGCTTCTGAATATCCATAAGCCTCAAAGAAAGAGACTTGTGTGAATTTCGGTGTTTTTCTTTCCCTTTCTAAGGAGCAATTCATTTTTCTTCCTTTGCTCAAGTCTGAAGACAATAAAAAGTTGTGCGAATGATCTTGATTCAGGACTATTCCTGGTTAAAATCCTTGGTAATTGATTTATGTTGATAAAATGTTGTACCATTCACATTCTGCAGATAAGTGCTGCAATTGGAAAGCTGATATTTCTCTTTAATTTTATAACTTGCATCATATTCTACATCTTTGTCTCAATTTAGCTGCTGAATACAGATCACCTCAGAAAATCACTCAACATTTGCAAAGAAATGTTTCATATTGGAAAAAAGAAAGGAATTACTTCTTCAAGTGAAGTAGAGAATGTTAGTTCGCTATTCCTGAGATTAAGAAATTGCTTAGTTTAGAATTCAAGAGCCAGAAGAACAATTTAGGCAGATGTCATCAGCTTCATTAAACAACTGGTTGGGAAGCCTTTTAAGCAACAAGATGCATCAAATGAAAAACTTCTGCATATATCAGTAGATTTAATTAGGTATTGCTCATGAAACTCAATTATATAGTATTAGTATGTTGAAAATTGGATCGGGTTTAGGACCTTTGACCCAATTGGCATCCATATTTAGTTGGATGTCTCCACAATTTGAGTGGGATTGAATTTCCTAGTTGGACTAGGATTCTACCTCCTTAAGTAGAAATAAATATTTCTAATCCCCATCTAACAGAATGTGTGAATAAACGTAATTCTCCATAAACTCTCTCCATATTCTCTCAAATCTTTTTCTCTCTCAATCTTCCTTGGAGCATCACCATAGATTCCAAGAATTTGAGGTATGTAATTGAATGAATAACTCTAGTAGTTATTCACCACTAACGAGAAAGATATGTTGGTGGTTCGATCAAAAAGAAGCTGGTAGACGAGTTTGATTCGAGATATGTGGATCGACAATCCGCTGCGTATAGAGGTATACCCGATCCGCATAAATTATATGAATATTTGATTCATATTATATTGTTGATTAATTTTTTTACAGTGGTATCAAAGCCACATAGGGCTCGTTTTCGCATTTCATTTGATTGAATTTATGAATGTTTATGTGCTTTAAATATATATATATATATATTTTTAAAAGCATAAAATTTTTACCATACGTCGATCTTAATGTGTAGATCACGTGGTTAAAATTTGATGAAAAACAGATACTCGGTCTGAGAGAAAATTTAATTTAAAATTAGATACTTGTTTATATTTAGACTCAAAATTGAACCAGTTTTTGATATTTTTGTTATGAAATGTTTATGCTATGTTGTAGAGCATAAAAATAGGTTCGAAACGATATAAAATTCGTAAAAAACAGACTTAAAATAAATAAGATATGATTTTTTCAAGTTTTTGACAAATATTTAATTTTTCTCGCCGAAAAATCCATTTGGTCGCTGGAATCGGACGACCGGTGCCGGAGAAGTTGCCGGCGCTGACATGGCATATAGCCATGTGGCGTACACACTTAGGTGGCGCGCTGACATAGCGTCTCTGGATGACGTGGCATATGGCCACGTGGCGCACGATTGGCAGCACACACGCTTAGGTGGCGTGCTGACATGGCGCCTCTATTAACGTGGCATACGGCCACGTGGCGCACGATTGGCACTTAACTTGCGCCCACGTGGCTGCCATGTGTTGTTGAAAATAAAATCTGAGAGTTTGCACCAACATGAGTTTGAACATGAATTGCTGATTGTTGTTAAGCAGTGAACAACCACTAAACCACATGCTATAGTTGACTGCGCAATCTATATAATAGTTTTGTGCTATGCATATAAAAATATTTTTTTGCGCATAGGGTGCATAAATTTTTTTTGTGCAATAGGATGCATGTAAAATTATTTTTTATATGATTAATATGTCCAATATGAGTTATGTGCTTTATTAATTATATTTTTTATATAATTATGATGTAATTGAAATTTATTGGATGCGATATGAATTATTATATATTGTGAATGAATAGACACTGACATTTGGATGCTCATTTAAATTGAATGTTTATTGTTTTATATTATCTCATATTTTTATGGAGATAATTTGTGGCGGTGGTGGTAATTCGATATTCCTATTTTTTTTTTTTTTATCTAAATTGATGTAGTAGGCTTTGAACCAATGTAATTTTTTATTTTCAAGGCATGTATTTTACTAGGCCATTTTTTGGGATGCCATATATCAATTTTTAGGGGGATAACGTAGAATTTGATTTTTGTGGCCAGTGAGAACATATTGTGATTAATGAGTTATATTTGTATTCTCATTATGAGTTTGGTACTGGATTTGTGAGTTATCACTAGGCTTTGATTGACCCTCTCACACGGGTAATCGCCTTGGCGCTATGATAGCGAGCAGGATGAAACTTAAAGATCGTGTCGCATAATTAAGGTTTGCGAATGATCGCCTTTACGCTTGGAGTAGCGAGGAAGGTTAATATGTATAACTAAGAGTCGTCTTAGCTTGGAGGCTAAGATGAGATCAGAATTGATCGATTATGAAGAAGTATGTCCAAACTTCATAATAAGCTTATTCTCAGCTGAACGTGCAAACTGCAAGAAGACATTTTGTAAAGTGAATTCTGGTGGTATGCAGGTCAGGCGCTTTGAGAGCGACTGGACTTAGGTTCATATGATGTTAAGAGCATGACATACCTAAATTGAGTGGGAGCTCCATCATAGCATGTATTCATACTACATGTGCTTTGAGACGATCTCTTATGGAAAAGTGACTGAATGGGTCCCTGTTTCGTCACTGTGTGAGCCCATATTATTTTTTGTACCCTTTGGAACTCTGGACTTTGTCATGAAGTGTAAGCTTGATGATGCTACTTTAGCATGTTTCCAATGGCCATGCATGATTCGGTCTGTCGGAACATGTCTATGAAAGCTGTCAAGACCAAGCTGATTGGCATGAAAGGCCGAAGAAGAACTAGGTTGGTAACGCACTTATGTTCTATGGTTCATAGCCCGAGCGACTATGTTGAAATGTGTTTGACTAGTCATGAACATAGATACATATTTGAGTAGGTCGAGCATGCTCTATTTATTTCATTGAGGGATCTAAAAATGCTTGATTGAGTGCGACCACTTGATTTGGGGTACACAGCGAGCTATTGAGTTGTAGGGTTATGTTAGTTTGGTGATGACTTAATATAACTCTCCTCACATATGTTTTCTCGCTTGGTCGCACACCTCATTTTCTGTATGAAGGAACTGGCGTGAGATTGAGAAATTGTACGATGATGAGATTCGAGAAGATCGAGTCAAATATGTATGAGTGGGAGATGTTGAAAATTAGATCGGGTTTAGGACCCTTGACCCAATTGACATCCATATTTAGTTGGATATCTCTACAATTTAAGTGGGATTGAGTTTCCTAGTTGAACTATGATTCTACCTCCTTAAGTAGAAATAAATATCTCTAATCTCCATCTAACAGAATGTGTGAATAAACGTAATTCACCCATGAACTCTCTCTATATTCTCTCAAATCTTTTTCTCTCTCAGTTTTCCTTGGAGCATCACCATAGACTCCAAATATTTGAGGTGTGTAATTGAATGAATAACTCTAATAGTTATTTACCACTAACGAGAAAGATATGTTCGTGGTTCGATCAAAAGAAGGTTGGTAGATGAGTTTGATTTGCGATATGTGGATCGACAATCCGCTGCGTATAGATATACCCGATCCGCATAAATTATATGAATATTTGATTCATATTATATTGTTGATTAATTTTCTTACAGTAGATTTATTCAATCTGCTGGTTCCTGGAAATTGACACATAGTTGTCATGTAATCGATATCAACAACCTAAAATTAAGTAGACAGTAATTCCAGGACGAATCGCTTGGGATGATAGTATAGCTGGTGGTGGGTGATTTTTGTATCATATTGCTTCCAACGTTGGAAATCACCACCAGTACCAGTAAAAGGCTAAGACCCTTAAAATTGCCAAATAAGTTGATCCAGTAAATAGAGGTTTTCACCCCCTACGTATGTTTACCAGCTGTAAAACACAATATTTACGACCAGACAGAAGCCCAATAGGGCTAGAAATCAATTGCAGAACAAACATATGATAACTACTTACAAGGTCTTAACTACTTTCTTTTAAGTTTCACTAAAGAATATAAGGGTCGTTTGTTTACGTTTTTAAGCCCACTTTGTCAATTGTATACTATTTCAAATATTGAAATCATATTTATTTAATTCAATCTCACAGACATAATCTCATTTATTATTCTCGTTTATCCACCAAAAATAATTTTAAAACTTATATTTTTAATTTTGAAATTTATATTTTTAATTTTTAATTATTTATTATACTAGTGGGACTCATCACTACCAACTACATCTAATTATATTTTATTTTTCTTTTAACTATATCAATTCAATGGACCAACCAACTTATATATCTACCTAATAAATCATTATATCTAAATTAAATATTCAAAATGCACTCCCCTATTATTAATTATCTCTAATTAGTATATTATTATTTTCAAACAACAGTAAGTTATTACGGCACTACCCACCTATCATCTTAATAAATTATTATATTTAAATTATATATTCAAAGTGGATCATACCACTATCAACTTCTAATAATATTATATACATAAATCATGAACTATCAAAAATTATCAAATCAAATAAAATCTCTATTCTATCATATTTTTTCTTAACAAAATATACAAAAATACAATCAATCAAACATATTTTCATTTTCATACCTATATTTTTTTCATTTATTTATATATATTCTCAATTTTTACACCAAAATCAATACAATCATACGAGATAAAAATATACCAATTCAAATGTCAGTCACATTCAGAGCAGGTTTCATTTGATCGAGTCGGATACTGCAGTTTGGACCCTGCTCACATGGTAACATCAGCAGGATGAAATCATTATGAGATTCTCCTAGAGTAGAAAAATTATGAAAATTTTCAAGGGCCTCCTTCTTAATTGCAATTTGCATATGGTTTTGACATGGTCCATTGAAATTTTGATTCATAATATCTCTAGAATCGTTATTTTTTCTTTTTTTTTAATATTTGTTTTCTCAAATTGGAAAGATAGTGGTGAATCACTTCAAATATATTAATATATCCTTCATTTGAGAATCATTAAGTTGATCATTTCCTTCCAATTCTTGCCCAGTCTATGCAGATAAGTTATCATTTACTATAACCAAGTGGGAGATAAGTACACCATGCTGTCAGCATCTGACCTAATTCAGGAAGAACCAGGCCCTGATGATGAAACCTAGACATTGTCAACCTCTGAACCGGTAGTCGACTATTCCTGAATTGATTTAGAGACCTTGCTCCCACACGATGAGTTGACCTCAAATAATCCATAAATTCCAAGTTTGCACCTCCATTAATTAATCCAGCAAATGATCGTGGTTTACTTCGTTTGTCAGTCAAGTACACCATTCTTGGGCTTCTTATGGTTGACTTCGCTTGTCAAGTAAACCATTTTTTGGCTTCTTAAACCTTGCCTGGCATTCATTTGAGTATCACACAATTCACTTCGGTCATAGAGTAATGGGGAAGCCGAATGCCGAACCCTCTGATCAAACTTCGTTCAGCCATTTCAGTCATCCACACCCATTGCAGCTCTCAGATCTTCAAGCATTAGGCCAAATCTTGCACTGTTCTGCCTGCAAGCTCGATGCCTCCGGCTCCGTTTACATGTGCACAGCTTGCAACTTTGCCCTCCACCCCAAATGTTACCAATTGCCTCAGCAAATCAAACACCCATTCGACCAAAACCATGCCCTTACTCTCCAGCTGAAGCCCGTATACCCCGAAGGCCTCTTCAGCTGCGACGCCTGCGGAAACCAGGGCGGCGGTTTTTCTTATCACTGCAGCCCTTGTGGTATTGATCTCCACACAACCTGTGCTTCGTTGCCGATGCAATTCACTCACCAATGCCACCACCATCAACTCAGCCTCACTTTCTCAGCCCCTTATCCTGGAAACACATTTTCTTGCGATGTTTGCAAGAGGTTAGGCTCCAAAACCTGGATCTACCGCTGCAGCACTTGCGAATTCGATGTCCACTTAACCTGTGTCGCAACAGTAATTCCAGCCCCCTTGATTCAGCAACCTCATCTGATGCAACAAGCGCCGCAAACAAGATCAGTCTTTTCCCCGCAGCCTTCCAATCTCATGAATCCACCAAATTTGGGAGCTTATGGTGCTCCTAGGCCGCAGCCTGTAGTTATGGGACAAGCCCAGAATCAATTTGCAGCAACCCCTTATCCAGCAGGAATGCCTCAGACGAACAGCGCGCAATACAACAACTTAAATCAACCAGCTTATGGAGTTGCCAGGCCTGTTAATGGTGGCGGGCTAAGGGACCAACTCATGGTTGGGGCGGTCAATGGCATAGCCAGCGGCGTTGCTCAGTCGACAACGCAGACTCTCTTACAGGGATTCTTCGGTGGCGGCGGTGGCGGTGGCGGTGGCGGAGGTGGTGATGTGACTCATGTAGATGTTATGGGGAGTACAATAGTGGATGGAGGTTCATATAACGATAGTGGTTATGGTGGAATGGATGGAGGATATAGCGGTGGAGATGGCTCATATTAGATTCAGTGATCAAAATTTACAATTTATTTTACATGCTCATACAGTTTGTGCCACCAGATGAGACTGGGTAGATTCATGTGGGAACAATTCCGGCAAGAAGATAAAAGATATGTTGATCCCGATCTATGTGATAGTACGTTTTTAAGGGATTTTTATGTTGCCTTCATTTGAAACAATGGTTGTTATTCTCTTAATTAATATATGTTCTTAGTTAAGTCTAATTTTCAAATTTACTACAATAGCTAGTTTATATTTGTGCATTTACATTGAAAATAACTTTTGTTTAAAATAATTAGTAGTTTTGTAATAATGAACCTCGTCTCTATGGTGTTTGGATAGAAATCATGACTTGCAATATCCAATACGGTGTGAGTACGTGTCTGAACAAGTAAGAATATGTTTTAATTTATTTTTTTATTTTAATTCGACGATCAAATCATTTTGATTTTTTATTTTAAGTTATCTTTCTTTTCTTATTTCATTTCAAAGAAACAACTTGACATACATTTATAATACTAAACACATGATTAAATACTAATTTAAAATAGATGATATGGGGAAGATTAGGTACATTTGGACTTCTAAGTTTTGAATATGGTTTGATTAAAAATTGGGTTTTGGACTTTTTGTTTTCAAATTGTTACAATGATTTAAAAAACTTGTAGGTTGGGCCATTTTCTTTTACTTAAACTAATGGGCTCTCAAACCATTTGAAGACATAACGTAAGTTGGCTATATATTTACTTTCTAACAATTGTATTTTTATCTTATAAAATCTGTCATATAAATTGAAATTATTACAATAATATTTTTTATAATAAAAACATAAGGTCACTTATTTTTTTTTTAATGTTAAAATTTGGTTTCAATATATGTGTGTGTATGTGTGTTGTATTCTAGACTGCATTTTTAAAAAAAATTCGTATTGTGTATTTAAGTCGGTGTAACATAGGTTGTGATTTTCAAGTTGAGTGATGTTCTAAATAGTTTGACATGTCAATGATACGTTATGTGCTCTATATATTAATATGAAAGTAATCATTTCTTTTTTTTTGGATAATGTTTTATTCTTTATGCGTGATCATTCTTTTCATTTCTTCCTTTTTATTCTTTTTTATTATATTTATTTAACTTGTACGATCGACTATGACTTCAAAAAAAAAAACTTAATAAATAAAAAATAATATTTTTTTATTCATTTAAAAGATGAATAGAAATAACTTTAATCATATTATTAAATTATTTCTATATCAACTTTTATAAAATGTAATCTAATTTTGGTCACTTTGTTAATTTGAACACATTTAAACTACATGATTTAAAGAAAAACTAATATGATTAAATTTCTTCATGTGCTCCCTTCAAGCCAAAACCCACTTTGATTTGTTATATTTGAGACGGATTTTTACTATTACCAATGAGTTTGGTAAGTCATTGATTTTTGTTTTCAAACTCACGCCTTTTATATATTTTTTTATTTTTAAATATATTATTTTAAAAAAAATTAGAATATTTTTAAAATATTTTTTAATATTTTTATAATATTAAAATGGGTCTATCCCGCTAGATTCGAAACAAGTCCAATCCTAAAAAATCTTGACACGATAAATTTTGAATTTAACCAAATTCGCCTATTGCTGTAACTAAATAAAATTCTTTACTTTAGTCACACCACACATACATGTGACAACTTTTTTCAAGTTTCCTACTTAAAAAAGCCACACGAACAAAATGCTATGTGTCATAATCCTCCATTCTAAATATTATGTCAGCTCATATTTCAACATCATCAATATACGATAAGTGTATATTAATAACGTCATTTTATATATTTGGAATGTGTTTATAATATTAAAATAGAAAAAAAATATTATTTAAAATAAAAAATTCTATTTGCATATTATAAAATAATAAATCATTTCAAATTCTTTATTCTAATATAATGTTTTACATTGTGAGTATAAATTGAAGATAATGCAGCAGAGCCCCTCTTGAGTTAAAGTACATTTGTTATAAACATATTTTAACTAAACTCAAAAATATCAATTTGAGCCCAACAAGGCAAAATCTAATGTGCCCAAGTCCCCGACTTAACGGATATAAATATCACCTCCAATTTTATTTCAAAGGTATGTTTTAATTTATTAGTTCTACTATTTTCTGAATTTAGTATTATTTTTTTTGGTAATTAGTGACTTAAATATCATAGTCCTTTCATTGGGATTTCATCGGGATAATCCTGATACTCGTAAGTAAAAAGACCCAACATTTAAAAAGTTTTTTGGAGAGAAGTTAATTATTGAAAAATTGATTTCTATCAATTCAATTTTCATCAAAGTACATATAGCATCAATTTGCATTTTGCAACATCAAGAAATTATTCTAACCATTTCGAGCTCCAAATTTAAATTGGTCACAATCCTCAGCTATTGAAATTTTAATTTATTTTCACGTCTTTCGAATAATTCCTCTAATTTTTTTTAATTGCTTATTAATGTGGTAAGAAAATGGCTGTGTTAAATAATTGCAGGTTGGTTAATTCAGTAATGCTTTGCTAACTGTAATAATAATTATCATCATAAGAAAGACCCAACCATTAGCAAAAGTAAGAGAAAGCGATTGAGCAAAGCTTTTAGAAAATGTTTTGGTAAAATAAAGTATTTTGGAAATTTGGCCAAAAAAATTTATTTGTAGCTTTTGCAAAACGTTAATTAAAAAAATTAATTCTATAAGAAAATTTCGAGTACATTAATCTTCGAATAGATAATTCTACAAATTTGCAGTAAGACAACTCTCATTTTGTTACAAAAATGCTTTCGAAGATCGAAAATTGATATTTAAAGCCCTAACTATGGTACCAAATGAATTATTTATTGTTATGATTATTTTAAATTGATTATCAAATATACGTATTACTAAATCTCAACAAAATCTTGCTACAAGGATTTATAATATAATCAAAGACACTGTTAATAACTATGTATATATGTTTGGTTCAGTAAATTTTTTATCATAAATTTTGCAAATCAAAATAAAAATAATAATAATAATTCATTCATTTTTTTTTCTCCATATTGTTTGCTTATCAATTAAAAAAAATATTTTTGAACATGAAATCAACTTGAAAACAAAAGATAAATTATTTTTTTTGAAAATCATCCATTGTTTTCAAGTTTCAACTACCAAAACGTTCCCTTCAATTTGTAATTAGTTTTTAAAAAATGAACTTTCAAAATAATTGCATTTTCTATAGTTAATTTTTTTAAAATTTTAACTAGAAAATGATTGGCAAAGTGAAATAATTTGTTAAAAAATTTAGTTAGAAAAATAAATTAAACCAAGCTCATTTCAATTCTTTGAAAAAAGCCTCAAAACGACGTCGTGAGATGACCACTTACAGAATTACTCACTTAACCTTTTCCAAAAATGCGCCAAGTTCTGGCTCGATCATGGTCGACCGCCTCCTATCCCCTTCTGCGCCCACTCCTTCCTCTCCATCTCTCTCTTTCTCTTTCTCTTTCTCTTTCGCTTCCTCTTTCTGTTTCTCTCTCTAGAATTATCCAAATCCATAGCTCTATTACCTTATACCTTACATGATGAATTAGGAAACTATGTATCAAATCAATTACCGGAAGGAAAAAAGAATCGATGTATGATCAGTATCTAGGAGAACAAATTTCATGGCGTTATGCAGGTTCACAACCTCAAGTCTCAGTGAATTATATGCATGAATATATTTCTTGTCTTGTCTTTGATTTTGATCCCAAATCTTTAATCTATGGGTTTCTAAGCTCCTAATTTTGCTAATCAAAGGTTCAATTGCATTTCTTGGTTTCTGAACCCCAACGTTGTAAATTCTATTTTTTTTCTTATTCAAGTTCTGGGATTTTTGGGTTATTTGTGCGGTTGATTAAAGTGGGTTTTGGAAATCTTGAGGATTGGTGGTTTTGTACGTGATGGATGATGATAATTTGATGGATGTGAATTTCACGGATCTTGATTTGAACCAAGAACCCATGGATCCACCTTTGCGCTCGGTTGCAAGAGTTGGGTCTTTGTTGAATGAGTTGGAAACGGCTCATGGAAGGATAGAGGAGAGGATTCGACAGCTCGAGGGTGTTACTGCTCGTGCAAGGCAGCGCCAGAGGTGGCGCCAAGAGCGGAATGCTATGGAAATTAGTCATTTTTCCAGTGAAGTTATGGTTGATGTGGATGGTGAGAGAGGTATCCTTGGTGGAATTAATGACATGGGCATGGTAGAAAGGATTGCTGAGAAGGGAAAAGGTTGTAAAAGGGATAGTTCCCATTTGGTAGCAAAGGCCTTGGAGATGGATTCTGAGGTCAAGAAGGCAGATAAGGAGGGTGGGAGCTTTTATGATTGTAATATATGTTTGGACCTGGCGAGGGATCCTGTCTTGACTTGTTGCGGTCACTTGTTTTGTTGGGCATGCTTTTATCAGGTGTCAGACGTTGATTCGACTTCTAAAGAATGTCCAGTTTGCAAGGGAGAGGTATCTGACAGCACCATAATTCCTATTTATGGCAATGGGGGCAGTGAGCGTGTGTGTGAGACGGAATCTGGCTTGAAGATACCTCCAAGGCCCAAAGCTCGTAGAGTTGAGAGTGTTAGGCAGCAGCGAGTGACCCATGGTGTGTCCCATGTTCCTGTTGCAGAAGCACTTAGGCGAATCAGGATTAGTATTGGTACAATGGGCCATCAAACACAACAACAAGAGGGTGGAAGTGGTATTCTGAATTTTGATACGGAGTCTCAGGAGGGGCAAAATGCAGACGCAGCAGGTAGCCGCCGTATAAGGATTCATCAGGTTTCAAGAGTGTTATCAGAAAGTGCTGCTTCTCTTTCTTCCCTTTCATCCGCTTTGAGTAATGCAGAAAGGCTAGTTGAAGACCTGGAAACAGTTATTAACAACCGGTTTTCACGAAATGATGCACAGGCTTCATCAGTTGATATTGGGAATCCTCTTACTACGCATTTTACTGTCTTACAATCTAACAATCAGCCTCAAGATTCAACTGCAGATCTCAATGCTGCCGTGCCCATTACCTCATCTTCCCAATCAACTGATGTTTCTGGTTCTGCTGTACATATCCTGACGATGAGAACTTCTAGTGAGATCAGTCTGCCCGTGGCCCCTTCTTATTCTCTCCGAAGAAGAAGCATTATGTCAAGGACTTCAGATGTAGACAGTCGAGATACCCGTGAATCTAGAAGGAGAAGATTGAACTGACTGCTTTCAGAAAAGATGGTAAATTTGATTTATTATGCTGAACTAGAATTTGATTCCTTGTGCCTAATTGAACTCTTATTACTTTTATGTTACCAATTTGACAGCATTTATGAACATTATGTTGATAATTACAGTTTTGACAAGGAATTATTCTTTCTCAGAAGAAAGATATATAATCTCTGTTATTTTCAATGAATATCAAGCTGTCTGATGATTCCTTTCTCCATGTGGCCACAGACTAACCAAATGGCGTACACTCCATCCAGACATTATGGACATTCTCTTTTATCTGAAACATAACTGATGTGCATTTATGACTTCTTTCATTTCATGCCGTGTTTGGTTGAATACTGACATATTATGTGTATTTGTGCGATGGTTGAGAATAATTTCATTATTATTCCTCTTTTCTTGTTCTTTTTTATCTTCTTTTTTTTTTGTTTTTCTGTTCTTTTCTTTTTCTTGTTTGGTTATGTTGTTCATTTGTTGTTGCCTCTTTAATGCATGTCCTAAAGAGTTAAAGATCTTGTTTCTTTTACATTTTCTTCTACTTCTTACCACCCGCATCGTCTTCCCAGAATCCTTACCAGTACTATCTTGCTTCCATCACTTGTGGTGGTGAGGATGGGGATAAGGTATCCTGTCATTGCCACCATGTCACCAAATGAGATCAAGAAAGAAATTCTCTTTCCTGGCTTGGTGAAACATAGATCATCATCATTCTTTACCAAGACTTAGGACAAGCTTTATTTCGAACCTTGTGGATACCAGATATTGTGCCACTCTAAAGGTTAAGGTCCCTTTTATTTGGTAAGGCATGCCATCTGAAGTTAGAATTTTATTATGTGAATTCAAATTTTTGTGTTTGCTATGCTTAATAAAATTTGAAGAAAATTAAATGATTCCGCAAAACTAGGAAAAAAATACCAATTCCTAAATTTTATTCTAATTACTTTCCATGGTAATATTCAGTAGGAGACTCTACCCTTTATATATCCAAATTTCAAAATGGTATTCTGAGCACTTTCACCTGTAGTCAATATATTTTTACATCATACACTCTTACCCATTATATAAATCATTATTATTAGTAAATATATTGTCCCAATATTCTTACTTTATTAATAGACAAATAATATGCTATCTTTAATAATCAGTTATTCATATAATTAATATGTAACCAAGTAATTATTATTGTTGTTGATAGGAAATAACAATATTGTATAAATATAAACACAAAAAGTTAATTATTAAAAGCTAATGGTATAATCAATTCTCATCCATCATTTTGATCACTAATTTAATTTCAGTCCCTCTAATTTAGCCCTTGTCAAATTTAGTCCCTTACCTCTCTATTTTTTGAGAAAGGGAAGTTTCTGAGACTACTACAAGTCCTGCAATACTTTATACGATAATGTTTATTTGAACTGTTAGGATGAATTTGCAATAATAGGAAAAGAAATATCTTAAGAATTGAGCATATTTTTTACATAGCTCATTAAAGATAAATTGCATATTGACTAATTGAGATAGTTTGGGCACATAATATGCAGGTTGGTTAGCGCATTATTCCAAGTGATAGGTATGCATATTGACAATTGGATTAATTACACTTACCTCTCTAAAATAGCTAAATTACAAACACCTCCCCTCCATCTTTCATAATTACAAAAATCTCCCCTTTAAGTTTATCACGTTTACCAAGCTTCTCCTACCATTAAGGTTTCGGGTGGAAATTGATCATGTCAATAAAAATATTTAGTTAACTTCTTGTTTTGCCCGATCCAACTGTGCTTAGCTTGTATTCTACTTAAAACTCAATATATAAAAATAGAAAAATGTAATGAAACAATGTTTCGAAAATATTGCCATTGGATGAAAAAATTAGTCGTTTGAGGCCAAAAGAATAAATTGTTAGTGGTTGTTTTTTAGACCTCCCAAATATATGTTTGATTAACAATCATTCTTGCATTTGTTCCAAATAAAATAACTTTTTAAAGAACTTCTTTTAGTGTTGTAGAATAAAATATAAAAAAGAGAAGTGCCCTCGAAAAGAATTAGATTTAGTTTTTCAGAAGGAATTTTTTTTCTTAATCTAGGGAGTTCCTTTTCGTTAAGCACATCGAGTCGGGAGTGGACATTATCACAAATCTAGATTCTCTTTCATCATTAGCTAAAGCAGAATAGTATGACTGGATTTCCTGAAAATCAGACAAAAGACGATTTATTGATATGATAAACATGCGCTCAGAAGGACCTCCTAAACCCCCACTGCCAAGTGATTGGAGTTTAGTCTGAATTTGCTGTAGAAGGCTGTAGAAGTTTCTCCCACTCTAGACTTACTTCAAAGAAAGATAGGATTGGGCAATTCAATTCCACCAGTTCTTCAGCAAGCCTTATTCTTATTAATTATTATATTCAATGTCGAGGAAAGGGCTTGTTTATAGATGTTGAGGTGAGCAATGGGGAGCAGAGCTTGCAGTTCCTTCACTTTATGCCTTTGATAGAACGGAGATGAGACTGATGTTGAAAAGTGTCTCATAAAAAATATATTTAAAAAAATTCTTTCTGTTTTCATTTTCATTTTCTCTTATTTTTTTCTTTTCTTTTATTTTCTGTTTTCTTTCTCTCAATTCTTTTTTTCCTTTTCCAGCGATTACTTTTCTTCTCTTCTTAAGGGTAGCAGTATGGAAGAAAAGGGGTAGAGGGGGTGGCGACGAATAGTGAGAAAGTAAGGATGAGGTGGGCCTCAAAGGGGGATAGAGAGTGATGAGGAGCGAGAGTGAGAAGAGAGAGAAGAAGGAGGGGGAGGTGGCGAGGAGAAAGTTGGGCGGCAAAGAAGAGAGGGGGGACTACAATAGGGGGAGAAGGATGCGAAGAGAAAAGGAGGCAGGGGAGGAACAGAGAGAGAGGAGAGGAGAGGGTGGGCGCAGGAAGGCAGATGCGACGGAAAAAAGAGTGGAAGGCGACGAGAGAGAAGGGAATGGGTGGTGGTGGTGGAAGGAAGAAAGTTGATTTAGGATTTTATAGGATTAGGCCTCTTTCAATTGAGTCAAAACAACCAAGGTTGGGGTTGAGTTTATGTTAAGAACTTAATTCCAAGATTCAAACACTCTACATAATTGGGGAACAAAAATGAAATTTGAATTTAAGATATTTTGAAGTTTTTAGAACAATGAAATTTAATTATGAATGTATTAGAATGGCACACCTTAAACTATAGAAACATTACAAATACATCTCTTCCCAAATACATAAATATTATCAAGACACCCAAGGCAGAATGATCATTTAACTGATAATTTGACCATTTTTTCAAATTTTTGAAGTAAAGGAAAATTGTCAATTCATGTTCCTTTGAATTTTTTAACAGAGTAAACATAGGGGTGGTACTTGCAATTAACCCTTGACAATAAACTGAAGAAAGAGGTAGACCGAAAAGGTTGAATGACCTTTGTGGTTTGACTTTGGAGATTGTAGACCGAAAAGGTTGAATGACCATTGTGGTTTGACTTTGGAGATTGACCGTGATAGAGCAAAGTAGAAGAGTATGCATGCGAAAAGTCTTTCTTCATTTTGAGTTTATTTGTACTGAACAATAATAATGTTGATTTTATGCATTTTTTTGGAGGGCTTTGATGGTTTTATGTCAATGAAGAATAGGGAAAGAGGGTTTACCTGATTCAGATATCTTTACAGTACAGTGTTGGTCCTGATTTGTAACAGAACTGGTGGTGTAGCATCTGGTTTTCTGTGTCTAATTGAAACAGCAGCACCATAGGTTTGATGAGGGAGTGAAGTGAATGCATGCTCATACAGATCCAGCGGTAAAAGTTGGTTACAGAGAGCTGGGGAGGAAGGATATAGCTCTGCAACATTATTGATTGATCAAATGTATGGTTGTATGATTTCCCTTAGAGAACAAAATGAAACACTTTCAAGACCAACTATACATGATTAATGTGTTCATTTTACACAGGACACAATATCCTTCTGAAAATTAGGCATCCAAAGGAAGTAGGAGCAAAATAATATCCTGGGGTATAAATTAGGATTTATTTTTCATTGCAAGCCTCATTATCTATCTTACACAGATGTTTGCACCAAGTACCATTGTACTTTTCAATGACACTATAGCATTATTACAAAATTTACTTCACACATTTGCAGACATCAAGAATGCTGTGGTTTAAGGGGTTAGCATATACTTAAGGGGATAACAAAGCATTTTAATAAGTGCTTTCATCTTACACGGAGCAATTTACAGAAAGATCATCTTGCTTCGTTTCCGAAGCTATGACTGGCAACTTCAGTTTTACATTATTTTCATTGTGCTGCCATAACTTGCATCCAAACCTGTCTGAGGATGTTTGCACTTTCATCAGAGTATTGGTCTCACATTTACACTCAGTTGCTCAATATGCTCTCCTGATCGATTTCCCTCTTTCCCTTGTTTGCTGTTCTGCTGTGATGCTTTCTTAAAAAAAATTAAGCTATATTTTATAAAATGGCTTGACAGCTTGGAAATGATGGCTGAATAGTTTGAAAATGGAGTCTGTAGCACCTTTGGTCATGTCACTTGCATTAACAAATTTGATCTAGTTACGAAGCATTTAATGCCAATGCTAATTCATTAAACAATTCCGTGTTGAAGTGCTGTCACATTTATTAGTCCTTATAACGTTGTTTTCTTATCTTTGTATTTGGCTTCTAGTTCCTTATGATTTTTGTTCTTCCTGGGCTCGAGATATTCTCTAGTTGTCTTGATTGTGGATTGTATGTGTTTTGTCCTATGACGTGCAAAGATAGGTGACTGGCTAGTAATCATGTGTAATGCTGCTGCCTGTGATAGATTCTTCATTAATCTTGTCCAAAGTATGAATTTCCATGCTTCTCATGTTGTCCGTCGAATTGCTCCCTTTCAAACTTAAATGGTCTGAGTGCTTTGGAACTGCCTAGAATGTTATTAATCATGATGTATGATCATGGAAACGATCAACTAATCATGGGTTGGAAGAAAATTAGAGTTTAAACAACCTTAATTTTGAATCATTTGATTGGCAACCCACTGATAAGTATTAGATTCAGAACCTATCAACATGCATTTGAATTCTTGATTGAGCAGCTAGGCCTATCATTTTGGAGTTCAGGAAACTATATGGCAAATGGCCCAGCTGAGGGTTAGGACAATTGCTGGAAACATGTGTCTGGACTGGGCCTATTCCACTTGAGAGGTTACCCAACTGTTGTATTTTGTGTAATTGGCGAGCCCCCTACCCCTACCCACCCCACCCCACCCCCCACAACCCCCAAAACAAACTTCTGTACTCCTTTTTCCTCTCTTTAACAAAAAAAAAAAAAAAAAAAAAAAAAAGAGCAAAGAGTGTGGGCAGTTCTGAAAAGGACTTATGGGACAAGAATAAAGCAAAAAACCACTCAATCAGTAGTACAATAATTGGCCATACCAGAGGACAGCCCCTTGGAGTTGGCCCCCCCAATATATATTGTGTTATGTACTCAAAATTTGCTCAAAAATGGGACTGATGCGCAGATCTGTAGATGCCAATGATTGCTGTTGTTGGAGACTTGTTCCCTTCGGCTTCGCACTGTGCGTCACCTTGTCCCACACTTCGCCGTATATGCATACATGCATCCATACATACATGCATGCATGCATACATGCTAGTGCTGTTCAAGGTTGAGATTTTGATAGCTCAGCGCCTTAAGTTATAACTTTCATGTTCCACTCAATTTTTTTTTGAAATTCGACTGGATTCGTCAGTTCTGTCAATTTAACTATGAATTAGTAGTCAAGTCTGTTTTGAAAATAAAAAATAAAAAATTGGATCAAATTAGTCAATTTTTTTTTTGTATTTTTGTATTTTTATTTTTAAAAAAAAATTAAACTTAATACTTAATTATTTATATATGTGGTTATTTGAATTTTAAATTTTTTTAAATATTTTTAAGATTGAGATTTTGATAGCTAATAGCCATAAGTTTCATGTTCCACTTACACTTCCCATTCATTGATGTTAGAGGAATGATAAGGAGAGAGAAAAGTAATTATAGTTTAACGAAATGTCAGTAAACTGATTTAAAAATCTTCAAAGCCAACTTTATATAATAAGCATTTGTACATAAGTTTCCTTAAATTAATTCTGAAGAATCTAGCTATAATCTTGGTAAATGGTAATCAGGGACGGTGCGGTCATTCGGCTACTTCTCCTCTCCTCAAGTCTATATAATTTTAAATTTTACATATAAATTTATTAAATTTTAAAATTTTGCATAAATTTATTTTTTATATGATTAAAATATGAAGAAAAAAAACTCAATTCAGTATATTTTATTGTAATTATCCGCATTTATGGACAACTATGCTACATTAGATGTGAATAATGTAATATAAGAAGATTATATAATATATTTAATTATGCACAAGACGGCTTGAGTTTGGAAACAGAATAAACTGTCACAAACAATCAGAATCTGAAATATTAAACTTGATAAAACAAAGCTTTATGAGCGCACACACCGAATCATATGTAATAGAGAAACAAAAAGTTGTGATATGGAGAGAACCTAAAAAAATTATGTCTGAATGAGAATCATTTATTTGTATACGTCTCGTGTATTGATGAGGGAAATAAATGTTACATTTTGTATTACATTAGGTTTGATTGTTATAAGAAATAGGATATACAAAGCGTCATGAAATGATTAGAATCTAAAATAAGATTAGTAAACATAATAAATAAACATATCAGAACTGCCCATTTATGTATGTGTTGTGTATTGATGAGTGTTACAAATATTAGATTTTGTATTAAAAAAGATTTGAATTGTTATAAATAAGTGAAATAAGAAATAGGATGTATAAAGTGTCATAAAACAAGTAGAATCTGAAACAAGATTGGTAGTAAAAATAAATATAGTGGCATAAATAACCGGAATCTGAAACGAAAGTAACATAGCGTCATAAAAGACCAAAACTAAAAATAGGATTAACAAAGCATTTGTGAAATCTAAAACAGGATTGACATAGTGGCATAAACGCCTAGAGTCTAGAACAAGATGAACATAGTGTAATTGAAAACAGGATTAATACAGCATCAGAGCATGAGACATGATTAACAATCTTGAACAGGATTATTAAAGTGTCTTTAACAACTAGAATACGTAAACAAGAACAGCTCGTGGTCATATTTTTTAGCATCGGAGGTTGATGACAACAGAGACAAACACTGTGTGTGATGAACCAGTTAGAATGGTCTAAAATAGTAAAAAAATGATGCTCAATTTGAAGTTTTAAAAAATATAGAATTGAAAAATAAATAATTGAAGATGAAGGAAATGAAATATGAAAAATAATTTAATGAAATATTTGAAATATTATAGAATATAGAATATAAAATTGAAAAATGAATAATTGAGAGGAGAGAATTAGAGAATTGAGAATTGAAGATTAGAAAATTAGGAATTGAGAATATAGAATTGTGAAAAAAAAATATATGGAATGAGTTTTATAGGGACAAAATGTAAAAAAAAAATAAAAAAGTTTCCGACGGTTCCACAGGTTGGGTTACCCCTAATCCGTAATCGGCCCATGAACCTACGGACTGATTATAAGTTAAACCCATCAATCCGTGATTAACATATCATGAATCGATTACAAGCTAGATCGATTTCCAACTCAACTAGTGTTCACTAATAATCAAGGTTAAGACAACATGAAAAATAACACCAGCAGAGATTGATAAAAGAACATCGCAAGAAGAGAATCACTACAAATTCCATTATTGCAACATGTACAAGATGCAATTCCTACACAGCCCTATGGTGGCAGTTGTACCAAAGTATGATAAGAAAAGATAAAAATAGACTGCAAACAAACTTTTGAAAAATTCTAGGCTCAACTTCGAAGTTGTGGAGCTTGTAAAATTAGGCTTAAGCTCGAGGTTGATTTGGAAATCACCTCTACAAAAAATAATTATAATTGTGATATTTGAGCTAATGTGAATTATATTATTCAATTATTTTAAAATTTAGTTAGTGGTATTGTTGATTATTGTTAATATCTTTTTACTTAAAATTTCTAGTAAGAAATTTATTTTTGATACTTTACTACTTAAAAATAAAGAAATAAATTGTTTTTACCACTTTCTAACCTATAACTTACGAAAATCAATTTGTGATACCAGGCTAGGTAAAATAAATGAAATCATGTAACTCAAGGTGAGTTGCATAATTTTTTGGTATTTCCTCAAGAGAAATCTATTTTTTGAAGATTTATTTTCGTTGAGTGGCAAAAATTATTTTTTATGTATAAATTTTTAATTGCTCTTGCAGCTCTTGGTAAATGATATTTTATGTGCAAAGTGAATTGCCCTGCTTTAAAGTGTCAACGTAATTTTTTGGGTAATTGTTTTTGGAGCACCTTATATTTGTGGTAGCAAAGTGCTTTTTAAGAAATTTAGTTTTATGTAATGATTTTTATTAAATTTTGTAGGTGAAAAGTGTTAAAATATAATTCACAATTGCATTTTTCTTTCTTTTCTTTACTAAGTTTTGACGTATTAAAGTGCCAAAAACTATCGGGTCTCCAAAATATTTTGTATTTTCAGTTTGAAAATATATTAGTTTTTCAATTTTCAAAAAAATATTTTGAGAAAACAATTCTCGTTTCAAAGTATACCATCTCATTTTTCAACCCAATTTTCAAATGCTACACCTCATTTTAAGAAAAAACACTCGATTATTTTATATTTAAAAACAAGTAAATCAAATGTGTTTTCTCATAATGAAATTCTAAATCAACATATCAACTTAAATAGTCAGATTTTTCAACTACTAATTTTCAAACACATTTTTATTTCCGTACATTTTTCAAAAAACCTTCGCAAAAACATTCAAAAATTATTTTAGCAAAATTAAAATGAATTCCAACATAGTGTCACATTTTAGCTAGTACGTGCCCAAAAAAAAAAAAAAAACTTGTACCTTTAAGCTGATAAAATACGAAATTTAATTTTTGAGGTAAAAAAGTATCAAAAAAAAGTACAATTTACCCAATATATACAAAAATACAAAATATGTATAAATAAAGAAACACATATGGTGTCACATGTGTGGCGAGGTGTCGAAGTCAAAGCAAACTTTAAATGACAAAGTGGGGGAGACCGTGTTAAAGGCACCAAATGTAGTCATGCCTTTTGGGATTTTTGCAATAACTCAAGCCATGCACAGTTTCGCACACAAAATTATTTTCAAAAGAGTGGGGCATGAGAGAAGCATGAATTATGGAGACATGGACAGTGACCCCAAAACAGCTTCAATCAACGGTATAAACGATTCAAGTTTAAAATATTTTAATTTTTAATTTATTAATTAAATTGAGTTTGAATAAATTTTAATTTTTTTTATATATTTTATTAATTTTTACTAATCGAATAAAATTTAAACTGAATTTTACATTTTATCAAGAAAAAAAAAAGTGTTTAAATTTTATTTTATTTTTTTATAATTTAATCATCAATATTCACAATCCCATTAGAACAATAAAAAAATAAATAAATTGAAATTTACGTTTCCGACAAAAACCTAAAACCTCTTATCTGGAATTCAACGCAATTACCAGTAGAGCCCACCCAAACCTGCATACTTTTTATTATCCAACACTGAAGCTGTAGAAGGATGAAAATGTAAATAGTTGAGAACTCACAATTTCGTTGCTGTTTCCTTACTCCTCCGTATACGTGGCGCACATGCAGATGATAGTGACTGTTGGCATCCAACCGTTCAACCTAACAACTTCATCATAGGAAAAATTATGAAAACCGTCCACACATGTTCCAACATAAGGCTATGTTTGATTTTTTTTTTTATTAAAATAAAAATAAGCATTATTATACATTTATCTCTGAAATAATTTTTTTTCCCATGAGAGTATTTCAAAACTCATAATCGTTCGCTCAAAACATATTCTTAAAAAATAATTCAATTATATATTGCATTTATCTATATTTTCTCGAAATATTAGGGATAGTAATAGGACAAATCCAAATACAGAGATGTTCTAGAGTATAAATCGATTTGGGTTGGATTTTGAATTTTTTATTTTCAAACTCGACCTCATCTAGGCATGTTCCGTTTAATTTTTTATTTTTTTAAAAAAATTATATATATACAATTTTTTTAGAAAATAATTTTTTTTGAAAGTTTCAGTAGTATTATTTTATTTTTTTAAATTATAAAATGAAGTTTAACGAATCTAACAAATCTATCCACTAAATTTGGATTTCAAGCATATCTAGTTATGAATTATTGGAAACCTTAGCGAAGCAGTTCTTGAGGTCAAACAAACCCGACTCATTGTCCCAAAAACTTTGCCCTCCCCCACCCCACCCCACCCCACCCCACCCAACCCAAATACTTCCACTGAAACATATAAAATAAAATCAAATAGTTCTACTAACTCTCAGTCATTCGTTTCAATAAACCAGAATTATGTGTTTTTCTATTTGAGATATCAAATGCTTAAAATTATAAATAGGGAAGAAATATCAATTTTTTTTTATTTCATTTTGGACTTGCAAGACAATTGCAAGAAAAGTTGTATTACAAATTAAGGATTGTCCCAAATTTATTATTATTTTTCATGGCTATTCAATTTTAAAAAGAAATAATGGGATATCACAATGGTTACTAATTACTATTTATGAGGATAGGACAAAATAACACTATATTTTTTTCTTTTTCAAGTTTAGTGCAAAACTTTATATCGTTTGGCAACGCATCTTCTATTAATATTTTTTTATTGAATTTGGCTTGTTAAGTTTATTATTGTCCGTGTCACATAAAGTGGAATTGGGTTTGACCTGATGAAAAAATTTCGATATTCAAGTTAGTTCCAGAATAAATAAAGGAAAGTTAAAAATTTTAATAACATACAAATACGTAATTAATTATATACTTTTTAATAATAAAAGTTATAAGTATTTATAGTAGTGATATGAGAGTTGTCATGAATTTTGACCATTAAGCTTAAGCGGGCTTAATCCTCATGAAATTAACATATTGAGTTTTGTCTTTGTTTCGATTCATTATTTCAATGAATCTTTTGGGTTCAGTCTATTGGGCCTATTTTGGGTTTATGGCGTATCACCATTTGTTTTCATTTTCAAACTGTATTTTTTTTTTCACTATGTATTTATTTTATTTAATTAAAAATAAAACTTATTTTTATTTTTAAATTTAATTTTTAAATCTACATATATTTTATATTTTTTATGCATAAAACACTGTAAAATAAATATTCTATTTTCAAACTTATATAATCAAAATAGAAATATAATAAATTCAAATATATTTTTTATTTTAAATAAAAATTTAATAAAACTATTTTCACTTTTTAAAAATACTAAAAACTTAAAAATAAGTTTAAAAATAAAATCATACGAGCTCTTATTATTGAGCCGAAATAGACAAAAAAAGACAAAATACTATTCTCCACTTTCTTCATAGGCCTTTCTCCCATTTCAACTGCACCAAACAACTTTTTTACGCTGTTATTACACGTCAATTAGAGGTAATTGTGGCGTTTCTTGGACAAATAAAAGTAGAAAATCTGATTGGATTTGACTTTTGCCTGGTCCTAAAGCAAAGCAGGTGAAAGCTGAGCCATTATGAATGAAATCTCATGCTTATCTCTTCTTTTATGATTCACTCATTATTCCCATTTTATGATAATTATAATATCCTCTTTAACTGCCCAACCGACAGCTTCAAACTCCCAGGTTGTTTCTCCTCAGGCCTATTGCACCACCACTATGTGTCACTAGGAAGATGTGCACTCAAAGGTATTACTGGTGATGCACCATGTACAAATACTCATAGCAGATTTCTTGGTGTAAGCAATTTGTTATTGATTATTGAATTACAAAAAGTAATATTTTTGTATAATTATTTATTTAGTTTAATGATGTTGTATGGATAGAAAGTGTTACACTACTACATCCATCCAAACAATCAGTCCATCCAAAAATTTGACAATTTCAGGTGAACTTATAAAGTTACTCATTTGCCCTTAATAATTCATTTTCAATTATATATGAAATTCTAAATGAAAGTTGAAAAATTTAATGAATTTTTATATATTTTTATGCTTTCATTTTTATATGTAATAATTAAAATTAGTGATTCCATATTATTATTAATTTAATTAAGAGAATACTTGTGAAAATAAAATTTATCATTTTAGAAAATAAAACACTATTTGTTTGTAGACCTCGAACTGGAGAAATTTGTGCAAGACTTTTGAGAGTGAATGACAAGATATTATTCTATTGAAATAAGCGAAATAGGCCTATTGTAATATCTAAACTCATGTAAATTTTAATTTTATGACAATAATAATATTATGTAACAGCTACTCAAAGAATAGTTCAATTTATGCAATGAAATGACAAAGATGGCCCTAAGGCATTAATTTCCTTAATAAGTCAATATAAGGCGACTTTGAGAATGGATTGAGTCATAGAACCAATAAGCATGATTGGAGAAATCACGTACAGTAAAATCCCTTTTTACCTATTTTAACAAGTTCGTACTAATGACAAAGTCGAATTGGTAAACAAAACATGAAAAATAATTACAAGTGGAATTCATTACACAAGATGTAAGAATTAAGATTTTGCAAACACTACATAACCATTCATTACAAAACTTAATAAGAACATAGAGAAATCAATATATTTTAGTTTGGTTCGAGTTGATCTTGAACTAAAATATTTGAATTTGGAATGACCTACAATACTAACATACATTATATTTGTTATAATGGTCCTCAACTGAAATCCTACAATACTTAAATTAGTTCGTCGATATATCGACATGAACTGATAGATAAAGTGAATGCAATATAAAAAATTACTTTATGACAGCAAAACAGTGAACTATCTATATTAATTGGTTCATGTAAACTGTACATGATAGAATACAGATATTTCAATCTAATCAGTCCTTCAATCTTATTATCTCCATGTATCAACGATCGAGTTGTTGGGACAATCTAACTCGATATTAGAGCTCCATACAAAAAACAACGAATTTTCTTGCCATTTTGATATTTTGGCGAATCATGTGGGCAAAGTCATTATCACATTATTGCTTAATAAAAAAAGTAAATGGTGCAGTACTCCTTGTATTTAAAAAATAAACAAATATTCCCTCTTATAATTTTTAAAACTCAGAAGTTATCATCGCGTTGTGAGATAGGAGAGGGTTACAACTCTTAGTAAAATGAAGTTCAAAAATCGGTGAAAAAAGTATTGAAAATGACGGTAAGATATTAATCTCGTAATGTTTATTTTCCGTAATTTAAATATAAAACGATTAGCGTTTAATAGTTTATTTCTAATATCAAATTAAGAAAAGTTGAAGGATAGAGGCATTGAGCATGATGGATAAAATTTAAGGTCTTGCTCCAAAATTCAAAGAGTACATCATGGGTAATACGGCTTTAACCTACCACATTGCAATTTCACTAATTTCTAATAATTATAAAATTGACAAGAAGCAAAAAAAGGATAAATTATAAGCTCTCTACGCGGCAACGGCACTAGTCACAAGATTTAAGATTTTACAAATTACTTTTTAGTTTTATCTGTTATTTTTGTTTCTTCAGGATTTTATCGTAGGTTGTGTTAGATGATTATTTATTGCAGTTCATTAATATATATATATATATGTTTATATATTAATATGTATTTATTTATATATGCATATACATATTTATTTAGTATTCTAGTAAAAAAATATGATTCGTAGCTTTCTTTTCAAAAATCTTAGTTTGCAAAACAATTGATTGATGCAATAGTTGATCATGTATCCATGAGTGTGTTTGGAAATGAAACATTAATTACTTTGTTCTTCCTAAAATTTTGCTTTTAGTATTTTTTTTAGTACAATAAGTACATGTCATTATATCATAAATGTCAATACTCAAAAATTAATTAGCAATAAAAGATCAAGCATTAATAATTTCCATAATCAAATATTAATTTAAATAGACAAAAGCCCACATTTTTTTTATTATGGAATTCGATACCACAATCTCATAACTTTGGAATCACAACTTTACAACTTAAGCTAAATCTCACCGATTAAAGAATTTGTTCATACTTAATACATTGGATATAATATTGAACTAAATGTTCCAAGGAGACATGAATTAACTAGAGAAGGTTTCACATTTTATTTGTATGTTCTAAATGTATTAATTATGTTAATTATTATGTTGATTACACAATTTTTAGCACGACAATTATATGATGCACGAATACGTACATAGCATAATATACAGAATATTATGTATATATATATATATATAGAGCTCAAATATTATTGCTATCGTGTGTGTGTGTATATATATATATATATATATATATATATATATATATATGTCAGTATTGTTACAAAGAGTAAAATTTCATTGTCGATAATTGTTGGAATCTATCATGTCCATATGTTGATAGTAAAATGCAAAACAGTTCTAAAATTTTAGGAAGAGAGCAAATTGAGGAGGAGGAGACAGTTAAAGAAATTCATTGTATTTCCATTAAATTTGTTCATAATCGTTGATTAAAATGTTGAAAAAGTTTTCACAACTATGACTGTTAGCTCATGATACTGTTGTCACGCCTGGTCATAGGGTGGAAATCCGCAAGAAACCGGTATAATAGGTTTCGCTACTTTGCATTTATCCACTATTTTCTCCCACAATCAATATGAAGTATCAAACAATCACCCTCTCATTGGATATACAACGTTCTCGTTTTGAGAGCCCGCAAGTGAAACTCTAGCACAATGAGCTCTGTTATTTTCCTCAAATAACTAATATGAAATATTACAATCACCCCCGTTCCCTTTGGACACGGAACATCCTCGTTATATTCTTCACCTGCAACTATTTCGCATTTGTCTATTATTTTTCTACCCACAACCAATGTGGCCGCCCCCAGTATATATTTGGTTGGACCTCCTGCATTGCTAGTACTTTGGGGTCGACTTTGATACCATTTTGTCATGTTACGGGCCCATAGGTTGGGGTATGCAAGTAGGTCTTCGATACAATGGGCACCACTTGCAATTATTTTGCACTTGTCCTCCTATGTTGATAGGATCCCACACAATGGCATCGCCAGTAATTACTTCGCACTCGTCCTTTTGCACTGATGGTATATCTTGGGGTCGGTTTTGATACCATTTTGTCATGCCTCGAACCCACATGATGGGAGCATGCAAGTGAGTTCTCCGACGCAATGGGTTCCCATAGCAATTCCTTTGCCTTTGTCCTTACTTTGCAAAAATTGTTAAGTCAATTTACTAGAGAAGTTTATTATATATACTTATAAACTATTTTAAATTTTCTCCCACAACTAATGTGGGATATCAAGTTTTATTCTTTGTCACGGCCCATGCCTACGTAGTGGGGGCCCGCAAGCGACATTCCGGCACAAAGAATCCCACTAGTAACTACTTCACATTCATTCACACTTTGCGAAAATAAATAATCAAATTATAAAATAAATCATTAATACCAACTTATAAACCACTACAAATCTTCTTTCTCAATTAATATTATTTCTCAATTAATATAAGATATCACAACTCTTCTAGTGTATTTATCATAAATCACAAGTTTACAAAACTATAATAATGATTGATTTTATTTTTATCCTCCATTTTTATTCATTTTCTATTCACTCATATTAAAACTAAATATTTAAAATTATTTTCCATTATTTTCCATTCCCAACACCTCTTCTCTTCTCTCAAATTATTTTCAACATATCCTAGTTATTAATATAAAAAATATTTTCAAAATAAAATTAAACAAAACACGCATTCCCCAATATATTTTCCCCGTGCCTTTTTTCATCAAAATTATTTTCCGAAATATTGCCAAGTAAATCAAAAACATTGTCAAATTTATTTTCCACCGACAGAACCTGTTAAATGTAAGAAAAGATAAAAAGTCAAATACCGTGAATCGAGTGTCCTAAGGAAAGGAACCATTGGGAATGATGTCTTTTTGTCTTGGAAACCCCTTTAGAATGATATTAGTATTTTCCCTTTTTTTTTTTCTTTTAATTCCAGAAAAATGCATTTATTTCCATAATTTCTGTTTTTCTTTTTTTGTTTCTTCCAAACATGCCTCAAGGTTTCAGTAGTGGAAATCATGGCCACCATGGCCATGAGCATTGGGGAGTCCAATTTCAGACTAAAGGTTTCCCATTTTTGGGGTACTTCGTTTGGTAAACAGAGTTTGCCTTTTGTATTCCATAATAATTAGGGGCGCCCAACTAATCCGAAAAAGAACCCCATTTCTCCATCATTTCGATAAACAATTATACATCAGAAACCGTGTCCCGACAGTGTCACTGACTCACTGTACTATCAGAAAAAAATAAATAAAAATTGGTAGGTACAATAATTATTAAATAGCTTTCAAAATTATACTTACAATTCATAAAGTTCAAATTTAGTATGATTTTTACCATCTCTAAAATATAAATTTTATTCCCTTGTCGATGACTTTTTGTTAGAAAAGCAATCATTTTATGTAGGGGTGTAAAGTAATTCAATCGAATTGAAGATATTATTATTTAAATTTATTTAAATTTTTATTAAGTTTTAAAAATTATATTTGAGTGTAATTTAATTTTTAATCGAGTTAAATTTAAACGAACTTTAATCGAATCGAATATGAATTAAATTCGAATAGATTAATATTTTTACATATATTTTATCATTTTTTACTAATGGAGTCAAATTCGAGTGAAGTCTAATTGTTATCGAACAAAAAAATATATTTAAATTTAATTTATTATGTTTAACAAATCGAATTCAAATAAATTTTTAAAAAATAATTTTCAATCAAATATCGAGTAATTTAGCTATTTATCAAATGACGCTTATGTAATGCATGTCGTTTTAAGGGTAAGATGATCAAAATAGAATTATAAATTGTAATTTAGTTACTAAATTTAATCTCATCTTGTATTACATATTTTGTGACGTAGCACAAACTATTAAAGCGTGTTTTACGCGTCGGAGCCAAATTACAAGTAAATATTTTATTGAAAAAAAGCTACAATTAACTAATTCAATTCTTATTAATAATAATAATAATAATAATAAATGGTGTATATAAAGGGGTTTAGGTAGGGTCCCCCAAAATCTTGAAAGAGGGACATGTCTTGGCCTGATAAAAATAGGGCTTTCACGTGTGCTCTTTGTCAACATGAGTATGTCGGTCAAACCCCCCCATTATGCTAATCATCACAACTAAAATTCCTAATGCTCCAAAATCAAACACCAAAAACTGAAAGAAAAAAACCTTAAAAAGGTGGAAAAAAGATAATGGCAAATCATTAAAATAAATATAAAGTGAGAGAAAAAGAGAGGGAAAAAGATGACTTGGTACATGTTTGGTCTACTCCTACTACTCCTTGTCCTCTCTCTCTCTCTCTCTCACACACACACACACACTACTTTTGATTAAAATAAATTGTACTTGTACACTATTTAAACAATTTCACATAGATTGGATTGAATCTATAAAGACTCTTTCAACTGCTTATATATATCAAAAATCCTTTCTTCCTTTACCCCTCCCAACCCCAGATATGGAGTTGGGCTTGAGCTTAGGAGATGCCTCAAAACCCCTTGGATTCTTGAAAGAAGACAACACTCCAAACCAGCAGCAAAAACCCACCAAGAAGAGTGGTTTAGACTTCTGCATGGCTTTGGGCCTCAACTCTCCTGCAGTTGGAAATCAAGAACGGGAGAAAGCCCAGAAATCTCAAGAACATGATGAAGAAGGTGATGGTGATGGTGATGGTGATGATGATCAGATATCACAAGAAGATGGGAGTGATGATAATCAAGGGGAAACTCCTGTGCAGCTAAATCTTCTCCCTCTTGCTCCTGTTCCTCGCCAGATAATTTCCTCTCATCTTCAATCACTGCCTTGGTCTTCTGATAATGGTAAAATTCATAAGTTTGCCTGAAAATTAGTTACTATTCTTTCTGAGGGTTTCCTAAAATGGGTATCAATATTTTCTGCCGACATATAGTGATATCATGATATAAACAGAACATGTGTATGTATGTATGTATGTGTGTGAATATGGTTGTGTGTGTGACAGTGTGGGAAGCTACTAACATAAGACATGCCCATCTATTTGGATCATGATGATGATGATGCAACACATAATTAAGTGAACCATTTTTATTTTTTTTATTTTCCGTGTCGATAATGCTGAATTTATGGTATTGTTTGAAACCTTCAAGAAGAATTACAGTACTATTGGTATTTTCTTTTTATGGGTTTTTTTCTTTTGTTTGGCCCTTACGAAGGGAGTTCGGAAAACGGCTCATCGGGGAACATGGGCCTGCCGGCGGCGAGGGGGTTGGACGTGAACAGGCTGCCGGTGGCGGAGGAAGTGTCGTCAGCAAACAGCGTGGGGTCTCCCTTTCATATGGACTTTAGGATGTATGGCAACGGAAATCTGCAGCTGGGGGGTAACAAGAGAGACTTTGAAGCCACCGGAAACGACATCGTGGAGGCGGAGAGAGCATCCTCCAGAGCCAGTGATGATGACGAAAATGGCCTCAACGCAAGAAAAAAACTCAGATTATCCAAAGAACAGTCTGCTTTTCTTGAAGAAAGTTTCAAAGAACACAACACTCTCAATCCTGTGAGTACTGACAAGAAATTTATTTATTCATCAAAGCAATATATGCAAAAAAGATTGAATTTTTCTTAGTTTTTTTCATGATTTTTTTTTCTTTTTTGTTGTGTTTCTTTGGATGAGGCAGAAACAGAAACTTGCGCTTGCTAAACAGCTTAATCTTAGACCTCGACAGGTAGAAGTCTGGTTTCAGAACAGAAGGGCAAGGTGTGCACAAAAATTAAGTGCTTAATATGTTAAGACTATTTAGTCATAATACATGTGTAGATACAAACTTATGTATCTATAGATTCACTCAGAAACACACAGTAATGTGTGTGTTGACACGCAGGACAAAGCTGAAGCAAACGGAGGTGGACTGCGAGTACTTGAAGAGGTGTTGCGAGACGCTGACTGAGGAGAACAGGAGGCTACACAAGGAGCTGCAAGAATTGAGAGCCCTCAAGACTTCCAATCCATTCTACATGCAACTCCCCGCCACCACCCTGACCATGTGCCCGTCTTGCGAGCGCGTCGCCACCGCTTCCACCGCCCCTCCACCCACCTCCACAAGCACCGCCATCACCGTTGCCTCCACCACCGCCGCCGCCATGGATTCCACCCCAAAAGCCATTCCATTTCCTCTAACAAGACCAAGATTTTACCCTTTTTCGCAAACTCCAACCCATCCCCACCAGCCCGCAGCCTCATAAATTGAAGTGATGGAGAAAATTAGAACTTCAGTCTGTGAATGGCGGTGGTCCTGCAGATTATTTGTAAATATAGAAAAAAAAATTGTTACTTTTTTTTTTGGGTTTTCCTTGGCTATGTTTGGTGTTGGAATGAGGGATTGTGTGATGTTGACAGAATTCTTCAGCTTGAGCATTTTTTTTAGCTCATCCTATGTTGATTTTGTGGGAGAATACAAGTAAACAGAAAATAGTTTGGAAGAAGATGCCAATGAAAAAGAAAAAAGTGCTTAGATTAGAAGCTTTTCTTGTTTAATTTCCTTCATTGGTGTGGAACATTAACAAAAAATTTGTGGAAGAAACATTTATCTATGTAATGCTTTCCATATGAACTTTCATAATTCATTTGAAAAGGTTCCCCACAAAAACAAGAACCCTTTTACTATTTGTTCTATTTTCTAAGTACACACATTACAGTTGTGCAGCTATAAAAACAAACAAATTTGAAATTGGGATTCTCATTTTCAAAGTCAAGCTAAGAAATCTATCAGATTTTCTATTGTTATATTGTATTATATTTTTTATTGTATTATATTAAATTAATATTATGTATTTTTTTTATAGTGTAATATATTATTATAATAAAAAAGTGTCATAACCCAAATGTACGAATGTGTTCACCTCTTTCTCACGTGTTAGAATTACAAATTCGCGCATGTAAATTATGATAATTAAATAAAGTATATATACGTTATTCGTATAGATTTAAAGAGATAGACACAAATATTATTGTTTTACTCAGTCTAACATATTATGATTCTCCATGAGTATTTTGATGACTTTGTAGCACAATTTCTTAATGATGGTCTTATAGTAATTAATAAAATAATGGTGTGAATGAATAGGCATGATGGGTGGAAGTATGTTGGCATGTCCCGGGGTTCAAGGCATGCTTTAGGTAAAGTGTGTCTATTGTCTAATTGTTTTCAATGATTTTTATCGATTGAAACGAACCAAAGTATTGAATATTTGATTAGAGGGAGAAGGCGTGGGGAGAAGGGTATATGATTTATTGGGGACAAAGGTGGCATATTTATAAATGTGTCTGCTAAAGTGAGGTGCCCTTTTATTACCACCAATTATTACTACACACCACCCAAGTACATTCCCCATTATTGATTTTCATTACTCACCACGTGACTCCCTCACGTGACATCATTGCTTTCCTTTAACCTTTGTCCCCCCACCCCACCAATTTAGTTTCAATCTGAAGTCCATTTTGTTTTTTTTGAATTTTTTAAATTTATTTTGAATGAATTTGATACTAGAAAATATTTGGGATTTAATATTTGTTATATTGTTTATCATTTTTGGAAAATTCTATAAGATCAACTAATTTATTTAATATGAAATTTATATTTAATAACTTAGGCTGAAGATTTATGAGGTATAGAATTAAATTAAATTAAATTAAATTTAATGTCATTCACAATTTAAACTTTAAAATAATTTGGTTTTTTCTTGTACATATAATTAATGCATACTGGCATTATCATTATTATGCAAGACGTGTGGTGCATTAACAAGAGAGGTGCGTTTTTGCACCATCATTTATGATTTTGTGATGGTATTTAGTTTTTCAATATTTTCTATTTATCCTTTTAACTTCCCTTTGCTAAACCAAAGGTCCACGTGAAGTTTTACAAGTGGATTTTATTTTTTATTTTTAAAAATAAAAAATAATATCTCAGACAATAAAAATGAAGTTTTAAATTAATTTTTGCTATTCATTACAAGTAATATTTATGTAACACTAAGTGTATGAAAGACGATTATTTACCTCATTTTGTTAAAAATAAAATATACATAAAGTGGATAATGCATCAAATATATATGTACTAAGCATACATTTACATGACCATTCATCAGACATGAATCATGGAAAACAAATGAATTAGGATTATTAATGTACTCTCATTGAATACAAGGGCATTTTAGTAATCTTATTCTACAATTTTTCTTCTTTTTTTCTTGCTGGAAATTGAAGTTGGAATATGATAGGAGGGACGACGTTAAGAAACTAATATGCAACTATTTTGAAACCTCATGAATAAAAATGAACTTTTCCCATCAAAATTAAAGTGCTGAAAATTAAATCACTATCCACAGAAATGCATATTAGTATATGATTGTGTTTGGATTGATAAATTTAAAACTAAAAATTTTAAGTCTATAATATTAAATTTATTGAGTTTGTTCAAATAATTTCAAGTTACAATATATTTTAAATTCTTGAACTTTCATTTAAAACTTTTTTTAAATAATTATAGTAGATTTAAAATTCACATAATATAAATTCGTGTCAAATCTTTCTCTCAAATTCTTATACTTTCATCCAAAAGTAGAATATGAATTAGTCTTCGTTAAATATTGATCTTGACATTTTCTATTATGTAAATGAGTCATCAATAACCTAGATTCGTAGCATCTGGAAACTCTTTATGAACAATTCTTGCACATTTCATGCATTAACTTTAGAGTAAAATAACTCATAAACAAACAAAATTATAAGATGAACCATTTTGAAAACCTTAATTAAAGATAATTATAACCACCTAAGCATGCATGGCTAGCTTATGTTATCCAATCCATGGCGTGGCAGGTCACAAAAAAATTACACAAAATAAAAAAATGTGGTGGGATTTTGATGATTTAATTAAGTGACCGACCATGGACCCATTCCCATAATTCTGATTGATAAATATAGTATATGGTTAAAAGGGACAAGATCACATGACCTAATCACCTAAATAGAAACTTCAACTGCCAATATTATATGTCATCCAATGATTTGTGCTACGTTTTGATTTATTTGTCTATCTCATTCATTGGCTTCGCATCTTCACCATTTAAAAAAGAAAAAGAAAAAAAAAACCCTTTTATCTCATTCATTTATTTTCTTTAAAAAATTAATATTAATGGATCAAATTTATAGTAAAAAATTAATTTATGAAATTAAATTTTGATTATTTTGAAAGCATTGTACCAAAATTGCAACACTCCTAAAGTGTGGGACTGAAAAATAATTTTCTCTTTATTTATTTATCTCATTCATTGCCTAAGCATGCATCTTAATCATTAAAGAAAGAAAAAAAAGGTCCTTTTATCCATAGTTTGATAGATATGTACGTAAATTAAATAAAGCCCTTTTTCTTGCTATCTAGGGGACAACCACCATAATAATTAAAGAGTCTAATTCATCAAATCAAAAGATTGTGATAAACCATAAGCATGTTGGTTGGTTTATATTTTGTTATTCTTATTTGGAGTAGGGCATTTCTTAGCTACTAAGTGTCAAAAGTGGGATTTAGAATATATGTTATATTATAGTTAAATCTTGAAAATTATATAGGCCTTGTTTGGTGACATTCCATGTTTTCCTTCTATATCTTATTGTTTAATTACGGACTACATATGAATAACGTTTCAGTAAGTTAAATTATTTAAACGACACGATCAATATGATACATATTAATAAATATTACGACAATACCTAACATAACTTATTATTGATTGTTTGTCACACAACTTCTAAACAATTAATTGAATCCAACGAAATGAAACAGGTCATGCCCAAAAATACAAGCAAATATGTTACATGACCAAAAACTTACATCAAATTAAGGTAGAAATCATACATAAATAGAGAGAAATTTTAAGTGTCAAAAAACATTGAGTTAGGTAGAAAAAAAAGGTAAATTATGAAAACTATCAATGGAATTCGATCTATTTATAAAGAAATCTCATTATATTTTAAAATTACAAATATTTTCTTAAAATTTATTTTTATTTTATAAATATCCTCTTCAATATATGTTATTTACAAAATTCAAATAAATATTATACTTTTAAAAATTAATTGTTTATCTTATATGATTTGACCCCACTACAAACAAATTAACCCACATGTATGACATGACCCAATGGTAAGCCAAGAATCAAATCAATATCTGGAAAAAATTTGCAATCCCATTCAAAAAGTTTTGAAATGTGACAGTCTTGCCCCTCTCTCTTTGCTTTGTGAGACCAGATAGATCATTTGTATTGACAGTTTTTAGTGCTTTTAGACCCAAAAAAAAGGTGCAGTGCCCACTTAATTTTTTGAGTGCTTTTTTTTTTTTTTTTTTTTCCTTAATGATTTTCAATCTGAATCACTTGTGTAAAGATCAGAAAAAGTTCATAATGTCAAGCATTATGTGGAACCCATTTTTGCACAAAAAAATAAGCCAATCAGCAAACAGAATATTGTGTTATCTATAAGCCTTTACAATTACTGATAAACATACATTTCTATCTAATCATCCACCTTTTTTTTTTAAAGAAATGAAAAGTCTTTGTGACAGCCCCTTTCTGTTCAAGATAAGGTTGAATTACATCACTAAGGATTATTGATTTAAGCCATGCACACGTAATGAATGTGATATGATTTCATACCCTAAGAGAAACTTAAGAATTAAGATAGTGGAAATAAGTTTTTACCATTTTATTATCATTGTCAAACCTAAATTTATGATGGGAAAGAATTCAATGTGATTATACCCACAAACATTTTCATTATCTGATATTATTGTCAATAATATCTGATTCGATCGATAGTATCATACTATTATTTAATTTTATTCAAATTTATCAATCGACGATGACAGTTAATCCAAAAGACACATCGATTGACATTATTGGATGTTGGCCGATACTTTGAACTATATGTTCATTGCTCCCACTTCCATTCGCTCGTCTTGCATAATTATTGCTATTTCTTTTGAATAAGACTACTCGAGTTAAGTTATAATTAATAGTTTGATTATTTCTAATGCAGTTTATTTAATTTAATTATTTAGTTATTGACCTTTGAAATCAAATGAATATTAGCAAGCCTCTAATATTGAATTGAACCGGCAAACCGGCAAACATCCCAAGATAGGGCTATCAATTGAGCCCTATCACAGTGTCAATTTCAATTATTGTAGGGTTGACGGCGTAGGCTCAAATTTAGCTATTTTTTTTTTTTTTGGCTCTACTCACATAGCATAGTCGGAAAATAGATATTGAGGGTGTAAATTTTTTTTTTTTATAAATAGTAGATAAAGAAGTATTTTTAATTTTTTAAAAAAGATAAATTTTTAAAATTTAATAATTTTATATATAAAATTTAAACTTATTTAAAGATTTTGTGGAGGCCTAGCTCCATCTCTTCATATTTTACAAGCTTTGAGTTTATTTTGAAATAATTCACACTATTGAATTTAGAATGGCCCTAAGTAGACTAGGCTCGATTGGAATAAGCCTATCCCCAAGATATTTTCTTGCCATCATATATAGTACTCATAGAAGATTTTAACTAATTTCTTGCTTTCCACAATTATCAGAAAGAATATATTCTGAAAAAAAGTTGCTATCTAATCATATTTATTCTTCTTAAAAAAGAAAGAGTCAAGAATAGAGATGATCATGTTTCTGTGACAAACATGGTCTTACTAGGTTGGTGTTGTATCCCACCTAAACCATGGTGAAGGAAAGATAATGGCAGAGTCTTAGAAAACTCGAGGAAAATTAGGAAGGCTGGCCTTTTCTACACGCCATTTGTAATGATTTGGATTTTGAAAAGATAGTATATTTTGGGCGTTGAAACAGAGAAAAAATCAAAGGTTTATTTGACTATGAGACACGTTTCAACCCTTCATTCTTCTTATCTGTTGAATTTCTTAAAAGATGAAAAGAGACTGACAGGCCAATCCTCTCCCTCAAGTGCATAAAATTTATTTTTAAATCTTTATAGTTTATATAAAAATATAATTAATATAAATATATTTTTATTTTATACGAAAACTTGATAAAAATATTTTCAACCCTAAAATACTTAAAACATGAAAATAATTTTGAAAAAGAAACCAAAGGGGTTGTAATTTTTTTGACTTGGTCTCTAATTTTGTAATAACAAACACTGAAAGAATTTTGAAAAGATTTGAGTGTGGTAGTAGGTGGGTTGGTGGTGTACTCATTATGACCATGATTACAATATTCTTCATGAATCATAATCATTATATAAATATATGTATATATAGTGCTAAAAAGATATGCATGTTTGTTCAATGGTTCTTGATTGGCATATGCTAACCTTTGTAGATAGATACATATGATGATGAGAAAATGTGAATTTTAGGGTCAAAGGTAGGAAGGGAAAAGTTGAGTTGAAACTTGAAAAGGAGAAAAGGACAAGCTACAAGCTTGGGAAATGGGGGGTATTGATTACCTTTGTTTGGATGTCAACAAAATTTGGGAGAATTTAATGCAAGACAGACTGGCCCCAATAGCAAATATATATATATATATATATATATATATATATATAATATTCTCTTTTCCATTCAAATATTACTCTTTTGGACAAAAATTAAGGGTTTAATTTGACTATATATTTTAGATGATAATTAACTATTAGTAGTTCATATTATTAATTAAATAAGAGTATAATTTAAAAAAAAATAATTATTTATAAAATATAATTTTTATTTTTATTTTAAAAGAATGATATAACTTATTGTTCAATTTCTCTTTAGATGATTCTAAGGTAAAATTTTCTTAATTTCTACCAAAGAAATGGCTACCTCATACTTTTCAGCATATTTTTTTTAAATAAAAAATAGTAATAGAAATCATTAGAGATTGATTATCCACTAAGTTGGTCAAATTGTTTGTTCCAATTGCAAAGAAAACAAAATTCTAAAGCGTCATAATTGTTAGTAAACGTGTTAGAAACATGTAATCCTTGCCAAATATCGTCAAACCACTCCAACTTGAAGCACGTTAATTAGTGGAAGCGAAAGGGTCAAACAACGTACGACTTAGTGTAATATGAAAACAAAGATAAACCCAATGTAAATCTTATGATTATATTAGCAAATCTGATTCTGGCAACAAAGTTCAACGTGAGTGGTTCCTGGAAACTCTCTTACTTTTTGGGAGTAGGATTGAAAAACATGGCTTGTGAAGAAAGGAATTCTTGAATCTGTCTGCACCTGGCAGTTATTCTTTCTATGGTCCACTGAAATGATAAATCAACTCAATCCCACTTAGATTTTAGAAACATAGAGTCAACCCCCCCACCCCCACCTAATTGTGTATTGATATTAGGTTAGATTTGTGCATTTATGCACTCATCTATGAACTGAATGGACCAATTTATGGTTCAGACAATTTTTTTATTATAAATTTTATTTTTATTTTTTATTATATTATACTGATTATTTTTTATGTGTAAAATTTTATACATAAAATATATATATATGACAACATTAGTATAATAGAAGATCATGTTTGAATACAATCGTCCTCCATTACGTTGTATAAATTGTTTTCTATGTGTAAAATTTTAAGTAAAATATATGTGCAGTAGCATTACTATAATATAATAGAAGATCATGTCCAATTATTACTGTAGGGTCACACACAAGCACACTAGGATAAAGAAAAGATGAATTCTTCTTTCTTTTTTTTTTTTAATGTTTTGATTTTAAATTTTGACGAGGAAAAATACAAAAAAGAATAAAATATGAAGCAATATCGATTGAAGAAAAGTAAAATTCAATGAGCTAAAACGTAATAATAATGTTCAACTCTCAAAAGTTCATTCGTAGTCTTGTTTTGTTCAATAGTTGTTAAAGAAATATGAAATGTAAGACGTTGAAATGAAATTTGCTTTGAAAAAGTATTCTGAAATATGTAAAGAGCATATGTGAGCGTGACATAACATTCACTATTTCATTTCCCATTAACATATCCACTCGGACCATCATAATATTCACATTTCATACCAAGAATTCACTGTAACATGACCTTCCACAGCTTAGAACAATTTTTCTCAGGTGTTCAGCAATTTCTTGGGCAATTTATTGGCTAGCATAATAGTAAAATATTTCAGCATAATAGTGGGAAAATGCAACTGAAAATCTGTTGTAAGAGTCTGGAATAGTCACAATAAAACACCATGATATTCAGTTGAGACAAGATGTTTACCAAGTATGACTTTTATACAAAAACATAGATAAACAATACTATAAAGACAACCTCAACCGTTTGCAAATGAATTAGATTAGATAGGCATGTTACTAATTTCAAATACAGAGAGTGTTATCCTAGAACTGGTCAATGTGAAGCTTCCCAAATCTGTCTACAGCAGCCAAGAGTATTCCTGCTGCAATTTGATTTCCAATCTACCCCAGATTGTGATTGATCAAGCTCTATGTTAGGCCTGCACGATTAGATAAATTGAAAATCTAGGGCCTAAAGATAACAAATTGCGGACCAATGCTAAGCAAACAGGTTAAATGTCACTTATATGGGCTCCAGTAACCAAAGCACCACCGCACAGCAATTGCATGCAAGCCAATTCATGAGGGCTTCACCTTTCCTACATCTTGAAAGTATAACGATCGCAATGTATTCAGAGATGTTACGTGCGTGTGGATAACAGATCACATTGACCAAGAGGAAGTAAGAAGAGGGTTTTCAGTTAGCTGCAGCAGATTCATTTTTAAAGTGTTGCTCTACCATTGGGGGTAATAGAAGAGCAAGTCTGGTTTTGTATCTTGTAATTCGTTGGAGTCTTTCTTCTCTTAACCTGTATAGAAGTCACCAACATCATCATCTAGCATCAGAAACGTCTGACAACAAAAATAAGGATATGAAATTTTGAAATAAAAAGATAAAAAAATGCATCCTCCCATAAGAGAGTGCTCCTCACTGAAATGCAATTTGAACAACTAATGAGAGTGTTGTAAGGCTAACTCTGTGAACTTCACCTGCTATCATCCTCGAGTGCACATTCCCAAGACATTTCATTAGAACATCTTGGAAACCTATTTAAACAAATTCTGCACACATACCATGCCAAACCCCACAATATTCGTCTAAGAGACCAGCCATGGTAATAAAGCCCAACTGCCTTAATAGAGCAAAAGCTTAATGCATACAGTACAAAGCATACCTATATAAAGGATTCGAACATTTTGCGGTGGCAGGGTGAGGTGCGGGTTATAATGAGCTTATGTATTGATAGAAGTACCTTAACATTATTTTTCAAAAAATGTTTGATGTAACATTAGTGGGGCAATAAAAACTAATTTCCACAAAAAATTTCCAAGCAACATTTCAACTGAAGGCAACTATCAAGAAATATGCATAAACCGATGTCCCAGAACTTATCCACAGGTACTTACAAGTTCTATAACTTGAACTTTTATTTACTTGGTAAATAAACATACTTGTCCACAGAACTAAACAGAAAACATCCTAGTACTACTATGTCTCATCCTCAGCAATACAATTAAGGCATTTAACAGTGTCATGCACAGAAAATCAACAGTGATAATCCTTCAACTAGAAAACCAATAATATACATGTGCACACATCCACATTGCTCATTAAGACGTAAAATTATTAAAAATGAAAAAAAAAAATGGCTTAGGCGCAAGTGGGAAAAAAAATTACAAATTAAGAATCAGCACATCTGAACTGAAAAGGCCAAAAAGGAGGCACAAATTTACCGTGATCGAACTCTCTTAGCACGCTTGGTATGTCTTCGCAACAGCTCCTCCGTTGACAAATGATCAACAGATCCCTCATCCTGAAATTCAATGAAGGCAAATGTGCTTACCTCTTTGATACCAAGGACAACAAAGTGCAAAGTAACTAAGAACTCCAGGAATTATTGTGTACCATATAAGTAATTAATCATAACTGGACTTCTGATTTCCCATTAGGATTATTTCAATAAGTGAGAAATGAATTTCATGAATTCAACTCCTAAGAATTTTTATTGTCAAGAACACAGTTGCCTCCTTTTGGTTGACCATAGATATGTAATTATTTACAACAGGCAGAAAAGTGAGATCTCTCAAGAATAGCAACCACAGAGAATTTAATATCTCCAGAATTGTCAAATGAACTCCCTTAAATTGGAATTTCAAATAAAATTACTCCAATCTGGGCAAGGCCTGGGAATTAATGAGATTTGTGTCATCAGTTCTGGTCACACCCTCTGAATTTTCTAATGGTAATAGCACCTTCATGTGTTTGACAACACAAGTAGCACAGTCTTTTAATAATCATTGTCTCTTTATTTCGATGTCATCTATATCAATAGCAAGACCCTGGAGGAGGAATATTTCCATCTTCAGTAATTTTTTCTCTCCAAGAAAACTATTAACAGAAATGTTCTTTGATGGATGAAAGGGGTAAAACTTTTAGGTTAGTTCTTCATCTATGAGCATAGTTCTAACACTTCCCAGGAAGTACACATTTATGATGTGGCAAGATTTCACACGGAATTTCATGGAAAAATGTTATGAAATTGATGGTATTTATAAATGGAGGTCAGCCTCATGCGAAGAGAATGAAATCGCATACTGTATCATATGTTATTTAATTTCTTCTTATGGAGTATCAAACAAATGTGAAGGTTGGTGAGACTTTATAGTGAGTGGCAGGATAATGACTGATAGTGGTCATATCCATTCTTTCTTCTATAAAGGCAGTATGGTACAATAATAAACTAATCAGTATACCCTCAGTAAGGAGAAAGGTTTTCATTGGGAATGTAATAGCTAAAACAGGCTGCTGGTGGCCCCCATTTACAAAGCACCATGTCCACTTACAAGCATCGTTCAAGATTATACTGAGCCATTTAGGCCTCGGGGCATGTTTTGTCCGGATCCTGGAACTTTGTTCTTGTTATTCAGGAATTGCAGTTTTTTGAGAATGGATTTGAAAATAAAATTATTTGGTGAGCCCTTATGTTGAGTGTGCAACACAAAATTGAAAACATTTTAAACAAGATATATTGAAAATGTTTACGATTCGAGACAAGTTATATGATATGTTAGGCTTAAAGGGATCTAAGTGATTAAATTTCACACACCAAATGATCTAATGGCTAGGATTTTTGCTAAATGTTTCTGGTTTTCTTCCATCACTAGTCCACTACTTGAAACCCTAATCCAACATTTTTTTCCCACAACCTTTGGCGCTAGCCCCGTCTCCTACCTTCCTCACCACCATATTCTCCAAACACAACTCTGTTGCAGGCCACCACACTCCCACCCGTTCTTCCACAGCCCACTTGCCCATCCCAGCCGTTCCTTGCCTACTTCCCTTCCCCCGCCACCAATCCTATATGTGGTTTTGTTGTTGGTGATATAAGTAAAGGCCTAACCATCATGCCCCGACAACCAGCAGGAGCGAGGACCAAGCCTCCATGATGCCCAATTGTAGGTGGTGGCAACTCACCATGTACCTTTATAAACAAATACGTGAACTAATACCAAAGGCATGCACTTGTTATAGTTGTGCACAATTATGACCGATAATTAGAAGGGCTAAAATATGAAGGACCAGAGGAAGGTTTGTGAAGGCATTTATGTCCTACACTCCAAATTAAGCTAGAAACAAATTTGAGAGGTGAGAGGGTGAGTACCTCATGAAAACTTAAGAAAATTTAGCATAATCTTTTGCTCTGGTTTGGGCGGGTAGCATTCTATCACAACTGCTTTAAGTCATTCAACATTTTCCCTAACATGAAATCTTCTACATTATGATATGGATGTTGGCAAGATCAGTGGAGGAACATTTCCTAAGACACTTTTTTATGTAGGATCACCTGGCAGTATGCTGCTTCAGGGATGTGAACAGAAACTTTAAAAAACGTGGGTTTTATAGTGTTACAAGGGACTGGTTTTATAATGCAGTGAAATTAGAGTAACAAGAAATTAATGAAATACTGAAGCGAATTGCAGCTAACATAAAAAAAGAAGAGGAGCACTTAACCTTCACAAAGGTTGAAGCAAAACGAAATTGATACACAATATTAATTCACAAAAATAATCAGCTCTATTGAAATGTGAAGATAACAAAAGTATTAATGACTCATAATAAATGTTTACTGAAATCTGAATATTAACTAAATAAACATAGCTTTTAAATTGAGTATTCCTTTATGTAGTAAATCAGGTCTTCTTTCAAACTGAAAAGAATTTTGAAAATATCCCCTTTGAATTTCCTTCTTGAATCTTTTGTGCCAACATCAATTCCATGCGAGAGCAATGGGCTAGATAATAGCTAAAGTTTCGAATGCATTTTACATCTTTTGAAGTCCATATTGTGGTATGTACACATAAATAATAAGAAGAATACCTACAACATATCTAGAGACTAAGATATCATTTCATTTTCTAAAAACCTGCCTTCACATTAAAACAAGAGTATGATACAATTCTAATTCTGACAACATGCAACTTATTTCCCATCATTCCCATGCCTATTTTATTGGAGTAAAAGGAATTTAAAAACTTATTGATATTGATCGATACAATGACATTAATTTCATGTACCCACCTCTTTGTCCTCTTCTTTATCTTCTTGCTTTTTATGTGGTGAATTTATAACTTGTGCAGCTACTGGCGAAGGTCTGGGAAGAGACTTAACAGCATCCAGGTACTGTGGCTGCCAAAATAGTGTAAAATCAGATCAAAGAATTTGATAAGCTCATAATTCGATACAATTTTGATGCCCTTAATAGCACCATTTGATATGTTTTGCTATATGATTTAGTAATGAGTACACTTAGTTTTTGATGAATTTGGTGCACAGACAACTTTGGAGAGACTTGATGGAAAGAAAATGAAAAATGCTGAAAAATGGAGCAAAAGACTCGCGCCGCAGCATCAGAAAGCAGTGCCGTGGCGCCAACTGTGGAATCAAGACAGAACTTTTAAGTGCCGCAGCGCCATTTGAAGCCATCTAAGAAGCAGAAAGCAAAAATCTGAGCGCCACAACCCCGAAGTATTGCGCCGCTGTGCCAACAACTAAAAAATTTCAGAAGTTTTTGCACCATGGCACCAAAGCATGAGAAGGCTAAAACAAAGATTTCAGCGCTGCGACGCCATTCCCTTCGCACTGCGACGCCGAGTCGCATAACAAAATTTTATTCTCTTCCATTTGGCTGTTACAAGTGGTGTCAAGTCACCATTCCTTTTGCACTGCGACGCCGAGTCGCATAACAGAATTTTATTCTCTTCCCTTTGGCTGTTACAAGTGGCGTGAGGTCACACTTTTTGATATATCTATCTGATTATTCTCACACACTACCCACATAATCTAACATACACTCCATTAGATACACATCAATAAGCTCTCTAGAGAAAAACCCATCATCTTGAAAAGAGTCTTGGAGAAGAAGAAAAGCTGAAATTGAAATCAGAAGAGGAGGAAACTACAAAGACCTTGGGAGATTAAAGGGGAATTGAAGGTTGTACTCTTGGGAATTGCTCTCAAGTAGCTTAGGTTGTAATTTTCTTCTTCTATTTCTTTTCAATTTTGTTTAGTCTTTTGAATTAGTGAAGACCCATGATGTTGAACAAATTGTGGTTGGACTCTTTCATTATGAGCTAAATTTCAACTAATCAAGGCTTGGAAAACCAAATCTATGGATATATGAGTAAATGATTTGATTATGGTTCGGATGTTTTTTAACGGGTGATGAGCATGTATTATGATCTTAATGCCTTTTGAAGTTTGGCCAACTTTAAATTGATTTTTGTTGTTGTGATTGAGATTGAGAGGTAGTGTTGCAACAAGTGTTCAAATAATACATGTCATGGACTATGTATGAATTAGCACATGCAATAGTTATAGGCATAACTTGGTTATGTTGAAAGCTAATGGAATTCTTAAGAGTTTAACGCACTTTCAATTGGTTAAACCCACATAGAGAAGGTTGCCGATTAATGGTAGAAATAGTATATCTCAATAGAGAATACCGAGTAAAACAGGAAATCCGGTTGTCACACAATTTAGGTTAGTCTCCCAACCATAATTAGTGGAAATTTGTTATGACACAGATTGGTGAACCAACGCCTTGACCCCTTCTCTCTTGATTTTAGTTTTATCCGATTCTTGATTTTTGAAACTCTAACTAGTAGTTAGTTCTATTTAGTTTAAGTACACTTCCAACTAGTGAGTTCAGTTTAGTTTAAGTACACTTCCAGCATGCAATTGGTTAAATATAGCTAGAGTTTCATTATTCGATAGTTGTACACGCATTCTCTTGCGATACGACAACCCCACAACTCACACTTTATTACTTGTGACTAGTACTTGCTAGTTTGTGTTGCATATAATTTCGCACACATCCGAATTTATCTAAAATACCAAACAAAAGCTCAAAATACCTTAAAGACCACTTCAACAATCTTTACGGAGAAGACATGTAACTTTCTTTTTTTCTCATCTCTAAATACCTCTTTTTGGCAACTAGCTTAAGCACATTTCCACACAAACAAAAAAGAGGATAAAAACAAATCAGAAATAAGAAAAAAATTCAAGACTAGTTTCAAGAGAGCAAACCAATCTTCAGTATACTCATTCAGAGCAATATTTGAACGCAAGCCTTATTAGAATGCATTTTCTCACAACACAACTTGTTCTAAAGACGACACGAAAGAGAAGGGGGTTGCATGGGATAAATGAAATTTGCATTTACCACCAGAAACTTAATTGGGAAGATTAGAGCTCTATTGTATTGGACAAATTTATACAACCACGTAGCTAAGAAGCTCAATCTATAAGTTAGTTGTGATCTTTTTAAAAATAGGCTTTCCTATGGATGACAAACACTAACATAAACAGTCAATAGAAAATGGTAAGAAGTGTAAAGGGTGCACTGCAATCAGGAACCTTTGCAGAAGCGCACCTGAGTTTCTTCAGGAAAACCATTTCTTAACCATGACTGGCAGAGGGCATAAAGAGAAGCATTATCAGGTACTCGGACCTGCAAAAGAAAAGTAGACATTTTTCACCAACAAGAATACAGCAAAAAAAAGGCAAAAGCATGGTATATATATGGCCAAATCGAGCAACATTTAAATTTCATCAATTTTTTCACAAAATAATTCTCAATTGTACAAGTTATCATTGATGATTGTAGAAGCATATCATGGCATAAGCCTAAAATTTGTTAAAACTATAAAACTTAAAATTTACATCTCTAAATTATATAGATTTATGTATCTGCTTAAAATCACATGTGCAGAATAATAACACATACACAAACACCACACTCGCATACATATATAGACACACACAGAAAATGTGAGGACCACTTACCTTCCTATCTCTGATAACTACAAAAGTATCATCCCTAGTTCTATCCCTGCAATTAAAGAAAGGAGAACTTAGAGAATTTCTAAAATAGGCATGACCACCACAATAAGAACACAAGAGGTCAGGTCCAAACACAAGAGAGAGAGAGAGAAGTGGAGAGAGGAATATTAAGTACAGATTACCTTAAATCTTTGTGGCCATTACTATCAGAGATTGGAACTGAAGGAGGACCAACCTAAAATGAAAACAAAATACAATATGAAAGACAATTTAGAAAAATGAACCATAAGAAAAAAAAAAAGAGAAAGAGAGATGCATGCTTCAGATAATCGTTACTCTAACAAATTGAACTTTAAAGTCTCACTTTTTTCGAACGGTCTCTCTGATAATCATTTAATTGTTGCAACAAAAGTTTTGGAAGAAAAGCACTATCTTGCAACTTTTTAGATTAAAAACTAAATGCATCAGCAAGAGTATCTTATGCGCGCGCGCACATAATTTGAAACAGAAACAAATGTATCCCCAAGTAGGCACCAATGTTGCATTATAGATATCGAACCCAAAGTCAAGGCCTCTTGCGGCTTAAGGCATGCACCTTCCTGAAGTGAAGCGCAAAACTGCACGCTCGTCAACACTTGTTACTAATAAAGATAATTATTAGCAAATTTAGAACATGTATAAGCAATATTCAAGACAGCATAGAGGATGACTTAGTTTGATTGATCCTTTAAGCTTTATTTCCAGTCCTTCAAAATTGTGCATATCTGAACTTCCATTATTCAACTTCAATCTTAACTTCTTTAATTCTTTAAAATATCCCATGCATTGATGGGGTAGTCGTAGTTCCATTCCAGAAAAAGCAACTAAATCAAAGAAATCAAATTAAATCCTACACACAAAATTTAAAAAAAAAATTGAAAAACCTTCGGAAGGTGTGAAGAAGGGACAGGAATTCCTTTAACCACACCAGGCATTAATCCACCCCCTGTAGCATTAGCAGCAGAACACGGCCCAGACCCAAGAAATGCGTGCGGCAAGTGGGTTGGCCTGGAAAACCCCGGATTTCCCCGACCATGATCCGGATAAGGGAACCCGAACAACGGCGCCAGGACAGGACGGGCACCAGGCATGGCGACAGGTCTTGAGAGGAACCCGCGACCAGAGGAGGCGACAGGGTAAATGAGCTGCGACGGATCCTGAGAGTGGGGATGAGGGGGGCGGGGTGCTAATTGAGGGTAATTAGGGTTAGGATCGGAAGGGAGTCTAGATGGCGCGGGTGAATAAAAGGGTTGAGGGTTTGGGGGTCTGGGAAAGAGCGGTCTTGTTGTTGTTGCTGTTGCAGTTGTGGCTATCGTGGAAGTGGTGGTGGTGGAAGCGATGGCGGTGGTAGAAGGATCTAGCGGCGGAGGAGGGGTGGAGAGCGCCATAGGCGACGGTGGCGCGGGATTTTGTATTGGTTCTAGGAAGGCTTTCCAAAGAGTATGGAGCTTGATTTTGAAATTTAAGGTGACAGCGCTGTTGGGGATTATATATGTACCCAATTCGGAAGGCACGACGTCGTGTTGAGATGAAGTGTTGTGATACGATGCCGTATTGAAGGAGGTCTGTCCCGTCTCAGCGACTCCGCTAAGATTTTGAACGTTAAGACAGAAACAGCCCAGTGCCATAAGAAAAGATGAAAAGGAAAATGTGAAATAAATAAAAGTCAGGTTTGGCATATGATGATGATGATGTTGAATAAATTCATACTAGTTCTAATATTCATAAAACTAGTTGTAATATTCACAGTTCTTTCCAATATATTGGGTTGATTGGTACGAAAGAATTGAATTTGATAAGAATGAAATGAATTTAAAAATGAAATAATAATATGAATAAAATGATGTGTGCATATCAATTTTTATAGTTTGTACATATAATGAATGAGAAAGAAATAAAATCATAATTTTCTGTTTGATTATAATATTATGATTGTTAATTAGAAATGAATGGCATGAATGAAATAAAATAATTTTAAAAATTAAAATATCTTTTAATAAAAAATTTATAAAATAAAATTATATTCAATATATTGTGCATCAATGAGTCTATTATTATTATTTTAATAAATATTAAACAATATATATATATATATACATATAGACTATAGATAAAATCTTATATTAATATATTTTTTGAAAAAAAATATAAAAGATCAACAAATGGGTTTCAGATCAAGTCTCATATTTTAAATTTTTTAGACTTGGATAGGAATTGAATATAACCCGTTAAAATATTGTATATATATTTTTATTTATAATCTATGTATTTATGTGATATAATGTATATATATAATTATGCATAGTACATATATACTGAAAATATAAATATAATACTCTTATAATAATAATATAAAATTAATGAGTAGTTTATGTTAATATAAAAATAATAAATATATTTTAAAAAATTTAATTTTTTAATAATTAAAAAATAATTTTTTTGTATTTTTAATAACATTATTTTATCATATATAGAAATTTTAGATTCATAAAATTCTTGATGGTTGGTTTCGAGTTTATCCAATTTTTTTGTTATATTTAAAAGGATAATTTTGTAAAAAATAAATATAATTTTTTTCCTAACTAATTGGAAATAGTTAAACTCATGGAAGAGGAAGGCAATAGTTAATTCATATTTTTTAGAATGGGAATTCCTACTGTAATGGATATTTCTACTCCTAAATTATACTTATTGTTTGAATGAGAATGGATTTGGGAATGCTCGATCCATTCCTACTACCAATCATTTCATAAGTGAGTGATTTTCATTATAATATTTGAGATTCTACACCCAATAAATAATATATATGAATGATGAATAAATATTTTATTTCATAAACAACAATCCAAACATCTTATTGTAAATATATTAGATGTAGTATGAATGTTACTTTACAAAAATGAAAAATAAATTATTTGAATGAAAGAGTGCCCAAAAAATTGTGTATATGGTGATAGAGAATATACAAATTAATCATATATGGATTTGGTAACCACATCAACAAAATTCAGTATCTTCTCCCTTAATTGATACACGTGCATTGGGAAAATTAATTGTGCATTGGGAAAATTAATTGTGCATTGAATCGTTTCTTCTCATTTATGAGTACATTCACAATAATATGATGGTTTACTGATGGCATACGAATTATTGGACCAGCAATTTACTATAAGATTCACTTATAAAAAAAGTATGATACAAAAAAATAGTTAAGAGTTTCAAATTATATGTGTGCATGTATCCTATCATACTAGATGACTCAATTATTTGACACCTATTAAACTTTAAAGATAATCATTCACATGTATGTCAATTACTTTGAAAAATAATTCTACTATTATTGTTATATGGATTCTCTCAATCTTGAATTGATTTTAATTTTTCGTCAAAACAAGTCTCAGCGCTCTAACAACTTATTGTGATGCAAACAGAAGTCTGCTTAGAAGTTAATCATTACGAAAAATTCAAAGACTTGGAACATTCCACATCATTTTTGGCGCCGTATGTAGGAATTTCTGCTTGAGCACTGAGAAACACAAACTAGATCCAGAGTGATATGAGAAGCCAATGCTCAGAACGCTATTCTTCCTGAAGAATAAGTCAATTATAATGGAGGAGATCAATACCAACTACCACTTCCTCGACATAATCCTCCAGGAGTGAATCAACACCAACAAGCACTTCCCAAGCATGATCCTCTTCCACCGCATCTAGAGAAACCAGCACAACCAGCTGTTCTACAGACCACTCAAGAAGCACTGCAGACTTTGATTAAGAATGCATAGGCGAGAGCTGCAATAATGGCAGTGGCCTAATATGTTGAAAACCATCCACTAGGAGGACAACCCCATCAATCATTTCGCTGAAGCCAGGTAAGCTACTGAAAAAAAATTCTTCACTGAGGACTTGAATATGATTTACTTGCCTTGTAGAACTTCCAGATTGGAAATGCATTCTGCTAACAGATCGTAGCAAGGCCTTTCGTGCATTATGTGAATCGCCACTTGCAGGTTTACCAGAGATTACACCTATAACTCCTGTTGTAGGTGGATTATCATCTTCTCGGGCCTTCCTCCGGCTGTTGCTCAGTTGTTGTTAAGATAGTTGTTCTATCATCAGGACATCACAAGGTTGAGTATCCCTGTGGTGATCTTTGGGTCGCTTTTCTATGATTTCTACAAGTAACCTCTTTGAATTAATTTTTCAATTTTATTTTTCAAATGATGACACTTATCAGTAGTATGCCCTCTATCTTGATGGAAACGACAAAACTTATCGAACTTCATTCTCTTGGGATTCTCCTTCATTGGTCTTGGCAATGAATCAATCCTCATTGTTTGGCTATGGCCAATACCTCTGGCATCCTTGTATTAAGTGGGACATAATGAGTATAACTTGGAAGAGACAGGTGCCACCGTTCTTCTTTCTTATTTCCTTCACTTATTTCCTTTTCTATATGTTTTATTTTCTAATCGAATTTATGCTGGTAGTCTCCTCGATTCATATATATTTTTTAGCTTTTGCTAATAATTCTTCCAAAGTGCCAAGGGGCTTTCCCACGATAAACTCCTTAAACCTCCCATGGCGTAAGTTTTGCTGCATAATGCTAGAAAGTAGTTCATGGTTTAAATGTGGGACTTTGTGCACTGCTCTTATAAAATGTTGAACGTACTCATAGAGCGACTCCCATTCCCTTTAAGTGAGTGAATAAATGCATTGTTGTCTTTGAATATTTGCGATTGATTGAAAACTGATGTAAAAATCTTTGCGTCAGCTGCTCAAGGCCGATAATGGTACCAGTAGACAGTTGGTTAAACCAAGTCAGTGATAGAGTGGTGCGGAAGATCTTGCAAAATACATCATTACTTAAATCATATAAATCCGTCTTAACATATAATTTATCGAGATATTCTTGTGGGTCGCGAGTTCTATCGAATTCTGATAGATTTGAGACCTTGAAACCCGCAGAAAGTGCTTCAGCTAGGATGTCAATTAAGAAGGGACTTCGTTTGGGTGGTGCTATTGCTAAGGGCAGATATTCATCCATACGTCTGCGTGCTCCTATATACAAAGTTAGTGGATTAGCATGTACTTCTCATGTATTTTCTCTACACATGGAGTTCTGCTTGGGAAGTGACGCCCGACTACCCTCATCCTTGTTGGTATTACCTCCATGTTATCTCGGTCATTCTAGCCTCGACTCAGTCCTCTCAATAGTCAGAACTAATACACACTAATAAACCATTAAGTCTAACCACTTCCTATACATTTATCTTTCCATAGATTTGCATGGAATACCTAGGGTAAATTGAGAAAGAATGAGCATATTCAGATAACTTATGAACAATAACCCAATTCCATTATCATGTATTATAAAGATCTAAATGATGAAGTTTATCCGAAAATTCATGAAATTCATTCTTTAATTTTGACACTTCATTTCCTTATTTTTAATCTCCAGTGAATTCAAGTCTTTAACAATCAATTCCAATCTAATCAACCCAAATTTACTCCCTCGGATTCGTGGGGAGAATTACATAATGATGCCTTGGTCATTTCGACCACGCTATCCAACTTTTAGGTCAAGAAGATATTAGTGGATAGTGAAAGTTCAGCAGACATCATTTTTTATGATGCATTTGATCAGCTAGATATTGACAACACACAACTCAGCGGAGTAAACACCCCCTGCTGGCTTCAGCGGAAAGATAGTGGAAGCATTAGATAAAACTCTCTCAGTGTGTCTTTGGGATCATATCCAACAAGAGTAACAAAAATGATTTAAGTTTTTGGTGGTTAAGGCCCATTCCGCATACAACATGATAACATGAAGGCTGAGTCTCAATCTTTTTCACGTTGTTGCTTCTACCTATCACATGAAGATAAAATTCCCAACATCAGAAGGGAACGTAGAAGTTGTTGGAGATCAAATAAAGGTGAGAGAACGTTATTCCACAAACTTGAGAAGAAGCTCGAAGAGGTTGAAATGCTAGAAAGTTGATACCCCGGTACCAAATAAAGGCAATGAGAAAGTGGTGTATTCATTGGAAGAGAATGAAGCTGCAAACGAGATACTTTTGGATTCTTGAAAAAAAAAAGTTAAATAAAGCCAAACTGGAAATAGTGAAGGAACTCAAAATTATAGAATTGGTGCAGAGAAACCTGAAAAAAGTAGTAAAAATTGGTCTAACCTTGAACCATTAGAAGAAGGAAGATTGATCGCTTTCCTCTAAGCCAATTTAGAAGTCTTTGCATGGGGAATAGATAACCTAGAAGGAATTCCAACAAAATTTGCAGTTCACTGCCTAAATGTTGATCCACATATAAAGGCGGTAAAGCATAAAAAGAGGACATTTGGGCATGATAGAAGCAAACCTATAAAAGAGAAAATAGATAAATTATTGGCAGCAAAATACGTACGGCCTGTACATTACCCATAATGGTTGGCGAACATGGTTTTAGTGTCAAAGTCTAGGAATAAATGGCGTCTCTGCATAGATTTTATGGATTTGAACAAAACGTGCCCCAATGATCCTTTCCCACTATCTCGAATTGATCTTTTAGTGGATTCAACCTCGGGTTGTGAACTATTAAGTTTTCTTGATGTATATCAATGATATAATCAAATAAGGCTGGTACTTGAGGATGAAGAAAAAACAAGTTTCGCCACTAATCAATTCATTTTTTGTTATAAAGTAATGTCTTTTGGCCTAAAGAATGTTGGAGCTACTTAGTAGAGATTGGTCAACAAGATATTTGAAAATCAAATCAGTTACAACATAGTCTATATTGATTATATGTTGGTTAAAAATAGTTAGGCCTCAAACCACATAAGAGATTTAAATGAATGCTTTGACATTTTAAAAGCCTTCAGAATAAAGCTTAATCTAGCCAAATGTACTTTTGGAGTACAAGGTGGGAAGTTCTTGAGATTCATGATCTCAGAGAGAGGGATAGAGGCCAACCCAGAAAAAAAAATGGTGCAGTTCTAGACATATCGCCCTCTAGAAGCGTCAAGGATCTTTAGAAGTTGATAGGACGCTTAGCGAAATTGAATCATTGCATATCAAGATCAATAGATAAAGGTCTACCATTTTTCAAGGTCTTGAGGGAAGAAAAGAGTTTTCGGAGCAATACTAACAAGCTTTTGAAGAATTGAAGAATGATCTAATTTCTCCTCCATTGTTGACAAAGCCTGAGAAAGGAAAAGCTTTATTTCTTTATCTCACCATTACTAATGAAGATGTTAGTGTCGTACTAGTTTGAGAAGTAGGGCGAGACCACAAGTCTATATATTATATCAGTCGAACTTTGCAAGAAACAGAACTTAGGTATCCCAATATCGAGAAGCTAGCTTTGGCACTCGGCACAACCACAAGAAAGCTTTAGCCATATTTTCAATCTCATACTATGGTAGTGTTAACTAACCAATCGCTAAAGCATATTTTGTCCAACTCGGAGACTTCGAGGAAAATGATGAAGTGGGCTGTCAAATTGGGTGAGCATGGGGTTGAATTTAGTCTAAGGTCAGCCATAAAAGCCCAAGTGCTTACTGATTTCCTTATGGAAATGGTAACATATTAGGCCAACAGCTCTATCCCAGTCTAGTTGTGATGGGTCATCTATTTCTTTAGGAATTGGAGTTGGCATACTAATAAAAAACCCTCAAAGAGATATATTTGAATACGCATTGAAATGAGAGTTCCACATATCAAACAATGAGGCAGAGTATGAGGCGCTATTAGTAAAAGGAAGATTAGCACTAGCAGCAGATGCGTGGAAGATAATAATCAATAGTGATTCACAATTGGTGGTTAACCAAGTACAAGGAAATTATGAGGTTAGAGGAAAAAAGTTAGCAAAATACATGTTGTTGGTAAAAGGTCTTATGAACAAGTTTAACAAATGTACTATATAGTAGATACCAAGAACTAAGAATGCAATAGCCGACCAACTAGTTAAGCTAACTAGTTCTATGACCTCGATCAATACTAAGAATGTTATGTTTCTTACTTTTGACAAACCAGAAATTGAGAAAGATAAACTTGAGGTATTTTGTATAGATGACGACCCATCTACTTTGAAGGATATAATAGTTAAGTATTTAAGTTCGGAGAAGCTTCTCGAAGATCCAAAAAAATCATGAAAAGTGAAAAACGGGCAATACATTTCTTGTTGATTGATAAAGAGCTTTACATCCAAGGATATTCACAACCCTACTTGAAGTGTCGAAACTTGAAAAAGGCTAACTATGTATTGTGAGAGATACATGAAGAGATTTGCGAAAATCATCTTGGTGGGAAAGCGCTCACTGGAAAAGCCTTGAGACAAGACTACTTTGGGCCTACAATGCTTACAGATGCAAGAAGAATAGTTCAACATTGTCGAACATGTCAAGAGCATGCTAACATACAACATCAGCCTGCGATACTCCTCCAGCCTATTGAGAGCCCATGCGTATTTGCTCAATGGGGAATGGACATTGTAGGACCATTTTTCTCACCTCTGGTTAACAAAGATTTCTTATGATGGTTGTTGATTATTTCACCAAATGGATAGAAGTTGAGCCCTTGGCAAGAATCACGAAAAAATAAATAATAATTTTTTTTGTGGAAGAGCATTATATGCAGGTTCGGGATACCTCAATCCTTGGTCTCCGATAATGGTACCCAATTACAAAGAATAAAAATTCGAGAATGGTATAAGAATTTCTCCATCAAGTAATTTTTTACGTCCGTTGGAAACCCATAAGCAAATAGCTAAATCGAGGTTACCAACTGTACCATCTTGCAGCATTTGAAAACTCGATTATGAATTGCTAAGAAGGCATGGGCGGATGAGTTTCCAGGAATATTATGGGCATACCGAACTACTCTCGGAACCTCGACAAGAGAATCTCCATTCAATCTAACTTTTGGTTCAAAAATAGTAGCTCTAGCAGAAATAGAAAAAATGAGCTTGAGGGTGAGAAATTACCCATCCGAGCACAATGACATTGCATTGAGAGCCAACTTGGACTTAATTGGGGAAGTAAGAGATAATGCATCTTCGTGCACAAAGATATATAGAACCAAAATGACGAAAGCATATAATAAAAATGTGTGTGCCAGAACATTTCAAGTCGGAGACTAGTAATAAGAAAGACAGAGGTTAGCCATCCCCTAGGCAAGTTGGATCCAAAACGGGAAGGTCCTTATAAGGTGGTAGAAATAGTCAATGCAGGAGCATACAAATTATAATACTTAGATAGAAGAAATGTGCCCAAGGACATGGAACATCGCTAATCTCAAGAAGTTCTACTAACAAAGATATAATATGAGAGTTGTCTATAAAGTGCCCTTAGAGGCTATTTGTTTTGAGAAATGTATGTTTTCACCAAAGAGGGCCATTTTACTACTTCATTGACAACAATAAAATATTTATTTATTTCTTCATCTACTCAATTATTATATTCTTATTTAATTTAAAGCATGCCCTAACCCTAAAAATACGATGAGATTCCCTCAAGATCGATAATAGAATTGATCATGAAATCCCAAAGTTCGATTTCCTTTGAGGTCAAAGGCTATTCAAGTCCCAAAATCTATAAACATCCCATGAGGTTAACATAAGCTTAACCTCGGATATTTCGGATGCCCTTGAGACAAATATCTGAGAAATTAAATATACTAAACAAATAAAGTCGTAAAATAAAATGCAAGAATATATTAAAACTTCAATCCCCAAATAAATGAAAACCATCCATAAGTTATTATATTTCAAAATGTAAATAAGCCTAAGTAATAATTGCAAGAAATGACTAAACGAAAATAGATGCGACAATCAAGAAATAATAATAATTCTAACTATTACATCAAGGATTAATGGCAACATTTTATTCTGGATAAGCAATATCATCAGTAATATCCTCATCATCCAACTCAGGTACTAAAGGATCAAGCAACATAACATTTTCTTTTGAGAAAAATGCCTGGTGTCCCTTAGAACTCAACAATAGTCCTAAATAGTGAGATCATAAATATTCACTGATTTTGCCAATGTCGTCTGCTCAAATGTCGTGGAATCCTTGTATTTCTTAATTACTTTTTCCCCAGTTTGGTCTATGAATAATTTCCCAATTTTGACTCAAGAAATATATTCCTGAAAATCACTTCTTCTTCAAATCGTTTCTTCAAAGCAACATGTTCTTGAGCCAGTTGCTCAAACTGACTCCGAATAGAAGTAATCTCTTCCGCACTCTTTTTAACAGCAGACTCCGCCTCAAATACGGACTCTCTTAGGCTAGCTATTTTTTGGGCCACTAGTGATACCAAAATAATAGTCTACAAATGAAGAAATATAAATCAGATGCTAAACATTTCAACATAAGTACAAAAAAAATTTTAAAAATTGCACGAGCAACCTCTCCAATAAGCAATTCATCTACACCCTATTTAGAAAGTTTGTAGAGATGTTTGATATCATCTTTGTTAACAACACTCCAGGTACGACTCCATGCCATATTAGACTCGACAGTATCCCAATATAAGTGGATACCCTCAAGGCGATTGATTCCAAAGCCAAATACACCCTTACACTAGCCTAGGCGGGGGGTTACAGAGTGTGTTTCTTTCTTAGGCCTTTTGCTCTTTGAGGGCAGAGAATGTGCTTCTGAATGAATTCTACCTTTATCATCACTCTTTCGAGACTAAGGCTGAGATGATGACCTATGATCATCGTTTGGCCGCGAGGGAGAACGACCCCCTCTCTTTGAAGAGGAGCGTGCAGAATCCTTTCTAGTAGCATTTGTATTCTTGAAACCATGAACACAACTCAAATTAAAAGCCTTCCCTATAAAAAAAAAGAACTAGGAAAAGTGTTAGTAAGTAAAGGTGTTAGTAAGTAAAGCATTAGTGAACAAGTTTATATAAGCAAAAATATATCTTCAAAGCAGAAAAATAATCATACCAGTAGGAAACAAATAGCTCGCTTCAAATAAAGTATCAAATAAACCAGCATTAGAGAAAAGCTCTTTAAGTTCGTGATAAGAATCACGCATAGAAATCACTAAAGGCAAGCTACTCCACCTAGAGAAGAATCCCCAGCTATCATCCCGAATATAAAAAAAAATTCCTTCCATGTCCCACAAGAAGAGTTACAACCACCTAAAAATTTAGAACCCACCCAAGAAAGAAATGAAAATATGGTTCCCCAGCCATCTCTTCAGATAGAATAGAGTAGAAAAACTCTTTATACTTACATGAAGATTTAACTCCTCCAAACGAACACGAAACCCCTCGAGGAACATGAAAAAATTAGGAGTACATTGACTAACAACAATTTCATAAGTACATACTACCTCAATCAGAAAAGGATCCAGAGGAATAGCAAACCTACTTATAAAGAAAGGCATGGAAAAATAAAATAACATTTGGGAAGACTCGTGATTGTTTCCCTTGAATGAGGGAGAACAAATTTATGAGAAGAAGACAAAATTATTTTCTTATAGAGTACTCTCAATTCTTCCTTAGTTACGGAACTATCTAAAGTCTCTACATCCATCACCCGAGACCTCACATACCTAGTTTTCTTATTAGAAAAAGAATTTTCTAAATTTCGAGAATCTCCAACAATCACCAATGACTTACCAAGAATCTTGGAAGAGGAACCCAAATTTTCCTCACTCAATTCAACCATTTTTCTAGAATCAGATAAATAATTTGACTCACTAGGGACAAGCGAATCAAAAAAACAATAAGGTAAACCCAAGATTGCTTCAATAACTTCGGGGGATTCTCTTTCAAGAAAAGCTAGAGGAAAAGGCCTATCTAAATCAATAAGATAAAGAGAATGAATAACTCTAGAAGGAAGAATTAATCCTTGACCCAATGAACCAGTAGAATGTCCAGGCAGAATCAGATCACTTCGCTCGAGAGAGAGGAGCGGACAAGGCCAGCTAGCCTCGCTCGCGCACTGGGCGAGGGTCCCGGACAAGGCCAAACGACCTTGCCTGAAAAGGATCCTGGGCAAGGCCGTATAGCCTTTGCCCAGGTGAAATAACTGGCGAGGCCGAGCCTCGCTCATCGAAGGCGTCTATGTGCGGGACCTCTCTTTATAACGAGTGGAAGAACACGAGGAACTCATCTCCCTATTGAATTTTAAAATCAAAATCACTCAAGTCACTCCTTGACATACTCAATCAAAATTTCAAGACTAACGAAAATAAGAACAAAGATGTAACGAGGAATTGCTATTAAGCGAGAAACAATAAAAACACAAGAAGAAAAACCTCAAGTGGAAGAAAAGAAAATTCAGGATAATAGTATCAAAGGAAAAAAAATAATATCTTACCTTTAGAACCCATAATTCTTAAAAACTGTGCCTCCTAAAGAAAAGCCTTATCATTCAACTATTAAGGTCTTCTCAAATAAAGCCTTTATATATGGAAATTGGGTAAGGTGGGTACAACTAATTACATAAACTACTCCTGATTAATCTTCAAACTAGTGAATCTTTCTTGGTAGTGGGGGCCTATATGATGGACATATGGATTATTGGGCACAACAATTTGCGATAAGGCCCACTTATAAAATAAGTCTGAAATAAAAAGGTAGCTCAATCCAATGGGCCTCAAATCGTATGTGCGCATACACCCTACCACACCAGATGACTCAACCATTTGACACCTATAAATACTTCAAAGATAATTATTCACAGGTATGCTAGTTATTTTGAAAAACATTTCTAATATTCTTGTTATTTAGGTTATCTCAATCTTAAATTTGTTTTGATTTGATCGTCGGAGAGTTTTCGCCAGAACAAGCCCCGGTGCCCTAACGACTTATTGTATCGTAAGCAGGAGCCAATTGAAAGTTGATCCATTGTGAAGAATTCAAATACTTGGAACATTCCACATCATACATGATTGGATTTTTAGGAAATAATTATTTTGGTTTATGATCCTTGGTGAATTACAATCATATTAGGGTTCTATATATAAAGTGTCATTAATCCCTTCTCTACTCTAACTCAAGTTTGTGAGATTGTCCATCACTAAAAAACACAAATATTTAGGGGTAATCATTCGGTCGAACGGAATCGAAATTTCAGTTAGTCAAAATTTTAAAGTGAAAATCGAACCGAATTAATTAGTTCGATTTAGTTATAATCGAATTCTTTTTTATTTTTCGATTAACCAAATTTTTATATATATAGATTAACTGAAATCAGAAACTAAAATCGAGAAATTTTGGAAAATAAAAAATCAAAATCGAGATGAAATTATTGATTCGATTTTGGTACAAATAATAACAGGCCTGGTATCTGTAGGCTAAGCCCAATTGAATTTGGCCCAATATTTGTCAAAGTCAATTGCATAAAATATCTGAACGGGCCCAAAGCATTACTATTAAGTCAATTTGAATCTGACTTTCAGTTCCGGGATACCGCCTCTCTCCCCTCTTCGTCCCCAAACCCTAGGGTTTTGATGTTGTTATTTCTTTTCAAACTAATTTCCCTTAAACCTGATAGTTTAGACACATAATTTCTTATATATTAGTATATATATATATTCATCTATTTTTTTTGTAACTGTTGCTGTATAATCGATCTAGCAGTGGTGATGGATTTCGGGCGCAAAAGGGGCAGACCGGACGCAGCTTTCTCTGGGAATGGAGGTTTCAAAAAATCGAAGGAAGGTTAGTCTTTGAATTTCTGGTTAGCGTTATCTTTTTCGAATTAATTAATTGTTCGTTGTTTTGATTTTAAGACCTAATTATTGCTTCTTAATTTTTTCTTGTAATATAATTTTTTTTTAACTTTTTCTCTTGCTTTGAGATTTGATACGATGCTTTCCGTGAGTTGTTGAAATTGATACATATTACCTTTTCCTGGGTTTGTTGAGATTGAATGTGGCTGATGACGTGAGCAAGCGTATATTAGTGCTTGTAAAGAATATAGTACCACTTAAGAGTATCCAGAAGTGAGAATGTGAATTTTCTTGAATAAGTTTTTTGTTTTTTTTCCCTGAAAAATTTGGCAATCTTTACGGGTTGAAAGTGCATCTTGTAATTACGTGTTTGTATCCACCGAAAGAAATCTACTTTAAGAGGATTCATGTAGAATTTTCTAGAAAATAGTAATTCTTTTTTTATGGTTGTCCTTTTGTTGAATGCCTTCCCTTCCCATGCCCTACACAATTAGTATCAAACCGGCATGCTAATGAGTATATGGAGTCTGTACAAGTCTTGTAGGAATATAATATGCTAGTAAAATTTTTAGATATCTGATTTTTTATGTGGGTATCATCAATTACTATTAGTGGTGGATCTTGATGTTCTTTAAGGTTGGATGTAAAAGTCATTGAAATATTAACTGAAGAAGGAAATTAATTCTCTGGTACAGAAATGGACTCCTTTACAACTGGTGTAGGAAGCAAATCAAAGCCATGCACGAAGTTTTTCAGGTTATAATCTTAATCTATGTAAAAATAAGCTTTCTATTTTTGAAATATATGTTTATTGTGACGAACATTGTGTAATAAAAGCTAAGGGAATAGCATGTTAATTTTTAAGTTTTAAGTTCCATCTTCAGAGTTGTAAAAGTATTAGTTATTCTACTTGGCTTATCAATGTTAACAAGTTCCATTGAGAGGTTGAAGTGTAAATCTGTTTCCTGCCTCACAACATCTTATATACACACGCCTTGATGGGAAAGTGGAAGGAAAAGAATACCAATGAACCTCTTTTGATCCCATTTGTATATGGCAGGTCTTATCATCTCAAGGAGAACTAGAGAGGTCTGCAATGATAAGTACTAGAAATTTGTGTATGTAGATTAACTGCACACTGTAATGATGCATACCAAATGCGGCCCATTGTCTGATCTGTGACTTTATTGCCCAGTTCATGTGATTTAAAGATAAAGATTTGGCTGCTTCATGATGATGTTTTCTGCATCTTGTTTCTCATATTTCCATGTTTTGCATTGATAATGCAGCACATCAGGGTGCTCTTTTGGTGATGCATGTCACTTTCTGCATTATGTTCCTGGCTACAGTGCACATTCCCAGTTAGCAAACTTGGGTGGGAATAGTGCTGTTCCTGTTGGAAGGAATGCAGCTTTTACTGATGGCCCTGCTCCGACCATGAAGACGAAGCTTTGCAACAAGGTTAACACTCCAGAAGGATGCAGATATGGTGACAAATGCCATTTTGCCCACAGTGAGAGGGAGCTTGGCAAGCCACCTTTTCCTGGTTATGAAGATCCCCGAATGATGGGACCAATTGGTGGGTTTTCCCAACGGATTGAACCGCCCCAACATGGATTACCTGTGGGTAACTTTGGTGCATCAGCAACCGCAAAAATTAGCATAGATGCTTCTTTTGCTGGAGCTATTATTGGGAAAAACGGTGTTAACTCAAAGCAGATTTGTCGGCAAACTGGCGTTAAACTTTCTATAAAGGACCACGAGACAGATCCTAATCAGAGGAATATTGAGCTTGAAGGCACCTTTGATCAGATAAAGGAGGCTAGTTCTATGGTACGCCATCTCATCATGAACATAAGTTCCTCCACCGGCCGTGCAGAAAAACCCGGTTCATTCGGTCAGGGTGCTCCACCAAGCCATTATAAGAAAAAGATGTGTGAAAAGTTCCCCAAGGGATTGTGCACTTTTGGGGAGAGGTGTCATTTTGCTCATTCTGCCAGTGAACTACGAAATCCATTGGCTTGAGCACTTTGGTTGTAACCTAAATATTGCTTGTCACAGAATGAAATCTTTGTAGGAAAAAGAAGAAAATTATGCTTTAGATTAGAATATTAGACTTTCAAGCGCATAATCATTTTTCTTTGTTTCCCTTGTCTTTTCTTTTCTCATGGAACGGCTCTTTCTTTATAAAGATTGCATTGATGGCAATGTAGGGCTATCTCCTCCCTGAGGCGGGAGTGAGGGCGGGCTTTCGACTTGGATGATTTTGCTTTTGACCCTTTTCCCCAACCCTTCGCAGCTGCCTTTTAGCTCAAGGTATCAATGTCTCCTTCAGCTTATTTATTGAATAATTTATAACTTATGATGGCTAAAAAGCACTTTTTCCATTATATTAAAATGCAATTTCTTTTTCTTCTTTGCTCTGCAATAAATCTACTTTCGTAATCCCATATTAATTCTTATACGCTAAACTATATTATTAATAAATAAAAACATATAAAACAAAAATATTTGAAAGCTAGAGAGAAGGCTCAGCAAAACATAAAAAGTTTATAGGATGATCTTATTCTATTAGTACTTGCAAATAATGACATGAGCAATTTGATTTTGTCATGAAAATTGTAAATAATACTAAATTCCCTCGATAGACTGAAAAATGTATATTATCACATCAAATTGCGATGTTACTATTGATTGTCATGATGAAGTATCTTTTTACAGGTCCTCTTTCTTGTGCTTACTCTTTTCTCTCTCCTTAAAAGGAAAAATTGAAAGAAATTGGGATCTTATGCGGCTTGGCTAAGTAAAACCTTAATAAAAAATTTCCATATATAATACTACTATCTGGTCTCCTGCTGTTTCTTATTTTTATATTCCTTTTAAAAGTAAATACATTGTTAAGACACATAGAATATATTTTTTAATATATATATATATATATATATTTTGATAACTCAAGTTTCTGTTTGCCTCATCCACTAGAGTTCGCTCGACTAGATATGAGAGAGGACGACCTTCCTCCAATTCACTCTTCAGATAAATTTGGACGCAGTCACAACCTATACACACTTAGAGCAGTCATTCGATTACAATCAACCCTACCCTACCAATGAACCCACCTTAATATAATGACAAAACCCGGAAAGCACTTTAAGAAATATTTTTATTTTATTCTTATAAGGACTAAGGTATAATTACAAACAATAGTTGTTCTCTTTTCTGCAAGAGGCAGTGGCTATAAACCAGAAGACCATGAATCAACAGGCATTGGCATGATGCCAATTCCATTTTTTGGTGTTTACACACAATTGACACATATATAGCAATGTCAGTGCTAGCTTTCCCTGGTTGAAGATAATTCATGCTGCAGTTTGAACTTCAATAAAGGGGTACACAGTGCAGTGACTTCCTACTCAATGCAATCAACATTTTCATTTTCTTCACTGTTTCACCCAGGTTCCATCTGCAGTCCTCTGGAACACACGGGGATGCTTTGAAGGAAAGGTTTCTCTCCAATCTGGCTGTCTGATCAAGTAATCCCACTTCCTGGAGAAAGAAATAGTTTCAATGTTGTATCTCATAAAGCTGTATATTAGAGATTGCGAGTATCTCTAGCATGCAGAAACTGAATATATGAGATCACATTAATTCATTGTTAACGTTTCAAGGTGTTAGCTCGGTTGCTAAATTAATGTGCATGCGATTGAGAATTCAATGTCATTGTCCTCCTATTTATTTACTTGAAGAGAATATGATCTCATAATTGGGGGGCTCCATATGTGGATGTCAATTACTTAAATATAGAAATGAACTGGAACAGAAGTAGCCACGTTGTATGGAGTAACAAGGACATCGTAGATGCATGTTAAACCATCAAGCAGCAACACTAGCATACTTTTAGATATTAAAACAACTTCAGCCATACTCGATTAACAACTTCAAATGTGGCTTACGGCATCCATTGAGGTTGGAAGATATCTCAAAGATATGTTCCATAAAGTTATCATGCATGAACCCTCCAAGCAAGTGCAAGCCTTTAGGATAATCAGTGCAGACATTTTTTATTACAAATAACTGTGACACTTTATGCAGCTCAAACATTGTGCATCCAAGGTTTTGCAAACAAGGAAGCAAACTTATCTATCAATGAATTCAGACAAACAAGTAGTTACCTTCTTTCATTATCCACAAAATCAGGACCCTCGGCAGAAGGAGAAGATGAGCATGTAAGTAGTATTTCAGTATCAGAAAGGTTTTGCAGTGTCAGTGCAATGTGTTTTTGCCGTATGGTCCTAGCACAAGAAAGGATACAATATTGACATAGTTAATATGGAAATCTATCATAATTCATAACCTATCAAAAAGCCTCAAAATAATTTGGCCAGGTAAGTTGCAAACGAAGAAGCAAAAGGTCCAAGATCAAACTCTTTACCATGCACATGGAGCAATGACAAAATGGTCAGTGTTAGTGTCATACGTATCCAGCAACCTGCCAGTCCAATTAGGATCCTCGAAAGATGCAGCCACTCGAATTCTCCGGACAATTTCATCAGGGCATCTTGAAGTTCCATCAAAGCTGGCAGGGATGATTGATCCAGTGGAGGTCTCCACCTGAGGCAACAAATATGGCTGAAATAATGACTTGTGACAGTCAAATCGTCAAAAGAACCTACTGGCATAAATAGAAATTGAAGAGAAATATGCTTCCAACAGCTAGGAAGCACAATCTGATCAGATATTGAAAAGCTTCACCCAAAAAACACTTTTTTAAAAGGATTCCAATCACATTCAGAATGGAAAAAATAGGATATACAGGACTCTGGTTTAAAGCTTTCGGACAAAATAAGCATAGAACCGTAGACCAACACAAAAGAAAAAGATATAAATCACCAAAGAAATTAAAAAGTTGAAGCTGACCACAAATCCATGGAAAATGGGGTATGCTATCCCTTCAGAATCCCATTTGGTGTTATGCCCAAGAACATGGAGAGTTTGAATCTGAAACTTTTCACTCCTATTCCTCAGGGTTTCAATTATCTTTGCACACAAAGGATGGGAATATCCTTCCAATTTGGTTCGACTTTTTACTGCAAGATATGAATGCTGCACCAAAGTTCAACAATTTTACTTAAATATCATCGGAGATGCAAAATCTCTACTTAATCAAATGCAAAGCAGGGGAATATGGCCAGACTTGAGATGAAATATCATCAAATCCACCCATCAGATGCACCTGCACAGCATGACCATGCACAAGTTACACCCTGAAAGGAAAGGACCAAGGGTTCAAATAGGAATCATAATCAGCAGAACAGGATATCATACATCCAACAGAGCATCAGAATCGTGATCAGCAACTAAAGATAACATCTGACTCAGGCCAACATCAACAACATTTGGAAAATCCATATGAGCAACAGATACCCTGCAATCAAGCCACAAGACACACGATAACCACAACATCACTGGATATACAATTCAGAAATTTCCTGCATGTTAGCACTTACGTTCCACTTTTGCAATTTCTTATGGCAATACCAACACAAGTTGTTGCCTCATCTGTACCAACTAACTTGAGACAAGGAAAAATTGCAAACAGAGGTGTGAGCAGTGAAAGGAAGTAAGCAAAAAAATTGAAAACTTAGACAGGAAACAAGTATGAAAAATTCGAAATATTATTGGGCACATGAAATGTATTGATCAGGTTACTGAACTTGAAATATTTCATTGAAGATGAGAGTTGAAATAAACTTATGTCAAGACAACATTTCTGTGTGCATAAAATATATAAGGCATCCAGGATTCATCCATTGTTCGCTACTCGCTGTGCTCTTTCACCAAAAAGTAAAAATATTTCGCATTTACAAATAGCAAAACAAGTATCAGGAGACATAAGCTTAGCATTTAATACAATTAGAATTTTTCAAATAATGCCACCGAAACTCCATGAAAAGAAAATTGACAAAACTATATTTTAAAAGTTTTACAAGTGTGTTTGACTGTGTTTCTGAGTGAGAGACAGAGAGCTGAGATGATGGTATCAGCTATATGCCTAGTAAGAGATTCAAGGATAAATACAATGTTTAATGGGGTGGATCCCATTGACTCCCTATATTTTGGGGGAAATCCCAGATACCACACTGATTTTTGAAAAAGTCTCAAATACATCCCTAAGTTTGTTTGCTGACCTATTACAGCAGTTGAAGTGAAACTTGAAACCTTGTAAATAAGGTTAAAAAAAAATTATATTCAAATTAATTATCTAATATAAATTATAAATTATATTTGTTTGTATTACTTGAATTTATTAATTATCCATTTATGAGGTAAGTTTGCATAGATCAACAACAATATAGACAACGGTAATTGTAATAATAGTAGAAAATTCTTTCTCATGGAACCTAAAATCAAGCGAATATATTAATGATACCAATTTCCAAAAGAAATTCAAATTACATAGTAAAACTAATTCATAAAACAGAGCTGCATTGAATTCTTAGGACGAGAATTTTCTTAATAAGGGTGGAAACCAAATTTTCATTGTAGATATTGAAATGCATAAAATTGGCCACCGAGTATTCTTGAAAGTTTTTCTTCGTAGAACATTTTTTTTATGTATATCCAAAAAAAAATATTTTGCAAGTCAGGAATATGTTAAAATTACAATGATAACAAGTTATTAAAACTTTTCAAAAAAGAAAATGAAATAATTAAAATATATAATATTACAACGGTGATGTTGCCTTCTATATTGATCAAACATGTCCCAAGGAGGTATTTGGGACTTCCTAAAAACTAAGGGAGGTAGCATAGTGTTATCCCTAAACTCTGGGGGCTAGGGATATACTTGGCGTTTAATTCCATTGAACACACGAAACAGACAAACTTCTAATGGTATGTACCACAAGCACTTGAAAAGCTTCTAGACAGAATTTATTTTTTGTTATTAAGCAACTGGATTCTTGGTGATGGACAGCAGCACAACCTAAACAAGTTACCCATTCCCCAATGTCAACAACGTTATGATGTAAAAAAAGATGAAAAGATATCCAGGAGATAAGTACAAAATGAAGTAATAGGATAGAAAGAAAAAGCAGTAGAAAAAAAGCAATGTTATATAGGATAGTTCTCCATATTTAATTTCTCTGCCGAAAATTCTGACATTTACAGCATAGGATATCAAATTTCAGAGACATATGTCAATAGCACAGGGTCATCAATCAAGGCAAATGCATTTAGAGCATTATTATATTCAAATTTCAAACAAACAAATAAAACGTACGTCAACTAGTGCAGGGTCAACGGTTGCAAATTCCCTTTGAAAGATGTAGACCCATTTACTAATTTTAGACCTTACTGAACTAGAGTTTTCAGAAACTGAGAACTTCTTCTCTGCCATAGATTTAAAGGAGTTTGAGGCAGACACCAAAACCGGATGGTCCATCAAAGCAATTAACGTGTCCATGCCCTGTTTATGATGAAAAAATGCTGAAATTTAATAGCCAGACATGGAAAAAAAGCTCATTCTGTAGGCAAGTAGACAGTAAATGTAGAGCCAGTGTTCTGGTAAGAAAACTAGAAAAGATTTAATCTCTTGCATGCAGATATTTTTATTACAATTATGCCATATAACCATGAAAAATGCTCATTTCGTCACTGCTGAATGCAGCGAAACATCCAACTAAACTGCAGTATTTAGAAGTAAATTTGTGGATGATTGATGATCTTATACAAGAGTTCATCTTCTAAGAGGGGACAATAGTCTGGGATGGGAACTAAGGAACTTTAAATGTAATACGGGACATTAACGTAGATAAGCATTCAGGATAGGGATGGAATAGATTTAACTTCCCAAAAGTAACTTTTAAGATCAAGCACATACTAAAAGTATGATTACAAACACAAGTACAAGCAGCATCATATAGTGTTTTGTGACTTAAGTAACTTAACAAGGCAGGATTCAATATATCTCCACTTTCCACCAAGCCCAACCTGAATCTCCAGAATAGAAGAACGTAGATTGCAACACAGCGCGCCCATACCAAGGTTCACCGATGTTGTCATTTCATCAAACAAAATTTGAGATATTATTTCAGTAAAATTTATGTTAATTTTTTCCAGATTGAGTTTCTCAGCAGGAACTGTACAAAACTTCATATAGTCTCAAGGCCTATTTTTTCACTTCTTCAATCTCATTTGGTTCAATTTTTTGACTTCTTCAATCTCATTTGGTTCAAGTTCAGGTTCTCATGTCAATATTCTGTCCACAATCTAATATTTGCTTTCTCAAAGTCTAAAAATTCCCAAACCATTCCACACCACAACATTCAAACATCTAAAGTCCTAACATAGTGTTCATTATCATTGTTCATGTCAGCAAAGGAACAAACAATACAACAAAATAGGCAAAAAGGAAGGCACCAATCTTCTTTGAACTTATACAAATCAATGTTCTTGACTTTTCTTGTACAAAACCAAAGAGAGATTTATAAATTCAAGAAAGTGCTAACTTCCAAATACAGGGAAGCATGGAGAAATCAAATTAACCTTTCCCCTCCCGTCACCAAATACACATCACATCACAAAATAGTTGATAAAGATCTCATTCCGTAATCATAACATGACACAAAACAACAAACCCAAAAGATTGAGTCTTGAATCAGATTACACATCAAGACTGCAGAATTTCATATACAGTTCACAACTTGGACTGGAACTTGTTAGTGGGCTGTAAAGTAAACCACTATGTGCACAGGAAAGTGCAGAAAAATATAGAAAGAAAGAAAAGTTGAGCCATGAATACCTGGGATGAGTTATCAGCAGCAAATGGAACTCCGCCCACATAAATCATGGTGATAACGTTGTAATTGGTATAGGGTGAGGGCAGTCCGTGGAGAGAGGGGCGGGGGGGCGGTGTTGCAGGAGACAGTGTTGTCGAAGGAAGGAGGGTCTGCTCTTGGAGATTTTGAATCACTCGAGCTTGTTGCCAGGGATGGGAAATTTGACTGCATTCAAGTGAAAAACGTCATGAAAAGAATAACCCATATAACTATTTTATATGCTATTATAATAGCATAAGTTGCTCAAAAAAGTTTCAGGAATTTTTGTTATACATATTTAATTGTAACTCCAGATGGTAATTATGTAAGTTAATATTATTATTATTATCTTAAATTTAAACTTTGACAATATCTTATATTTTATAAAATATATTAATTTAAAATCTTTAACTTAGATTTCATTTTGTAATAAGATTTTATGACTTTATTAAATGTCCTAAATTCATTTCTAAAATTACTAAACTGTTAATTGTTTTTCTAAATGCATTTCTTGGTCTCACCAGTAAATTGTTTCTATTACAAGTTTAGGAGAAAAAGAAAGATTCATTTATAGCATAAATGAAAAAAGTAAAAAAATATTAGTTCCAGATAATTGATGCTAATAAAGAAGAAAAATAAATAAGAATTATGTGATAATTGAGAAATAATGAAGAGTTTTTAGTAGGCTCAATCTCCTCATTAATTTCTTTGTGAATCAGATCATTTCACTCTATAAATTTATTTCTTAAGAAATTATTTCAATAAATTGATTCTCATGGTCCAAAGATTTGAGTAGTGATCTAATATAATGAAAAAATTTCTAAAACAAATTTCACAATTTAAGATAAAGAGTTTATTCCAATTCTTGAAAATTATAAAAATAAAAATATTAATTTTTTTTTATGTTGTATTATTTGTTTAAAGTACTATGAAAAAAATAATAATTAGTAAAAGAAAACATGTAGCAAAATTTGACTACTTTGGACCACATAGTACCTGAAACAAAATCGAAGCAAGAAGATGCTGGCAAAGTCCAGGAGTCGTTGCATATTATGTCATTTCCTACAGCATTTTGTAGCAGTCTCTGTGATGCGACCTGCATACTGAACAAGAAAATTCATAATTCAATTTGTTGATTCACGCGAATATTGAGAAATTAAGAAAAAAATAAAAAAATAAAAAATATTTATTTATAATCGTCCGGAGGCTATGCGTGTTTTAGAGGGAACCACATCAAATTTTAATATCAAAAAATTGTAAACTGATCCCCGAATTATTGCAAAATTATAAAACTAGCATACATTTAGCGGTAATACTAAAAAATGTTGGTTTGACCTCGAATTGATGGAGTTTTGATTAGAATGTCAATTCCATTAAAAAAAAAAAAAGTGATAGTTTCTTTGTCCAAAATTGATTATGTTTGATTTTCTAATCCAACAAGGCTTTTGGGCCTTAGAATGACCTATTTAGACTATGAATTCTCATTGCACGTGCATTGCATTGTGCAGCGAATGGTGGATTCGGCGGGTGGTTTCAGCCGTTCCCTCTCAATTTTTTATATTTATAATTTTAATATAAATTTAAAAATTTATCCCATTTTGAATAATTAAATTTATTCCAGTCATCCCCTCAAATTTTCATAATCTTTTTTTCAAATATGTAAATTTAAAGATATTTTAAATTTATTTTGAAATTTTGTTTTTTCAAAAAAATTAGATAATTGAATTTATTATTGATACAAAGTTTTAAAAGACATTTGTACTAACTTTCAAAATTTATTATGATTTTGTTTATAAAAATATGAATATTTTAGTAAAAAAAATACTTTTTATTGTGATTTTTTTATTTTAACTTTTAATTTTTAACTTATTTGATTCCACTTTTATTTCTTATTATTTAAGATTATACTAATTTTTATTTTATAAAAAATAATAAGTGTAGATTTTTCATGATATAAAAATTATTTGATTTGGTTAATAGTTATAATATAATGTTCAAATTTTTATAAATTAGTTTTTATTTTGTGTTGGATTGAATTTGAATTGATTAATATTTTCGTTTAAAATTAATTTTTGTTCAAATACTTATATAATTATAATAGACATAAAATATTTATATATAACTATAACGTATTACATTGATATTTATATTTAGTTTCTAATAATTAGTTAAAAAAAAAATCAATAAAAAATAATTTTATATATAAAAATAATAATAATTTGACAATTGAATCTGCAGTTCTATTCTGCATATTAATCAAGTAACCGTCGTCCCCTTCTGTGCAGCAAGAGTTAGAAAATCCATTGAATGAGAAACTCATCTACAAGTTTAAATGGTTGAGGTGAGAGATATTTATAGAAATATTTAACTATTACTTATGTGCAGGTGGTATTTCTTTTTAAAGGCCAACTATATAAATTTTATTTAACAATAGATTGATGGTGAGATTTAAACCTAAAACCTAGCCAGATTTTGATTTTGATGGAACCTCCTCGTCTAACTGTTTCGATACATAGTTGAAGTTAGCATCAATTGAGAGTTGTCTAACCTTAAATTATACATTATTGCTGTGTATTTCATAGAAAGAATTGTTGTTATTTCTTTTTTCCATATGAAGATAAAGGTACCCTTTAAACATACGAGTATTTTTCCAATAGATTACAAGAATATACCATGCACCAGTGAGGCCATCAGCTAGCCAAAGATCAATCTCTTCACTTCTTTTCTCTAAATCCATGCAACATCACAGAATGATATCAATATGATTGAGGATCTCAAGTTGTTACTGTGAAAATAACTATATAAATAATATAGAACGTGGCGTGATAAGATTAAAATAAAACACTTGAGTTGCGTCCTATATGATGCCATGTGTTCTTGTTAAATAACTTGATTGAAGAGTAATGAAATTTTTTATATTTCACTTTTCAAATACTATATATCTGGCTCGTCCATATATTTGTTCATTCTTATTAATATAGCGTGCATTAACATAGAATGAAATAATAAATTAGAATAAAATATTTAAATTAAACAAAACATTGACTTTTAAAACACATCCTTATATGGAATATTAACTACCTGTATAGATTTACCAAAATACCCATGATAGAGACTTAAATGAGACCCAATTTGAAAGCCCACCAAATAAGATTGACCCGATTCGAGTTCGATCATGACCCATAAATTTAATTTTATTTGTTATTCACCAGTCCTAATCTAAGTGTCATGATACATGATGTATACTTAAATTAACCAAAAAATAATACATGACATTCCTTTCCTTATGATCGGTAAAATCACAGATACACGTTTACATGTCAGTAAGATCTCGATGATCCCACAAATTAAGTCGAATCATATTCGTATAGAGACATCTGGTAAAAATTATATTGGAGCCATTTGTAAAGACGTGATCACATTTATTAACGAATTGGTGCAGTACAGGAACAATATTTTTTAACTGTATTGCACTATATATAATTTCCGATCCAATTCCTCCACCACCGCCGGCAATTAGTGTAAGGTTTAATGAAATGAGAGAAACGAGGAGTTGAACTTCCAGGTAAATAATGTCCCCTAATCAATATTATAAAATAATTGATGATTTCCTATTGATATAATGTTGAACACCAAATTATTGACACTTGTTGTGTTACTAATGACAAGATTAGAGATTGCAACGAATTGATTTTGGAATGAGTACGACAAAACTCAAGCCTCTAAAGGAGATGACTAGAGTCTAAAGCAGAAGGAAACACCAGAGGAGGTGGGAGCGTTAATTGGGCTGGAAATTTAATTTCCTTTTTTTTTTGTTGAATTTTTTTAAAGCTTTATTATAGAAAGAAAGATACATATCAATATCATCATGGTACGACACTAATGTATGACATGAAAAATCACTCTGATTTTCAATGCCTATAAGCTTTCTTCTCTCTCCCTCTTGGGGGACGGGGGTGGGGGGGTGGGGTGGGGGTAAAGGGGTATATATGTTTGTGGTGTTTTGCTTCGAAATATAAATACTTTTTCAGTTAAAGAAATAAAATGTATAGGGTCAATAAATTCCTATTATTTTGTTTAGTATATTTCAAACCTACAAAATAAAGGTGTTTGAATAAATATGGTCCATCTATTGGAAAAAAAGATGACATATTCCAATTATAATTGTATTTATTACAAAATCTAAAAGACCAAAAAAAAAAAAAAAAGGGGTTTATGCCCATATTCAGAAAATGGAAGTGAATGATTGCCCTCAATAGTTCATAACACAAGAAAACATACACACACTAACAATGTGGCTTTCCATCCCCATGAAAGTTGGCACATTTCTGTTATTAACATGACTAGGAAACAGAAATGGGGCATACTTTTGAAACTACATTGGAATTTCATCTCATTCTTGGGCCTGCTACAACCCAATCCATGAATCTTGGCAAAGCTAACTGCATTAATTTGTATGAAACAAGAATTCCAGGATGTTTAACCCTCATAGCTGACAGATTCTGTACAAAAAATAAATAAATTAATAGATAAATAAACTGAGAGAATGTTTTCTCCTAGTAATTGTAGAATGTGAAAATCAAATTGAGACTTACAAATAATGGAAGAGGACCAATATCTAAGTAGGTGTGATATAAGGATGTCATCACTGAAGCTACTCGGGAAATTGAGTGCACTGTGCTTACTCGAAACATTCTCTTCTTCTCGAATCTGTTCATGGAAAAGGAATGATATCATTCAGCTTAACTCACTAATCAAATCAGAATTCAAGTTCGAAAGTGAAACTGCTTCAGTTGTGGCAAAATTTACCATTTTATTCCTTGAAATTGGTTAAAATGACCAAACAGACAAGATCCCCGTCTTTTACGCAGATTCCGATCCAACTCGATTTTAGGATTGGGTCCTATTCGATTCACAAACCATTGATCATCTTGATATCCGCATTGACATCCGCACACCAAGTCTTTCAGATCATGATACTTATTTTAATAAGGAAGATCCACGCCCATGTCTCGCCATATATAAATAGTCCTCATTTGACTCATTATAAAAATAACTGGTATTTTTGGCTTAATTCTTTAATTTGATCTCATCGACCTAAAGAACTCAACCTGACTTATTAAGCATTTGAGGGTCTGAGCAGGGACGAACTTCGACTAGCCTGATGTGTGTTCGTCTTATAGGTCTTCCTGAACTCAAATCATTACCTTAGTTCCAAATCACCTCGACACGAACCTAATAGATCCGACCTAACTTGATCTTAGAAATCCAATCCGACCTTATCTTGTGGTAATACTGATTCCTAAGTCAGTTAGTTCCGTCTATGAGAGAGATCATATAAGTTAACTATGTTAGAAACTCTTACGAAAACTACTTAAACTCCACAACAAATTTCATCACCTTCATCTTGGCTTCATATCTGCCCTAACTTGCCATACGAAGACCATGACAAGATGACCCAATGACAAAACAAGGCTTTCACTATCTAGTCCAGGAAATTAGTAGACATGTTCTTAGCAAAAAAAAGGGTAGAATAAGAGCCTCGCACATGTCTCTGGCTGTGCCTCCAATGATCCCACGACGCTAGGAGGTCATGGGCGATAAAGAGGCGACCCTGTGATGCCTGAAGGTCATGGGAAACAAAGAGGCAATTCCGCTATGCGCGGAGGTCATTGGCTATAAGGAGGTAAGACAGATGACTTTCACATCAAATGAGATCGACGTAAACTGAAATAGTAACGAGCAAAACCAAGATGCCTAAAACCAAGCCAGACACTTTGAGATGACTAAGCAACTTTCACTTGAAAGAACCGAACGATGGGATGACCTATTTTTGTTCATAATGAAGTGAATAAAATAAGTAATAAAGTGGAGCAGCAGAGCCGAAAGCCTAACAAGTTGAAGAAGGGGGAGGGGGAGGGGCAACGACGTCTTCTCTGCAAAAGAGGGGTTTTCCCTTCGCTGCAGAGATCTTGACAGAAGTGATGACCCCAAACTTCAAGCTTCCCGTCCTCCCCAAGTATGATGGTATTAGACCCACAAAAGTATTTGACTACATTTTAGCACTTTATGTAGCTCTATGGTCAGACAAATGTCATAAATGCTTGAATTTTTATTACCACACTTACTAGTTAGGCTCAAGAGTGGTTTACAAGCTTACCAATGGGTACGCTTACTTTTTAAGAACAAATGGTGAGGAAGTTTCTTTACCACTTCGCCAACAAAAAGAGATAGAAGAAATCAACTACATATTTATTCACCATCAAACAAGAAAAGGATGAGACATTGCGAAACTTCATAAATAGATTCAACGATGAGGTCTTAGAAGTCTAAGACCTCAAAATTGATATGATAGTTAGTATACTCTTCATAGATTGAGAAAAAGCCCTCTAGCAACGATACTGGCTAGAGACCCGCCTTTAGATGTTGAACAATTAATGAAAATGACCCAAAGATATATTCAAGAAGAAGAGGTGAATGTTCTTAAGAACCAAGAATGGACCACAAATGTTAGAGGATCAAGAGAAAAAAAGGACCATAAAGGTCATAAAGATCTCAAAGCACGATATTTAAATGTTGCAGGATATGAATTGAAAGGAACTTCCCCAACTCTAGAACGTCCAAAATCTAAGGAAAGTTTTATGCATAAATTTTTTATAGTTGTATATATTTCTTTTCGATCAAGATTATATATTAATCTATTGATAATTTTTATCAAAGTATACTCGTTCAAAGGTCAAACTACATGGCAACGCGATGGCATTCAAAAAAAAAAAAAAGAATCGAAGAGTCCAATTACAAGTTAGCCTAACGAAGACTCATTTATAAAAGATGAGGTCATGAATGACCTAAAGGCCTCATCTGAAAAAGATGAGGTCAAGAATGACTCAAAAAATTATTAGAAAAAGATGAGGTAAAAAATGACCCAAAGACTCATTTGGAAAATATAAGATTAACAACGAGACCATGAATGACTTGAAGACTCATTTGGAAATGATGAGATCAAAGATAAGGTTTGGAATGATCTATAAGACTTATCTGAAAAAGATGAGGTCATGAATAATCTGAAAAACTCATCTAAAAAGGGTGAGATCAAAGATGAGGTCATGAATGATCCAAAGACTCATCTGAAAAAGATGAAGTCATGAATGACCCATTTTTTTTTAAAGACAAGGTCATGAATGACCCAAAAAATTATCTAAAAAAGATGAGGTCAAAAATAAGATCAACAATGACCTGAAGACTCATCTGAAAAGGATGAAGTCATGAATGACCTAAAGACTCATTTGAAAAAGATGAGATCATGAGTGACCCTATAAATCATCTGGAAAAAAATAAGGTAAAAAATAACCTAAAGAGTCATCTAAAAAAGTTGAGGTCATGAATGACATAAAAACTTTTTGAAAGAAGATGAGATCATGAATAACTCAAAAAATCAACTGAAAAAGTAAAAAATGACCTAAAGACTTATCTAGAAAAGATGAAGTAAGAATGACTCAAAGACTCATATGGAAAAGATAAGGTCATGAATGACCTAAAGAATCATGGGAAAAAGATGGGGTAATAAGTAACCCAAAAAATCATCTGAAAAAGATAAGGTCGAAAATAACCCAAAAATTCATTTAAAAGGGATGAGTTAACGACAATATCAAAATCTCAATATGAAAAAAATGAGACCACTTCAATTAATCTAAAAAATGTGATCAAGAATTATCTAAAAAAGATAAGGTGAACCATGATCTCAAACTCTTGATCTGGAAAAAAGACGATATCACTATGATCGATCTAAAAAAGATATCTTCAATGTTCATCTAAAAAATATGAGATGAACAATAATCTCGAACTCTCGATTTGAAAAAAATAAGAGATCACTTCGATCAATCTAAAAAAGATGACTATTTATCTAAAAAAGATGAGGTGAACAATGATCTCGAACTTTAAATTTGAAAAAAAAAATGAGGTCAAATATGAAATCAAGAATGACCCAAAGATTCATTTGAAAAAGATAAGGTTATGAATGACTCGAAGCCTTGCCTGGAAAAGATGAGGTCCAAAATGAGGTCACAAATGACCCAAATATTCATCTGAAAAAGATATGGTCATGATGACCTAAAATCTCATTTGGAAAGGATGAGGTCAAAGATGAGGTCACGAATAACCTGAATATTGATCTGAAAAAGATGAAATCATGAATGATCTAAAGACATATAAAAAAGATGAAATAAAAAATGAGGTTATGAGTGACTCAAAGACGCACCTGTCAAAGATGAGTTATAAAATGACCCAAAAATTCATTTGAAAAAGATGATGTCAAGAATAACCCAAAACTCGTCTGAAAAAGACAAGTTCAGCATGGTCAATTCAAAAAAAAAAATGAATATTTCGAGAAGATAGCCTTGAAAAGGCTAAGTATTGAGGTCATTCTTAATAATCATGTAGTTGAAGATGTCATTCTGAAAATGAATGACCATTTTGAGAAAATAGCCTAGAAAGGTATAAGTATTGAGTGAGGTCATTCTTAACGACCAAATGAATGATGAGGTCATTTTGAAGAGAATCACCATTTCGAAAAGTAGTCTTCTTAAGGCTAAGTACTAAGGTCATTCTTAGACCATGTAAAATGATGAGCTCATTCTGAGAAAGAATAATCGCAAATATTTTGATAGAGTTAAAATATGTCAAGTCAATCCAATAAACATTCCCCTAAGTTTTGCAGCTAGTCATAAAACTCATAAAGTGTTCACGTTCTATATAGAGATTATGTGCGACCTCAAGTCCCTTGATTAGTCAACCATGATCTTCTTGATTTTGACCCCGATCAAATGACTAGTAGTCCTTATCTGGTTTCTCAAATAAGTGATTAAAAAAGTTCGAATTTCCAATCAAAAAAAGATCAACTCAAATCCAAAAAAATCATTCAAGGAGATATAAAAAAGACCAAATACCATGAATGAGAAAGATTGATGATTGGTCTAAGAGAAGATTTATCTTAAAAAGACAAACTTGACAAATCAATTGAACGGGTGAATGACCTGTATCAGAGCATGCTTAAAGGACATGATTTGTAGACCATTAAATGACCTAGAAACTGAGGGAGTAATGATAGAAAAAATTCTAAATTTACCATTTTACTCCTTGAATAATGGCTAAAATGACCAAACAAGACAAGATTTGCATCTTTTTATGCGGGATTCGACCCTACCCCACCTAAGGGTCAGGTACAACCCGATTCACCGACCGTTGATCATCCTAACATCCATACACCAAGTCTTTCAGACCATGACACTTGTGTTAATAAGGAAGAGCCACACCTATGCTTCACCATTTATAAATAGTCCCAATTTGGCTCATATGGTAACTAAAATTTTTGGTTTAACTCTTTAACTTGATCTTATCGACCTAAAAATCTCGACCTAACTTAAGCATCGAAAAGTTTTAGTCGGGGACGACATCGGCTAGCCTAATGTGTGTTCGTCTTGCAAGTTTTTCAAACTCAAATTATTACCTCAATTCAGTATCACCTCGACCCGAACCTATGAATTCCGACCCGATCGACTTTTAGAGATCCAACCTGACCTGATCTCGAGGTAATAATTCCAAAATTAAGTTGAGCCTTTTGTAGTGCTAAAAGCTATAGTTAACGGCAATAATGCAACTCAAGTCTTTAAATTGTACAACCCAACTGCCATGTTTTTCCTATAGCTCGCCACAAATGGCAGCAATGCAGATTACACAGTATACAGTCAAGCTTTGCTTTAGCATCAAGTGGCCAAGCATAATAAGAATTGTATATTCTCTCATAAAGAAACTCTATGAGATGCTTATGTACCTTTTGAATGCCAATGCTAATTCATCTGATGGAATTTCTAATATAGGGTGCCTTTCAGCAAGATCCTTCAGCTCAAGCATAAGCCAATAACAATCCTGCAAAATTCCAATGCAAATGATCTTTGGTAACATATTAGTTCCACTAACCTTTTCGTCCATATCCTTGGAGGCAACTAGGTACTGTTATATGATCTCAAAGAAGTGGGTGCAAATTTGCTCAACATTGAAAAGTTACACACCTCAATAGCCATGCTACCGCCTTGGCCTAGATTCGGTAGCATTGCATGAGCAGCATCGCCTAACAAAGTCACACGCCCCCTTGCCCAGGTGTTTATCATGTCAATGTCATGTATAGGTCTTCGTATTATCATGTGCTCAGCTGTTCTGTGCATGATTGAAACGACCTCATTGCACCAATCTCTGAAATATTCGACAAGCATGTTCTGATACCCTGCAGCATAATAAGGCAGAACTTTAGATGAATATCATCAAAATGGCCCTCTAGAGAAACAGGGTTTTTGGTGAGCTAGATGTTATGTGGAGATACCTGTGGAGGAAACAGGACTCTCACGTGTCTCCCTAACAAAGGCGTACCATTGCATCCTCCCCTTCCCAATGTCTAAGGCAACAAAGTACTGGTTTGTCCCAATGAATATTTTATACCTATACATTGAAGCACAAACATAAGTACCATATGTTTACTTTTGATGCAGAATATCATAAGCTTCGTCCTATGCTACAATGAAACTTCATGTTACGACACAAACAAAAAGTGTTTTATTTTTTGCATATTGGCCGTAAAGGGAACACAGTTCAGCTTTTGTGTGTCACCTCTCTGAACTGCTTAAAATGTTCCTTTCCTCCATCGAAACAAAATGAAGTTCTATACTAACACGAAGAATTACATTGATAAGCACACACTCTTCGACTCCACTTTGACTTATGAGCTCAATGAAGCATAAAGACTTCTTGGTGCAGATGTAGAGAATATATATATGAACTACGATATACATACCCGATATGAGGCAAGTACTGAGGATGAAATTCTGTTACCCCAGTGTAGCATGTAAAATTTGAGTATTTTGGCTCTTGAGGACCAAACAGTTTTGAGCGCACCTGTAACAGTAAAGTACTAAGTTTAACCTGAAACAGTCAAAGTTGAAAAGGTTTCTCCTTATCTTTCATGTTTCTACTCAAATTCTTCTTTTTTCTTTGCATTGGAGCTGGAGGGATAGAGAAGAAGATGCTGGCTCTAAGTACAATTTGAAGGAATGACTACAAGGTAGAGCGCAAAAAAGAATTTGGCATACCATGGACCGTATGCCATCCGCCCCAACCAATACATCCCTTCATATTGCTGTCCGTTTTCCAGGAAGACTGTCACCTGCAAAAAATAACAGTAAAGTTTAGCCAACATAGGGAAGAAAAAAAAAAAAAAGAAAAATAGTTTTTATCGGAAGATCTCACACCTGGTTGGCATCACTGACAAAGTCCACAACTTTGGAGTTGTTGATTACTATATCATTCCCAACTGCATTTAGTAGGAGCCTCTGCAGTTCCATTCTACATATTACTCGAGTAACTGGAATCCCCTCTCTATAGCAGGCTTTAGAAAATCAAACTTGACTACCCTGAAGCAAAGAAAAAGTTAGAGCAGGCTTCGTTTCTACTGAATGACAAACTCATCTACAAGTTAATATTTTACTCCCACTCATGTGCAAGCCATATTCCTTTTTAGAGGCCAAGTGTGTAAATTTCTTTTCCAGAATTGTGGTAGTGAAACTTGAACTTAAGACCACCCCTTGGCCTGATTTTGATGCAACAACCTTGCCTGAAAGCGCGACTGTTTCATTTCATTGTTGAAACTGCAGCAATTGGCAGTTTACAACTAGGAAATGCGTTCATTTTGAGCCGACTTCTTTGAAAACCTGAAAGCACTAGTATTAGACGTCATTTGACTTTCAGCATATCAAATCAACTAGGCAATGGAGTCTTCCAACTCTACTCAAAGATCAGAAGAATGAAATTTGATTAGTAGTAAGATGAGAGTTCTCTTATTCATCTACAAATCTACTCGGTTCAAGATGACTGATTTTTCAGTATATGTTACCATAACACCTTGACTATGAGTGAAGAATCAAAATACTGGAGAAACAACTGTGAAATCCTATTTTTGAAAGATGGCATTTCTCTTTCATTGAACTTGCCACAACCCCACAACATAAATCTTGAACCAATGTATTAAGTTAATCTAACCTTAGATCAGCAATCATTATTGTGTTTTTCATAAGATGAATTGTTAGAGCATACGAGGACAAGTTACACTTTATCTATATAAAAAAAAAAATCCATTAGATTAAAGAAGCATACCATTCACCAGTCCTGCCATCAGCTATGCCATTATTCCTGTCACCTGTGACATAACCGGCTTCCATGATTTCCCTTACAACATCTTTGTCGATGGATTCCAGCAGCCCCAAAGCACTACTTAAGAGTTGAATCGGGCCACGGCCACTTCCCTCCCCTCTAACAGCAGTCAAGTCTTTCTCAAACACCTTAACGTCAAATCCACTGCGCCTAGCAGCCAGAGCAAAAACAAGGCCAGCGATTCCTCCACCAGCAATCAAGATTTTGAGCTTGTTTTTATCACCCTTCTCTTCATCAACATACAAATTACCTCGACTTTCACACCTAACATCAAAGATCAATCTCTTACTCAACTTCTTCTCTCCAAATCCATGCAATCTCACAGAATGACATGATTGAGTAAAAAAGTTGAGACTCTGAACAGAAGCCATGTAGAAGCAAAACAAGAAAATTCCTCAATGGCACTGATTTTAAGTTTCTGAAGCAACAAGCTTTTACATAGAATTGTCATGTGGTGCCGAAGGTTGTGTCTCCATTAGTTTATACGAACGAAAGTACTACGTGCTTAGACGACTCATTCACTTCTGTTAAATAAATCGAGAAGAGAAGACAGGCAACGCAAAGAGCGTCGAAACCAGCTAGAAAATTTAAGAATCTGGGTAGCACTAGAGGATCCCATGATCTCATTGCAAACATAAAAGAACTAAATAAACAACGTAAAATGTAACGTTACCGGATAAGAATAAAACACACGACTGGCAGACTATGCGAAGGTACAATTTAGAATTATATGATGCCATGTGAACAGGATATTAGCAATGAAAAATTTCAAGTTTCGGAGGGAAGAAATGGGGAGCATTTTCGGAACAGATCCCACAAGAAACCTGAAAAAAAGAAAAAAAAAAACAGTACTTTATTACAGGCATTATTTGTAGAGGCAAACATCATGCATGTGGAAACCAAAGTAAGATTTAATGAAGTGAAAGAAATGAGGAGTTTACCTCCACATAATTCAGCACATCAAGAGATAAAAGTGTTTCTAATTCAACACATCACAAAACAAAAATTTAACTTATACATTAAATAAGTATAACTTAAAAATTAGAGTAACTCAATATATCATCACTTAGGGTAATCATTAAGTGTTCAAAAACTTACAATTATTATAAAGAAAACCTATTCTTCAAATACATAAACAATACATAAGTAGCCTAGCTAATTATGTTCCACTTGATTGAATAAGATGAGAGTCTAATTTTTATTAGACCAAACGAAATGAAAAGTAATTGAATAACAAAATATAGGACAAAGGAAATCCAATCAAGAAAATTAAGTGTGAATGATTTTTTTTAATAAAATAAACTAATGAAAGTTCTTAACTATTTTACTTAGTTAAAAAAAAAAGTACTTGGTAATATGATAATGAAAAAAAGATATTAACCATATCAAAAATAGAATTTTTCAATCAAGTTTGCTTTTAAAAACTAGTACAAGAATTTGAGCATTATTTCATAATCATTAATAAAATAAAATGATATTTATATCATGAAAAACTTAGACCCATAATTTCATACAAAACAAAAATTAGGATAATTTCAAATATTGAGCAAAGAAGTGGAATCAGATAAATCAACTACTAAAAGATAAAAAAATAAAAAACTTATTTCTTGACTAAAATAAATTATGTTTGTAGAAACGTAATCATAAAAAATGTTAAAGGTTATTACAACTACCTTCATGAATTTTGTATTAGTAATAAACTCTACCATCTAAATTTTTTAAAAAGATGAAGGAATTCTAGGACTTTTTGTTGAAGAGGAAAGAATAGAGATGGTTAGACATTGAAGGAGAAAAAAACTTGATTGAATTTTTTTAACAAATAACAATAATAAAATTGATATTTTACCTTAATATAATGCAACTTAATCATTTAAAGGAAAGGGAGGGAAAACTTTTTAATTTTATCAAAATTCAAAGGAGGGGTGCAAAATTTTAATTTTATAAAATGTTGGATCACATTCTTGGACAAGATAAACACCATAAATTAGCACTTGTGGAACAGAGATTAGGTGAAGAGGAAAGGCCATTTTTGCTACTATCATCAAGTTTAAGATTATGGTCCCAGAAACCATTCTTCTGAGTTTGGTTTTTACATTTAACCTAGCTACATGGATTTTGAGAATAGTATTTGCAGAAAATGTAAACCCCACTTAGAAACATCTGAAAACCCCATTTTAACACAGACGTTGAAAGAACTTATGCCATCATCTTTTGTGGCAAAATGCCTGATATGTCTTTCCATCTACAGATCTATAACTTTTTATAATTTTATTATATATTTGTAATAATTAAGGGGCAACAATAAATTTTGTAAAAATCATATGTTTTTCTTGAACAAAGTGAGTGACAATTGATTGATATACCTTTCCATATATACAGACAGTTTTGTGGTTAGTAGTTATTTACGGGAAATGAAGCTATCTGTCTTACTAAAGGTGGGAAATTGGAATGAAGAGATTTCTATGTTTGGAATCGTCAAGGTAATATCGCATTTGGCTTGCTTTGATTTGGGAAAATGAACGAACCACAAATCTGTCCCAACTACTTGTTAAGCTTATACTTGGCAATTTTGGCAACTTAGCCGAAAAATTCAAACTTATATTTTATTCTTCTATGTTTTTGTTGGATTTCATTATATCACAACATGGAGTGCGAAGGATGATACGTTGCAATTGAAAGTACAGACCGTGCTATATTGCAACATTGCAAAAGCACTGTTTCATCTACCTGATGATTTGAGCAAAATAATTTTGTGATTAAAAGATTCAATCATAGAATTAGCATGTGCATAAGATGATCTGTTCAAGAAAGCTTGTGGTATGTGATTCGGATGCAGAGATAGTTAATAAAGATTCTGAAGATCGAAGGAGCTTTTTAGGGGATATGACAGGAGAAGTTCTAACAAATAAGATAGAGAAAATCTAGTGGATAAGTGCAACATATCTAGCGAATAAGAAGATATGTTGTAACATGGTGTAACAACTTGGTTTTGATAATTATTCGAGATTTGGGGATTTAAATGTTGTTGCATAAAACTTATCTCAAGGAAAAGAATGTATTGTGCTGTTGAGTGTAGTTTACGAAAATTGACAATGAGACATTAATGAACACTGCATTATTCAGGAGAAGATGATTTGATATTAGAAAAGATTTGTATTGAAGAGATTTTAACGATACAGAATTCAAGTCGATGAGAGCTCGCTAAACAAGTTCATCTAATGAGTTAAAGAAAAACAGCAACAATTTGAAGAGGGAGTTTTTTAATTGATAAAGTTCAAGAGTGGATTGTTCATCATCTGTGCGTGCCCCGTGCATGTAGGTGTAAGCCAAGTACATAAAAATTGCTTGTGATAATTTTTACTTTATGCACTTGGTAACCTCAATTAATCAATTAATTAACCTAACGTTGTTAATTGATTATTAGTGAGATTTGGGATTGATCTGTAGCATGCATAGATCACGTACACGAGGGAGGATCAATTTCCAGCCCTCCACAGTTGGATGGAACAAACTACTTTGACTAGAAAGCTATAATGAAAAGCATTCATCAAATCACTGGATGAAAGGGCATAGATTGCAGTTTTAACTGGTTGGAAACATCCAACTACAACAGATGAAAATAAGAACAAGGTTTACAAGCATGAGGAATCCTGGACCAAATTGAATTGCCAAAAGTAACACGAATGCATTAAATGTCATTTTCACTGTAGTCGATGAAAATCAATTCAAACTTATTTCAATGTGTGAGTTTGCCAAGGAAGCATGGGATATTATGAAAGTTACATAAGAAGGGACTGCAGTAGTTAGACTCTCTAAATTACAAATGCTGGAGTCAAGACATAAAGATATGAGAATGCAAGATAATAAGACAATTGCTAACTTCAACGCCAAATTTCCTGACATAGTAAATGAAGCCCAAACACTTGGTGTCTTAGTGAGAACACTGATTTCAAATTTGTAATAAAAATCTTAAGGTCTCTACCCAAAATGTTTGCCTATATGGTCACTGTTATTGAAGAAGCTTGTGATGTTACAAAATGAGATTGGATGAATTGATGGACTCTTACAAACTTTCAAAATGAATTTGAAGCAAAAACAAGAGAGAGAGAGAGAGAGAGAGAGAGAGAGAGAGAGAGAAATAAGAATTGCTTTTGAAGCTGAAGTTCAAAATCCTACTTATAAAAATAAGCCTGATGATAGTGATAAAATGTCAGACTCAGACTTACTTGCATCGTTGACTAAAGATTTTGGAAAATTATTGAAAAATTGAACAAGAAGAATAAGTCTCCAAAATATGGTAAATCTCTAACTCTCAAAAAAATAAGAGTGTTGCTAATTCTTCAAATTTCAAGGACAAAAAGAATACAATATCAAGAATGTGAATGATATGGGTATATCCAAGTTGAATGTGCTAACATTCTTAAAAAGATGGGACGTTCACTCAATATGACATGAAGTGATGAAAACTATGAGGGAAGTCAAGATGATGATGAGAGAAGTCAAGATGATGAGGAATTTAGTAACTATGCGGCCCTTTATTTCTTAACCAGGAATAGCAAACTTCAAACAAAGTTGTGTAATGCTACTAGTTATGTTGCAACTTCAACTAGTAATGCCACAACATTGAGACATGATACAAAAAACCTTATTGCATTATCTGGGGTAGTAATGAAGTACTTTCAAGGAGTCTTAAGCAACATGGATTGTGAAGATAACAGTCATGATGAAGAGCCCAACCCTAAAGATATTCAGCAGATGTATAATGAGATGTTCCAAAAGTGACATAAAGTATGCAAAATTAATGTCAGGAGAACTGATTGTTGTAATCAAAGAAAAAAAAAACAATGAAAGGTGAAATAATTAAATATGAACTTCTTATTACTGAGAAGGAAAAGAAACTTCATGAGACCAGAATGGAGTTGGAAAACACTAAAAAAATTAGTGAAGAGGCTTAACTTATGAGAGGCTAGATTGACCAGATTCTCTTCATAGGAAAATAAAATGGGGATCGTCATGGTCTAGGCTACACTGGTGAAAGCTCAAATTCTAAGATCGTGTTTGTCAAAAAAATAGCAATTTCTAAACTAATCATTGACTTTGGTAAGAAACATGTTCCACACTAGCGAAAGCCAAAGATGTTTTTTCCCATTTGTCATTTTTATAATCTATCTGGACATATTTGCCCTAAATGCTTTAAGCACAAAATTACTTTGAAAAGTGGTATGCAAATCAACCCATCACATTTTGCTAAGCTCAAACACACACCTAAGATCAAAACTGATTTGAAAAATGATACTACTCGTAGAATTTGGATAAAAAAAATCCGATCTATATGCTATGTTGCATACACATCTTTGAAATCAAGTAATATTGATTCTTGAAATTTTGGTAGTTGTTCTAGTCAGATGACAGGAGACAAAGGAACCTGAAACATTCACAAAGTCTAACTAAAAGACATGGTATCTTTGGGGATGGAGAAAGGGACGTGTTCTAGGCAAAGAAACACTTGATGTAGAAAATCTTTCAAGATTCAAAACTATTCTTCATGTGGAAGGACTTAAAGCAAATTTGATCATTATTAGTCAATTGTCTGATCAAGACTTATTTGTAAGATTTACTAAGGAAACGTGTCAAGTTTTTGACAAAATTGAAAAATGTGTCTTAACTAGGTTCTAGATTTTCTAATAACTGTACATGTTAGATTTGTCACAACATGACTCTTGATAACACAATTGTGTGACACTAAAAATTAGATCATCTAAATTATAAAAATCTAACTAAAATTGTTAAGTGTTGTTCATCGTGTATACAACATAAGAACTCAGACCATTATGGAATCTACAAATATTGTAGTAGATGACTTAATTGATTTTATAGAGTTCTACAAAGAACAAGAGATAGTCAACTTTACTAATGAGACTAGGAAGGATGAAATTGAACCAAGAGAAAGCTACCTTAGGAAATGTTGTTGCAACATTGTTTGCTGGAAGTAATACTATAACATCACCCGTTATTGCAACCAGTGTTGTCAAAATCGGACTGGATCGGCCGGTTCAACCGGTCCAATCGGGAACCGAAGGTCGATTCGATCCGGTTAGGCCCAAAAACCGTTTTGACCGATTTGACCGGTTAACAACCAGTCAAAATCGCCCAAAACTAGTCAAAACCGATTTGACCAATTTTAATATTTTTTTTAAATTTTTTATTTTTGATTTTTATAAAGGTTTAAATTTGATATTTTGTTATATTTAAGTGATTATTTGAATTTTGTGTTTTGTTATATGTATTTTTATGTAGCTATTTATTTATTTTTACATTTAAAGTGTATTACATAATAATTAATTTATTATATTATTATTTTACATAATAAAATATAATTAATTTTTATTAAACCGGTTCGATCGATTGAACCGCTAATTTTAACAAAACTGGTTTGATCACCGGTCCGATTATGAAAACATTGATTGCAACATTGGATTCTAGTGTTGCAACATCATCTGAAACAAAATCTAAACCAAAATATTTTGACATTGTCGATTTAATTTAAAGAGGCTAAAGGCCTAAGGTCCAGATTGATCATCTTACTAAAAAAACTATAGTGGCACTAGATGAATAAAGACCCATATGGACAAGCCCAAGGTAAATTACTGTGAAATGATTAGGTACGTGTGCTTTACTTCTTCTATTGAGCCTAAAAATGTCAATGAAGCCTGGTTAGATGAATTATGGGTGCATGTTATGCACGAAGATAGACCTAACAACAGGTCAAAAAATTTCAATCCTTAATCGTAATCGGCCCTTGCCGATTACAATCCGAGTTTAGAAATCGGTGGGCCGGTTTTGATTCTGGGCCGGTTAACCACCGGGTCCGGCTAGTTCCGACCCTTGTGTTTTTTTTCTTTTTATAAATTTTGAGTTATGTTTTAAAAAATTATTATTTGTTAACTAAAATTTAATTCTATGAAATTATAATTTTTTAAAAACAAAAAAAGGGCTTGAAGTCTTAAACTTATATTTGAATGAAAATTTTTGAACTTAAATTTTAAAAAAATATTGTTAATTTCTAAAATTAATTAACACTTAATTAATTATTGTTAAATATATCTAACTTAATTATTGTTAAATATTGCTAAATATTGTTAACTTAATTAATTATTTTTTAACACTTAATGAATAACTTTAATTAATATAATTTAATTGAAAATTAATTAACTATTTAATTATGAATTAGAGATATAAATTTATCATTGATTATTTACAAAATAATTAATCAATTTAGCAAAGATATTTTGTTTTTAAAAAATGCTGGACCCTGTCGGTCCACGGGTTGGGCCCGTAGGATTGGACCCGATGAGTCCACAGGTCAGATTTCCCCAACTCATAACCGACCTTTGATCCCAAGGGCCGGTTACAGATTGAACCCGTCGACCTATGGTCAATGAGTTTCAACCCGTTGACCATGAGTTGGTTACGGGTCGGGTTCAATTCTGACCCTACCCGTAGTCAGGTCTACATAAAGAACTATAGCAGTTTGTGAGAAATGATGTGTGGACCTTAGTATCTAGACCTAAGAACGCTAATCTAATTTGTATCAAATGGATCTTTAAAAATAGAATTGACGAATTGTTAATAAGGGTAGGTTGGTTGCTCAAGGATACACCTAGGTTGAAGGGATAGATTTTTATGAAACATTTGCACTCCAAGCTAGGCTTGAGTCAAATAAATTACTTTTGGTCATAGCTTGTCTAATAGGGTTCAAACTCTATTAAATAGATGTTAAAGATGCATTCCTTAATAGGGTCTCATTTAATTAAGTATATGTAAAACGACCTAATGGTTTGAGGATCCACACTACCCACGTCATGTATTCAAATTGAAAAGGGTTTTGAGTGGGTTAAAACAAACTCCTAGAACGTGGCATTTAAAAAGGCTACAAGAGAAGGGGAGTAGACAAATTCTTGTTCATCATACGGTTAAGTTAGGAATTATCATTGCCAAAATTTATATTGATGATATTGTGTTTGATTCTATTTCTCAACAAATAGTTGATGAGTTTTTTAAAACAAACGTCAGGGGGTTTGAGATGAGAATGATTGGTGAACTAAATTATTTTCTAGATTTACAAGTCAAGCAACTTAAGGATGGAATCTTTATCTCACAAAGTAAATTATTTTTAGGCATACATTGGGGATTTTATTTTAAATTAAAAATAGGGCGCATTCAATGTGAAAGGATAAGTATGGAAGTAATGCTTGATTATCTTATTGTAACATGATCTTTTATCACAAGATTATCTCATTCAAATTTCAAAAGAAGACTTGAGTAATAATGTCTCAAGTGCGGTTAGTGAGGAGTTGAAATTTTGTTCGGGTGGAATTGGATGACCACCCCATTTCAAAAAAACTTGTTTTATAGAAAAAAATTTCCACAAATCCTTGTTTGTTTCGATTTTGATAAAAATTCTATGAAAAACTCATTTCCCACAAAAAAATATGTGTCAATTTTTTTTCCAAGAAAATCTCATTCTCAAATTTAACTCTAAAAAGAAAATTAACTTCTCATCATACCACTGACATTTCATATCTCTCTCGTATTATAATTTTTTCTCCTTCAACCATTATAGCCCTTTAAACTGGTCTAGGCCTTCATGAGCTCTATTGACAATAAGAAACAACTCATAAAATAGTAGTACATAGCTCAACTCATAATTACAAGTTTAAGGAAAGATAGACCTGCTATTCTATTCCTTCATCTGGTTAGAATAGATAAATCGGTTAACTCAGTAGCTACAAGTAACAGTAGTTACAGAATCGATACCAATCTTATTCTATTCCTTCATGAACTCAAGAATGGTAGGTTGGGGAGCTCACAGCTCATTAGTCCCATGTCCGGCCTATTACTTGATTTTTCTCATTTGAGATTATCGTAAGTGAATCTTAGCTATGCCTTCCTCTCCTATGCTTTTGTAAGGGCGTCTTTACCATACCTATATAAATGTACTAATAGTAATGGCTTCCTATATTATTTGGATTTTTGTAGGCTGAAATATTCTTTTTATGTTTTAGACACATTAAATTTTGCTTTAATGGAGCTCTCATTAAAAAGATGAGTTTCATATTACTCTCAACTTTCGAATAAAATAATTTTTATAGGTAGCATTTTATACCCCTTTATTTTAAATCATAAATATAAAAATAAAAATATTTTTGTACACTTATTTGTGTACACGTACTCCTTAAATTAATAAAATAAGCACATTTATATGTATACATATTACATATTACACTACATGTAAGTAGTAAGTTTCCATTTATATAAAAATAATATGTAATTAATAGATATATATATTTGTTTATATATACATACACAAACCATTTCATTCAAATTACATTGCGGTATGTGTTCATAATTTTTTTTCAAAAATTACTATACAAATTTTTAAAAATTCTCTATAAAACAACAATCCAATCAAACACAATCTAAAAAAAAATAAACATTTATCAAATGACATTATTACACTTTTTCTCATAAAATCAATTGTTTGAAAAGGAGATCGCAGCCCTAACTATCAACTATCAAATTCAAAGGGTTGGTATTAAATGGACTTAAATTATTCTCGCTTTTGTGACACAGCCTTTTGAAAACCGTAATCCCTTATTTGCAAAATTTGAGAATACTCTCTACTTTCTCTCGTATCTTTTCATCTGTGATTTCTGGATGAAAAATGGTGAAAGCAAGAAAGTACACTCTTGAATCAGTGGCGAAGGAAGCAAAATCTCGAAAGAAATGGGTAATAGGGTCCAGTTCGAATGAGGAGTATCCAGTGCCCATTTCTATGGTTTACCCGATGGAAATTGCTCCCTCCCAATGATCATCAATGGGTTCAAGTGAGAGAAAATGTTGAAGCGGCAGTCAATGAGGAACCAAAAGTTGCTAGTGGTGAACCTGCCATGGGTTCATCTACTCTCAACCAACCTTAATCTGAGTTGTCTCCTCTTAGGGCTCAATTTGAAGAAACAGAGAATGAGGAAATGGCGGATGATAGCACAAACCAGGATGCTACTGGTGAACCTGCCATAGGTTCTTCTAGTCTCAACCAACCTCAATTTGAGCCATCTCCTTCTAGGGCTCAATCTAAAATACAGAGGGAAGAAATGGCGGAAGATAGAACAAACCAGGGCACAGCCAGGGTAATTTCATCAAAGCCCCAATCGTCTGGCTTTGTACAATAAATTCAGAATGAAACATCTTCACAGCGTGAAGATATGTTTGGGGACACAGGAATTCAAAGTCAGACTGCCCTTCGACAAAAGCAAAATTCTCCAGCTCAGTCTGCCCCAAATTATGGGTATTCTTCCTGGTATTCGAAACAGAGACCTAGTCGAGTGGAAGTTCCAGAAATAAAAAAATCAAAGGCAAGAAAAAGTCGACGCAGATCCCTTCTATCTGCTTGAGCCAACAGCAACCAGCACAACTACTCGAAAGTCTAAGAGGTCTAAGAAAGCTGGAAAATCAAAGAACTCCGACGACTCTGAATACGAGATGAGTAAAGCTAGGTTCTCTAATTTTTATTTTTTTGAGAATTAGAGATTGTGGAATTTTGTTTCGAAATGAAAATTACATTTTGAAAGACTAAGCTCTTCTGGTTTTCTTTCTAGTATAGTATTTTCAGTTGAGTTTTTGAATTTTTATTTTCAGTTTTTAGAATTTTCAATTGAGTTTTTGAGATTATATTATTTTTTGTGTGAAAATAAAAAATATATTTGAATGAATAATTTGAGATTGAAATTATATAGGTGTACAAAATAAAAAGATATTTGTTTTAGTGTATTTATGGTGTATTCTTTTATGAAAAAATGTGTTAAAATATGAAATTATATTTGATTTTATATTTTAATTCTATTATTTTTAAAAAATATTATTTATTATATTATTTGTGTGTGTGTGTTAATGGTGGGCCAATTGAAAATATTTTAAGTATTTGTTAGATAGTAGTGTAATAAAATGTAATACGTGGACTCAAAGTAATTTCTTTTTTAACTAAATTGATGGGACGATTTGACTAGGTTTGGTGTGCACTTTTTCACCTTGGTTGGCTGGGCTTTCTCGTTCTTTCTCCCAAACTCCCTCATTTCACCTTTCCCCTCTTCATCCTCTGGTACAAGCTCCTGTCTGGTTTATTTAATGGTGAACCCATTTTCCCTCTTCATACTCCTGGTTGTCTGAAAAAAATGCTTCCTTCATATTTTCCATGAAAGAGGCTCTGTCTGGTTTATTTAATGGGGAACCCATTTTTCAAATCGGTTTATCTCTTCATAGTCTTCACTACTGGTGCATTTCCTGTGCCCAGAAAATCGAACCGGTTTTGAAGCATTTTTTCAGTTTTAAGTTTTGTTTTTTCTTCAGGGTTAATTCTACTTTACCCTCTCTACTTTACTCCTTATATTCTTAAAAGAAATATGATTTTAATGTTCTGGGAAGATTCAATTAAAAGAAAACCAAACATGCCCTAATAAATCGGGCTGATCATGAAAAGTGGGGAACTATGGAACTGTTGCAACATGGACAACTGTTTGGAGACGTGAGACTTGGAGATGCAAATTCTTCCAAGTTTAGTAAAATGTTTGTTAGGAGTCATATATTTGAGGTTTCGCCTACCATCATAAATGGATTTTAAGGGACAATCTGTTGATGAGAACTCTACGCCAAATGATATGGATATGGTAACATTTAAAATTAATTGATGTTTAATTGAGTTTATAAATTTTTTAAAATATTTTATAAATTATTTATAAATTTATAAATTTTTAAAAAATATTTGATAATTTTATTTATTAAAAGAATTTATAAGATTAAAAAAAAGTTAGTACCTCCATTTTATTTTTAAATTAAGATTTTATTTTAATAATTTTTTTTTAATTTTAACAGTTTTAATTATAAAATTAATATTACTAATATTTTAAAAGTTTTATAATCTTATTTTATCCAAATATTTTAAGAACTTATTTTTAAAATAAAATTTACTATCTTATAAAATTTAAAAATACTTTATAAAATATAAGAATTTATAAAATATTTTAAATAAGTTGAGTGGAACATTCTATTGGCAATGTTCTGTCTGAATAGCCTAGTACCAGTTATTTTTATACTGCTGCGCTTACACTAAATACTCAAATTTGCACAAGACTGTCATCACAAATATACATTTTTTCCTTTTTTAAGATATTTTTTTTTTTAAAAAAGACATATATCAATCACATTATGGCGTGACACTAATGTGTGATATTAAAGTTTGACAAAAGATTCCGTCTGATTTTCAAAGTCTATGAGTTTTCTTCTCTCCCCCTCATGAGGGGTGGGGGTGGGTATATATAAGCCCTTTTTGTTTCATTTTAAAAATATTTTTAATATTTTTAGAGTTGAAATTATTTTCAATTATTGTATAAAAGTGAAAATATATTTGGATCAGATATATTTTTATGTTAACTATATAAATATGAAAATAAAATTATATTTGTTTTATAATATTTTGTGTAAGAAAATTTGTATAATGTTATTAGGTTTGAAAATAAGTTTTTACATGTGCACATGAAACGTTAGCATGTTTAAAAATAAATTTAAAAAAAATTATATTTTTAAAAAATATATAAAATAAATATATTTTCAAAGTTTCAAATAGTAAAAAATGTCATTTAGAAATGAAGCAAACTGGCAGTATATGTTTGTGATGGTTTGCTTCAAAATGTAAATACCTTTTCAGTTAAAGAAATAAAATGTACACTAAAATGTGTAGACAGGATAAATAAAGAGTGATTTGGGGTCATTAAATTCCTGTTATTTTGTTACCCAATCATTTTTAACCTAATTAGTTAAATATACGATAGTAAAAATTTGGCATTTAGTACGTATGAGTATATTATGAATAATTCTTAAAAGTTACGGCGAAAGAATCGACAAAAAAATATAAAAATGGTTAATATGCGGATTCGCCAACGTACGAATAAAATACGAATGTAAAAAAATTATTCCTGAGCAAATATACAATTTTATTTTGCCATTAATTTTATACAAATTGTATTTGTAATTATTTTTAGATTATGTAAAAAGTATTTTAAAGTATTTTATATTATTCAATTTATTATTATGCAATAACTTAAAGATAACTATTTATTAATAATTAGTATATTATAAATTATTAGAGTTTTATTTTCTATTTATACAATATTGCATTAATACTTATAAATAACTTTTGAATTATTTTCAGATTATATTTAGATATTATAAATATTTATTAAAATAGAGTATTATTCGTCAAATATTATACTAGTAAATATAATACGTGTTGTAAACGTTTCACCTCAAAAATATGGAGTATTACATTACGATTCAGAATGTGTACTAAAAATGAAAATATTTTTCAATTCATTACGTATGTATATCATACGAGCATATTTTATTACTACTCTACTCAATTGTGTTTTATTAATGTAATAAATAAAATAATATTTTAGCATATTTAGAACCTACAAAATAAATGTGTTTGAATAAACATGGTCCATCTTTTGAAAAAAAAACCATGACAGATTCCAATTATAAATGTATTTAATACAAAATCTGAAAGAAAAAGAAAGATTGGTTTATTGCAATATTCGAAAAATGAAAGCGAAATGATTCCTCAATAGTTCGGAACACAATAAAACATACACAGACACTAACAATGTGCCTTTCCGTCCCCATGAAAGGTGGCACATTTCTCTTATTAACACATGAATAGGAAACAGAAATGGGCATCCTTTTGAAACTACATTGGAATTTCATCTCATTCTTGGCCTATTACAACCCAATCCATGAATTTTGGCAAAGCTAACGGCATTAGTATGTTTGAAACAATGAGTGCAGGATGTTTAAACCTCATAGCTGACAGATTCTGTGTTAAAAAAGAAAAAAAAAAAAAGGAATAAATTAGAGAGAATGTTTTCTCCAAGTAATTATAGAATGTGAAAATCAAATCAAGACTTACAAATAGTGGAAGAGGACCAATATCTATGTAGGTGTCGTAAAAGGATGTCAAGACTGAGGCTATTCGGCAAATTGAGTGCAGTGTGCTTACTCTAAACATTCTCTTCTTTTCGAACCTGTTGACGACAAAGGAATGATATCATTCAGTTCAACTCATTAATCAAATCAAAATTCAAGGAGAAATGGATGTTTTCATTGTATTCTTTCGAATGTGAAACTGCTCTAGTAGAGTAGCAGTATTGCAACTCAAATCTTTAAATTGTACGGCAACCCGACTGCCACGTTTCTACCGTGGCTCGCCACAGATGCCAGCAATGCAGATTACACCAATATACAGTCAAGCTTTTCTTTTGCATTAAGTGGCCAAGCATAATAAGATTTGTTGTATTCACTCAGAAAGAAACTCTATGAGATGCTTAGGTACCTTTTGAATGCCGATGCTAATTCATCTGATGGAATTTCGGATATAGGGTGCCTTTCAGCAAGATTCTGCAGCTCAAGCATGAGCCAATAACAATCCTGCACAATTCCAATACACATGAGCTTTGGTAACATAGTAGTTCCAATAACTTTTTCTGCCAAATCCTTGGAGGCAACTATGTACTGTTATATGATCTCAAAGAAGTCGATGCAAATTTGCTCAAAATTGAAAAGTAACACACCTCAATAGCCAAGCTACCGCCTTGGCCAAGATTAGGTAGCATTGCATGAGCAGCATCGCCTAACAAAATCACACGCCCCCTTCCCCAGGTGTTTATCATGTCTATGTCGTGTATGGGTCTTCGTATTATCATGTGCTCCTGCGTTCTGCATATGATTGTAACGACCTCATTGCACCAATCTCCGAAACTTTCCACAAGCATGTTCTTATTCCCTGCAGCATAATAGGCAGAACTTTAGACGAATATCATAAAAAATGGCCCTCGAAATAGAAATAGAATTTTTGGTGAGCTGGATGTTATATGGAGATACCTGCAGACGGAACAGGGCTTTCACGTGCCTCCCTAAGAAAGGCGTACCATTGCATCCTCCCCTTCCCAATATCTACCGCAACAAAGTACTTGCTCGATCCTACGTATATTTTATACCTATAAAGTGAAGCACAAACGTAAGAACCATATTAAACGCTTTTGATTTAGAACATTAAAAGATTTGTCGTATGCTACGATGAAACTTAATGTTATGAAACAAACAAAAGGTGATTTGTTTTTGCATATTGGCAATAAAAGGAACAAAGTTCAGCTTTTGTGTGCCACATCTCTTAACAGCTTAAAATGTTCCTTCCTCCATGGAAACCAAAAAAAATTCTATGACCAGCACAAAGAATTACATTGATAAGCACAAACTCTTCAACTCCACTTTGACTTGTGAGCCCAATGAAGCATAAACACTTAGTGGTGCAGATATGGAGAATATATATATATATATGAAATACGATATACATACCCAAAATAAGGGATGTGCTGAGGATGAAATTCTGCTACCCCAGTATAGCATATAAAGTTTGAGTATTTTGGTTCTTGAGGACCAAATAGTTTTGAGCGCACCTGTAACAGTCAAGTACTAAGCATAACCTGAAATAGTCAAAGTTGCAAATTTTTCCCTCATCTTTTATCTACTAGAATTTTTCTTTTTTCTTCACCTTGGAGGTCGGGGGATAGGGAAGAAGATGCTGGTTTCTAAGTACATTATGAAGGGATGACTACTAGGTAGAGCGCAAAATAATTTGGCATACCATGGATCGTATGCCATCCGCCCCAACCAATATATCCCCTTCATATTGTTGTCCGTTCTCAAGGAAGACTGTCACCTGCAAAAAATAACAGAAAAGTTAGGCCAAACACGGGGGAAAAATAAAGAACAATAGTTTTTATCAGAAGATCTCACACCTTGTTGGCATCACTGACAAAGTCCGCAACTTTGGAGTTGTTGATTACTAAGTCGTGCCCAACTGCATTTAGTAGGAGCCTCTGCAGTTCCATTCTACATATTATTTGAGTAACTGGAATCCCCTTCTGTACAGCAGGAGTTAGAAAGTCAAACTTGGCAAACCTGAAGCAAAGAAAATGTTAGAGCAGGCTTTGTCTTCTACTGAATGACAGACTCATCTACAAGTTTGTGCTATTGAGAGGAGAGACCTTTAATACTATTTAACTCCCACTCAATGTGTAAGCCGTATTCCTTTTTAGGGGCCAAAAGTGTGAAATTCTTTTCCAGAATTGTGGTAGTGGGCCTTGAACCTAAGACCAGTCCCTGCCTGATTTTGATTCTACAATTTCATTGTTGAAATTGTGGCAATTGTCAGTTTGCAACTAGGAAATACATTCATCTTGAACTGATTGCAATCCTGAAAGCACTAGTATCAGACGTCTTTGACTTTCAGCATATCAAATCAACTGGACAATGAAGTCTTCCAACTCTAATCAAAGATCAGAAGATGGAAATTTGACTGGGAATAAGATGAGAGTTTTCTTATTCATACGATTACTGATTTTTCAATAATTGATACCATAACACCTTGAATATGGCTTAAAGTGCGTGCTACTAAAGAAAAGTGAAGAATTAAACTATTTGAACTTCAGTCCTGATGCATCCTGCAGAAACAACTGTGAAATCCTAGTTCTGAATGATGACATTTCTCCTTCATTGAACTTGCCACAACCCCACAACTGTGAAATCTTGAATGACCAGCATATTAGGTTAGTCTAGCCTTAGATCAGCAATCATTATTGTGTTTTTCACACGATGAATTGTTAGAGCTCGTTAATCCTTTAGCGTTCGATGACAAGTTACCATTATCTATATAAAAGAAAAAAAATTTCCATTAGATTAAAGAAGCATACCATTCACCAGTCCTGCCATCAGCTAGGCCATTCTTCCTGTCACCTGTGACGTAACCGGCTTCCCTGATTTCCCTTGCAACATCTTTGTCAATGGATTCCAGCAGTCCCAAAGCACTACTTAAGAGTTGAATCGGGCCACGGTCCCTTCCCTCCCCTCTAATAGCTGTCAAGTCTTTCTCAAACACCTTAACATCAAATCCACTGCGCTTAGCAGCCAGAGCAAAAACAAGGCCAGCAATTCCTCCACCAGCAATCAAGATTTTAAGCTTCTTTTTACCACCCTTCTCTTCATCAACATTCAAATTACCTCGACTTTCACACCTAACACCAAAGATCAATCTCTTACTCAACTTCTTTTCTCTAAATCCCTGCAATCTAACATAATGACATGATTGAGTACAAATGTTAAGACACTGAACAGAAGCCATGTAGAAGCAAGAGAATTCAAATGGCATTGACTTTAAGTTCCTGCAGCAACAAGCTTATATACAGAATTGTCATGTGGCGTACAAGTTCATCTTTGTCAGAACTAATTTGTTAAAATGAACTTGTCAATTTAAACAACAATTATATTATACGCTATTTAATTTGATAAAGTCAAATAAGTGATTTATTAATGAGACAATAAAAATATATGTAGGATATGAATTTTATAATATATAGAGACATGATATTAATCAAATTCAGGATTGATTGTATTCTTTTTTGCCTAATATATAAAGAATATTATGGGTTATGGTCCCAAATCATATCATACAATTTTATTTTTCTCCTTTTCCCATCTTAGATAGAGACTCCTTGAACATTTTAAGTTGATTTTACTGTGGAAAACACATACCCGATTGATTTCATTGTTATAGATTTAGGTACGCTTATGATTTAAAATTAAAATATTTCTTAATAATTTATATAACTGAATTATGATTATGGAATCATGTTATATTAAAGTATAACAAGTGGGGATGGGTTTGTTTTGTGAGATTAGGTGGACTAAATTAGAAGATTAAAAATTAATTATAATTTAGCCTAGTTTTGGAATTAAGCTTTATTTTATTTTGTGACTGATTTGTTTGGTTCAATTCAATTATAATTGGATTTAGGGTTTGTTTTGTTTGGGATTAATTTTAGATTTAAATTTAAATTTATGTGATTTTGTGCTTAAATTATAAAGAATTTTGAGTCTACTTTATTTTGGGCTTAATTCAGTTATGAATTCAGATTTAAAGTCTATTTGGTTTTCGAGCTTTATATCAAAATAAAGACTAAAAATATGTTATTGTTTTCAAGTTTTAAATTAAAATAAAGACTAAAAATATGTTATGGGTTCAAACTTGTAAGGTTGAATTTTGAGCTTAAGTTAGGGCTCATTGTTTGGGTAATAAAGTTGGTAAGATTTATTCTAACTCATAAGGATTGAATTAGATTTGAATTCAAAATTGAGTTTAAATCTGATTCATAAAGAACTCGATCCAATTTCAATAAAATCCCAATAAAAAATATAAAAAATCTTACCTTATATTTTGAGATAAATTGAAATAATATGTCACCAAAGTGACCTCTATTATTATTATTATTATTTTTGAAGTATTAGATATCAAAAAAAAGTCTGCATTCTGTCTATATCTTTGCGGATAATAATCGGCCCAAATAAAGATTATTATTTAGCCACAGATAGACATGCGAGATAAATTTGGGATTATATTTATTCCTACTTGTCTGATATCACTAAATAAATTGGTTGAAACAATACGTTGCCAAAGTAACCTCTATTATGTAAATTTATTTATTTTGAGATATTAAGATGTGTATGTTTATTATTTATGTGAATAATGATCGATCTAAAGGAAGGTTATTGTTTGGCGAAATAATCAATATACCTGTAGTAATAAGTAATTATTAGGTTTTCCATGTAAGTAATAATCGACCCAAAGGAAGGTTATTGTTTGATAGAACTACATTAAGAGTACCACTGACAGTTAATATTTTTATCCAAAAACTAAACATCAATGTTGTGCTATGTAGCTCATGATGGGGTCCACTATTATTTAATTATGTCATGCATAAATATGAATTATTTTTTTATGATGATATGAATATTGATTATGAGCATATTATTTAGTTTTGTTCTCTGAATTATGTTTCTGCTTATAATTTTACAAGATTTGCCAATGTTAATTTTATTTGTGCTTAAAGGCTCAAATTTCAAGAATTTAAAAGAGAACATTGTGATTGTTTTCGGGTATATAGATCTTGACATTGTACTTCAGATAGAACGATCTCCTACGCTCACTAATGAATGTTCCCCTAAGGTTAAAGGGACTTTGAAAAATGGGGTCGTTCTAACCACATGAGCCTTATGATCCATAATGTGCACAATTCCAAAAATATTTAGGGGCATTACATGTGAAAAGGATAGTGCTAAAAAGTTCTTTAAAGATATTAGTTGAAGTAAGTACCTTTTTTGGCTAATCTTGTTTCAATAAGGTATAAAGAAAAATAAAACATAAGAAATCACACTATGGAAATGTCTAATCTCGCTTCCAAATTAAAGGCACTAAAGTTAGAGTTGTTTGAGGACTTGCTCTTGCATATGATTTCATTTCTCTTCTTGTACAATATGGTCGATTTAAAATGAGTGGCAACACACTAAAGGACAAATGGACTCTTAATGAGTTTATATCTTACTGTGTAAGAAGAAGAAATATTTGAGCGAGAAAAGACTAAAAGTTACCCCTCAGGATAAAAGAAAATAAGCTGCAATTGGGACACCATAACAGAAATTGTAAAAGAAACAGAATTAGGAATTTACCTATTACTTCTGCAAGAAGGTGAACACATAAAGAAAGAATATCCCTAGTATGCTAATATGCTTCTCACTTTGGTTCATTTTTTTAAGTTAGTTTAGTTTTTATACCTAGACACCTTGGTGGGTAGATTTTGGTTTCACTATTCACATAAGTGTGTCTATGCAAGGTGATCTATTGAGTCAATAGTTAAGTGATGCTGAAAAATGCATCTATGTGGACTTTGGCTAAATAGTTACATTTGATGCTATATGGATTTTTTAGAATATCATCAATAATCGCTTTTTTTTAATTTGAACGAGATATATAATATCATCATTTAGATTGATTATGATTTCTATTTTCACTCTGGACAAATTCAGTTATTCTTGATTATTTGGAAATAACAAATTTAGTCTTTTTCAAGATTCAAGTCTTATTAGTACTAGTTATTTATCATTAATGACAATCTATATTTTGGATACAATTGCCTCGTATAATGAAACCTTGTATATCAGTTCATATAGTACATAACACACAAAACATAATACTTAAGTTTACGATAAGAAGTATGATTAGTCATTCTTCTTTACTGAAAAACCCTGAGAGAATTACTAAAATACTGCAGCTTACATTATTAATAAGGTTCCAATCAAAACGGTAGTTAAAACTCCTTATGGACTATGGATATGCAAGAAGCCTTATATTAGGCATTTGTATATTTGGGAGTACACCGACATTTTTGCTCTCGTTGTGAAGCTTAATACCATCAGAACAGTATTGAGTATTATTATCAGTGAAGATCTTCATCTTGAACAGTTGGACGTAAAGACTGCATTCTTTCATGAAAACTTAGATGAGGAGACATATATACAACAGCTAGAAAGTTTCTCATAAACAAGAAAAGAGAACATGGTGTGCAAACTTAAGAAGAGCTTGTATGGCCTAAAACAAACCCCAATGCAGTGGTACAGGAAATTTGACGGCTTCATACACAGGGAAGGTTTTCAAAAGTACAACGCCGACCACTATTGCTACTTCAAGAGATACAGGTCCAGTTATATCATTTTACTACTTTATGTCGATGATATGTTAGTAGCAGGTTCAAATATGAATGATATCATAAAGTTGAAACAGCAATTGTCAAAGGAGTTTGACATAAAGGACTTGGATCCAGCAAAGAAGATTCTTGAAATGCAAATCACAAGAGATAAGCAGAGAGGGTTGTTGCAGTTATCTCAGGCAGAGTACATCAACCATATTTTGTAGAGATTCAACATGGGCGACGTCAAGCCAGTCAGCACACCCTTGGCTAGTCACTTTCGTCTATCTATGGATGAGTCCCCTCAGACGGAAGAAGAGAGAGAATTCATGGCTAAGGTTTCTTATGCCTCAGCCATTGAAAGTTTGATGTACGCAATGGTCTACACGAGACCAGATATTGGCCATGCAGTGGGAGTTGTTAGCAGGTTTATATCAAATCCCACAAAAACTCATTGGGAAGCAGTCAAGTGGATTTTGAGGTATTTACGAGGCACTGTAGAAAAATATTTGTACTTTAAAAAATGAGAGTTAAAAGTACGAGGCTACATAGATGTAGAATTTGGAGGTGAATTCGATCATCGAAAAAGCACCACCGGTTATATATTCACTATTAGAATTACAGTTGTTAGTTGGATATCGCAGTTACAAAAGATTGTCACTCTATCCACTACAAAAGTTGAGTATGTAGCAGTGACAGAAGCCAGTAAAGAAATGATATGGTTTCAAGGTTTGTTAACTGAGTTGGGATTCAAGCAAGAGAAGAATATTTTGCACAGTGATAGTCAGAGTGTGATACACTTGGCGAAGAATTCATCATTTCATTCCAAAACTAAGCATATTGAACTTCGTTATCACTTTATCAGATCTTTATTGGAATATGAGGTGCTAATACTAGAGAAGATCCAAAGAAGTAAGAATCCAACAAATATGTTGACAAAGATGGTGGCTATCCATAAACTGAAGTTGTGTTCAATTTTAGTTGGCCTGCAAGAATAACAAAACCAAAAAGATCTGTTGTATAGATCAAGATGTGAAGACAGATTGAAATCAGTCTTCAAGTAAGAGATTGTCAAAAAAATGGCCAAATATTTTTGGTTCAAAATGAAGGGTGCCGAATTTAAGGAATTATCAATTAAGGTGTCTAACATAATTTCTTGTCTAAATTCCACCAACCCATATTTTTTGAAACCTATATAAACCCCCATAACTCTTATTTGTATAGCATCCCAAAATTAGAGAATTAGAAAGAGTTTGAGAGAAAAGCTTAAGAGAAAGCTTATGAAAGAATTTTGTGAAAAAAAATTCTTATGTGGGTTATGAGGATGGGCACACAGCTGAGTCTAGAATTGGCATAAATGATGACTCAATTCTTAAGAAACAACACTAATATCTTCGCATGAACTATGCATGACATGAAAGGAATTGATCCAAGTGTGGCAGTACATCACCTCAATGTTAGCATGCAAACCTGTTAAATAGAAGAAAAGGCATTTTGGGCCCGAGAAGGACAAGGTTATCCAGAATGAGGTAGAAAAATTGCTGGAGGCTGGACATATCAAAGAAATCCAATTCCCAGAATGATTGTCAAACATTGTCTTGATCCCAAAAACAGAAGGAAAGTAGAGAATGTACATTGATTTTCGAGATTTAAATAAAGCATATCCTAAAGATCATTACCCATTGCCACAAATAGACCAATTGGTTGACTCTACCTCAGAGTGTGAGCTGTTAAGTATGATAGATGTTTCACAGGGGTACCACCAGATCATGTTAACACCTTAAGATCATAAGAAAGTAAGCTTTATAACTTCCACAGGGACTTATTGTTATGTGATTATGCCTTTTGGACTAAAAAATGCATGAGCTACATATCAAAGGCTGATAGATAGAATGTTCAAAGAACAGGTCGGGCGGAATATGGAGGTATATGTAGATTATATGCTGATAAAAAGTACAAAGGCTGAAACTCATGTTGCTGACCTGGAAGAAGCTTTTGGAGTCCTTAGGAAGTATGGTATGAAACTTAACCCTTCTAAATTTACTTTCAGGGTTAGGTCTGGTAAATTCTTCGATTATATGGTAACCAAGAAGGGTATAGAGATGAATCCCGAGAAAGTAAAGGCAGTGCAGAATATGGCTCCTCCCAATAGTATTAAAAAGGTTCAACAACTCACGGGTAGGATAGCAGCTCTAAGCCGGTTCATATCTAAATCGGTAGAGAGAAGCTTGCCTTTATTCAAAATCCTGAGGAAGGCTAACAAGTTTGAATGGATTGAGGAGTGTCAGAGGGCTTTTGATGAATTAAAAAACTTTTTAGTCACGCTACCCTTGTTGACTAAACCCGTACAAGGTGAAACACTGTATATATATATATATGTCAGTAGGAGGATCGACCGTAAACTCAGTGTTGTTGAGAGAGAAATGAGCTCAACAGAAACCCATTTTGTTATTATTTTTATATAAATTGTATTTGTAATTATTTTTAGATTGTATTTTAAAGTATTTTATATTATTTAATTTATTATTATGCAATAACTTAAAGATAACTATTTATTAATAATTAGTATATTATAAATTATTAGAGTTTTATTTTCTATTCATATAATAATCCATTAATACTTATAAATAACTTTTGAATTATTTTTAGATTATATTTAGATATTATAAATATTTATTAAAATAGAGTATTATTCGTCAAATATTATACTAGTAAATATAATACGTGTTGTAAACGTTTCACCTCAAAAATATGGAGTATTACATTACGATTCAGAATGTGTACTAAAAATGAAAATATTTTTCAATTCATTACGTATGTATATCATACGAGCATATTTTATTACTACTCTACTCAATTGTGTTTTATTAATGTAATAAATAAAATAATATTTTAGCATATTTAGAACCTACAAAATAAATGTGTTTGAATAAACATGGTCCATCTTTTGGAAAAAAAAACCATGACAGATTCCAATTATAAATGTATTTAATACAAAATCTGAAAGAAAAAGAAAGATTGGTTTATTGCAATATTCGAAAAATGAAAGCGAAATGATTCCTCAATAGTTCGGAACACAATAAAACATACACAGACACTAACAATGTGCCTTTCCGTCCCCATGAAAGGTGGCACATTTCTCTTATTAACACATGAATAGGAAACAGAAATGGGCATCCTTTTGAAACTACATTGGAATTTCATCTCATTCTTGGCCTATTACAACCCAATCCATGAATTTTGGCAAAGCTAACGGCATTAGTATGTTTGAAACAATGAGTGCAGGATGTTTAAACCTCATAGCTGACAGATTCTGTGTTAAAAAAGAAAAAAAAAAAGGAATAAATTAGAGAGAATGTTTTCTCCAAGTAATTATAGAATGTGAAAATCAAATCAAGACTTACAAATAGTGGAAGAGGACCAATATCTATGTAGGTGTCGTAAAAGGATGTCAAGACTGAGGCTATTCGGCAAATTGAGTGCAGTGTGCTTACTCTAAACATTCTCTTCTTTTCGAACCTGTTGACGACAAAGGAATGATATCATTCAGTTCAACTCATTAATCAAATCAAAATTCAAGGAGAAATGGATGTTTTCATTGTATTCTTTCGAATGTGAAACTGCTCTAGTAGAGTAGCAGTATTGCAACTCAAATCTTTAAATTGTACGGCAACCCGACTGCCACGTTTCTACCGTGGCTCGCCACAGATGCCAGCAATGCAGATTACACCAATATACAGTCAAGCTTTTCTTTTGCATTAAGTGGCCAAGCATAATAAGATTTGTTGTATTCACTCAGAAAGAAACTCTATGAGATGCTTAGGTACCTTTTGAATGCCGATGCTAATTCATCTGATGGAATTTCGGATATAGGGTGCCTTTCAGCAAGATTCTGCAGCTCAAGCATGAGCCAATAACAATCCTGCACAATTCCAATACACATGAGCTTTGGTAACATAGTAGTTCCAATAACTTTTTCTGCCAAATCCTTGGAGGCAACTATGTACTGTTATATGATCTCAAAGAAGTCGATGCAAATTTGCTCAAAATTGAAAAGTAACACACCTCAATAGCCAAGCTACCGCCTTGGCCAAGATTAGGTAGCATTGCATGAGCAGCATCGCCTAACAAAATCACACGCCCCCTTCCCCAGGTGTTTATCATGTCTATGTCGTGTATGGGTCTTCGTATTATCATGTGCTCCTGCGTTCTGCATATGATTGTAACGACCTCATTGCACCAATCTCCGAAACTTTCCACAAGCATGTTCTTATTCCCTGCAGCATAATAGGCAGAACTTTAGACGAATATCATAAAAAATGGCCCTCGAAATAGAAATAGAATTTTTGGTGAGCTGGATGTTATATGGAGATACCTGCAGACGGAACAGGGCTTTCACGTGCCTCCCTAAGAAAGGCGTACCATTGCATCCTCCCCTTCCCAATATCTACCGCAACAAAGTACTTGCTCGATCCTACGTATATTTTATACCTATAAAGTGAAGCACAAACGTAAGAACCATATTTTACTTTTGATTTAGAACATTAAAAGATTTGTCGTATGCTATGAAGAAACTTAATGCTATGAAACAAACAAAAGGTGATTTGTTTTTGCATATTGGCAATAAAAGGAACAAAGTTCAGCTTTTGTTTGCCACATCTCTTAACAGCTTAAAATGTTCCTTCCTCCATGGAAACCAAAAAAAATTCTATGACCAGCACAAAGAATTACATTGATAAGCACAAACTCTTCAACTCCACTTTGACTTGTGAGCCCAATGAAGCATAAACACTCAGTGGTGCAGATATGGAGAATATATATATATATATATATATATGAAGTACGATATACATACCCAAAATAAGGGACGTGCTGAGGATGAAATTCTGCTACCCCAGTATAGCATATAAAGTTTGAGTATTTTGGTTCTTGAGGACCAAATAGTTTTGAGCGCACCTGTAACAGTCAAGTACTAAGCATAACCTGAAATAGTCAAAGTTGCAAATTTTTCCCTCATCTTTTATCTACTAGAATTTTTCTTTTTTCTTCACCTTGGAGGTCGGGGGATAGGGAAGAAGATGCTGGTTTCTAAGTACATTATGAAGGAATGACTACTAGGTAGAGCGCAAATAATTCGGCATACCATGGATCGTATGCCATCCGCCCCAACCAATATATCCCCTTCATATTGTTGTCCATTCTCAAGGAAGACTGTCACCTGCAAAAAATAACAGAAAAGTTAGGCCAAATACGGGGGGAAAATAAAGAACAATAGTTTTTATCAGAAGATCTCACACCTTGTTGGCATCACTGACAAAGTCCGCAACTTTGGAGTTGTTGATTACTAAGTCGTGCCCAACTGCATTTAGTAGGAGCCTCTGCAGTTCCATTCTACATATTATTTGAGTAACTGGAATCCCCTTCTGTACAGCAGGGGTTAGAAAGTCAAACTTGGCAAACCTGAAGCAAAGAAAATGTTAGAGCAGGCTTTGTCTTCTACTGAATGACAGACTCATCTACAAGTTTGTGCTATTGAGAGGAGAGACCTTTAATATTATTTGACCCCAACTCAATGTGTAAGCCGTATTCCTTTTTAGGGGCCAAAAGTGTGAAATTCTTTTCCAGAATTGTGGTAGTGGGCTTTGAACCTAAGACCAGTCCCTGCCTGATTTTGATGCAACAATTTCATTGTTGAAATTGTGGCAATTGTCAGTTTGCAACTAGGAAATACATTCATCTTGAACTGATTGCAAACCTGAAAGCACTAGTATCAGACGTCTTTGACTTTCAGCATATCAAATCAACTGGACAATGAAGTCTTCCAACTCTAATCAAAGATCAGAAGATGAAAATTTGACTAGGAATAAGATGAGAGTTTTCTTATTCATACGATTACTGATTTTTCAATAATTGTCACCATAACACCTTGAATATGGCTTAAAGTGCGTGCTACTAAAGAAAAGTGAAGAATTAAACTATTTGAACTTCAGTCCTGATGCATCCTGCAGAAACAACTGTGAAATCCTATTTCTGAATGATGACATTTCTCCTTCATTGAACTTGCCACAACCCCACAACATAAATCTTGAATGACCAGTGTATTAGGTTAGTCTAGCCTTAGATCAGCAATCATTATTGTGTTTTTCACACGATGAATTGTTAGAGCTCGTTAATCCTTTAGCGTTCGATGACAAGTTACCATTATCTATATAAAAGAAAAATATTTTCCATTAGATTAAAGAAGCATACCATTCACCAGTCCTGCCATCAGCTAGGCCATTCTTCCTGTCACCTGTGACATAACCGGCTTCCCTGATTTCCCTTGCAACATCTTTGTCAATGGATTCCAGCAGTCCCAAAGCACTACTTAAGAGTTGAATCGGGCCACGGTCCCTTCCCTCCCCTCTAATAGCAGTCAAGTCTTTCTCAAACACCTTAACATCAAATCCACTGCGCTTAGCAGCCAGAGCAAAAACAAGGCCAGCAATTCCTCCACCAGCAATCAAGATCTTAAGCTTCTTTTTATCACACTTCTCTTCATCAACATTCAAATTACCTCGACTTTCACACCTAACACCAAAGATCAATCTCTTACTCAACTTCTTTTCTCTAAATCCCTGCAATCTAACAGAATGACATGATTGAGTAAAAATGTTAAGACACTGAACAGAAGCCATGTAGAAGCAAAACAAGAGAATTCCTCAATGGCATTGACTTTAATTAAGTTCCTGAAGCAACAAGCTTTTATATAGAATTGTCGTGGTGCACAAGGTCGTCTCTCCATTAGTTTATACAAAAGAAACTACTTCGTGCTTAGACGACTCATTCGCTTCTGTTAAATAAATCGAGAAGGGGAGACAGGCAACGCAAAGAGCGTCCAGACCAGCTAGAAATTTTAAGAAGCTGGGTAGTACTTGAGGATCCCATGATCTCATTACAAACATAAAGAAATAAATAACAACGTAAAAATGTGACGTTACCGGATTAGAATAAAACACACGAGTTGCAGCCTATGCGAAGGGACAATATAGAATTGCATGATGCCATGTGAACAGGATTTATGCAATAACTCAAGCACACAGCAATCAAAATTTTCCAGTTTGGAAGGAAGAAACGGGGGGCCTTCTCGGAACAGATCCCACAAGAAACCTAAAAAAAAAAGTAGGTAAGATTTAATGAAATGAAAGAAACGAGGAGTTGACCTCCAGTTAAATATCTGATCTCTCAAAACCATGAAGATCACGTTCTTGGACAAGATAAACACCATAAAATAGCACGGAAAGGCCCTTTCTGCTACTATCATCAAATTTAAGATTATGATCTCAGAAACCATTCTTCTGGGTTCATTTTATACATTTAAACCTACATGAATTTTTGAAATAGTATAACAAAATTTATTAGGAAAATTGTGGGTTTGCCCCAGTTTTGCAGAAAATGCAAAACACCCGTCTTAGACACTTCAAAAACCTCTGTGTTAAAACATTTTTTTAACACAGAGGTTGAAAGAACTTATGCCATCAACTTTTGTGGCAGAATGCCTGATATACCTTTCCATCCACAGATCTCTAATATTTTTTTTTATAATTATTTTACATATTTATAATGTTTACGGGGCCACAATAAATTTTGTAAAAATCATATGTTTTTCTTGAACAAAGCGAGTGAAAATTGAGTGATACAGACAGTTCTCTTGTTAGTAGGTATTTACTGGAAATGAAGCTATAAGTTGTTGGAAATTGGAATGAAGAGATTTGACTTGGTTAGATTTCTGGCATTGCTAGGAGAAGAACAATGTGCATAAGAAAATACTATTATAATGTTTTAGCTGTAATAGCTTAAACTTATTAACATCATCTGTGTGTGTGTGTGTGTGTTGCCATAAGAGTATAAAATTTTCAGAAACTAATATTGATACTTCAAAACTTACTACAAGCACTCTAAATTAATTGTTTTTCTTAAGTAGTTAATGCGGCTCTAATATCAACTCCTATAATTTTCATTATCACCAAATTATTCACTTTTCTATCTCATGTTTTTATATATATGGATATCCTTTTATTATCTTAAATATTTGAATTAGTTCTCATGCAAGAAAATTATAAAAAAATAGAAATGTATATGTGTCGCTCATTGAAGATGTTATTATTATTATTATTATTATTATTATTATTTTGACTAATATCTAATTAATGGGATTTGAGTTGGTAAACGCATTTTTCTCGTTCCAATTTAAAATTAAAATAATTTTTTGTAGGTGTATGATATAATTTAGTATACAAAAATATCTAATATGAAGTGAATATATCGAAATTACTAAAGATATGGATTAATAATATTCAAATTTCGTTTTACTACCTAGAAAATAATTTTTTTAACTACTCTCTTTACATATGTTTATAATCTTTTTTATACAATCGGCTAAATGTCAAACTTAAATACACATGACATATTATAATATTTCTTTTAAATATTATGTTTTGTTTTTTCAATTCCGTCCAGATCATAGAATTGCATTTGAATGGAAGAATTAAAATTTGATAAAAAAAAATTAAAGTTAAGATCTCATATGACTTAAATATTCAGAGTTTTGAAACTGATCATAACAAGTAAAAATAGCTCAAAATGAATACAAAAAATTTTCACTTTTAATTTAATTTAAAATTATTCTAATATACTCAATAGAGTTTTACTATAAATTTGAAAATGATCAACTCTCAAACCCCTTCGATGCGCAATCATTTTATTAGTCAATAACTTCAAAATGAACTTTATTATATGAGAGAGATAAGACATCACAATTCAGATAATATTTGTTTATTATAAAATTGTATTTTATATAATATCCCCTGATCTCATGAGGTTTTAAGTCAACCAATCACATATGCAAGTTCAGTTATCTTAACAATAAGTGACAAAGTAATCAGTCTTCTTTGTGGTGTGGGGCCCAGTTCTGATCATCATAATTTATTTAATAATCATACAATAAGTTCTTCAAATAATAAAAAAATAGTACCTCTGATACGACGGCATTCAGATCTCCAACTAGTTTATTAGGCAACGAAACACAAACAATATGCTTTGACCATTCTTGATAAATGACAGGCGTGCCCCAAGCTAAATAAATCAAGAAAAGCTAAACCCCGAATCGTGTCATCAGAAATTTTTACATGACCACACGTCAATGGTAACTGTAGTAAATGTAAACGCGTGCTAGCGCTAACCGGTCAATAAAGGGCAACCCACCACCCTGCGACGACCTTGGCCTAAACTACAATGATCCATATGTTAGGGGATTTAGCTGAATTATGGCATTATACAATAGACTCCTAACATCAATCTGGATTTTACCATATTGATCATAGTTAGACACAGACCCTTGCCACCAGCCCTAATTGGCAACTATCTAAATCCTTTCCATCCAATTTTCCCCACAATGTTACCATGGTGATTGGCTTTGTCATTCTCTGTCCATTGCTTGCGCATGTAGAAAGCGACCGCCCTCATCTGTCACAAGATATTACGAAAGAAAATAAGTATGGCATCAAGGAGGGTTTTTATAGGAACAGTAGTATGCTATAAGACTGGTAAAATTTCACGAATTTCAAAATAGTTAACTACATACTGTACATTGTTTGGGTCGTCATCTACTCTGACATAGTATCAAGGAAAAACCACAGCAATTCAATACAGGAAAAAAGCTGAACAATTAAAGCCCCAGCTTTATCAAAGGAAAATCAAATAAACAAACAACTTGGTGCAGTCTCTGGCGGTTTGGCCAGAAATGAACTGCATTGATTATTATTTGTCAAAAAAAAGTGTAATGTAGTTCATTTTTTTCTTAAACATATTAATACCATTAAACATCAGCATCTCTAACTGATAACATTCATTTGGTGCTTTAAATTGTTAAAAGAACTCCATTGTTGAAGGGGCGAAAATGGGATAGTTCTAGTGTCCCAAAATGGAAATTCATAGATGCTGGGAGTTCATTTGCAAGAGGGCTAATCTAAAGAATTGGCAGTATCAGGTTGGAAATACACTTAATTAATTATGCATTTGAATTGAAGCATAAAAAGCCTCTCCATGGGGCATGCATTTTCTTCTTAATTCATATCTATTTCCCTTCACAGTTTGAGCACTTTGTAACTCAAGGGATTCAAGTCTTCAACTCCAACATCACATGTTAAACAAGGAAGATCAGGACGGCCATCATACAACTAGATATTTTTCTTCATATTTTTTGTCTAATTCCACATAAAAGGTAGCTTCCCAGCACTACCGATGCCTGGACACACATGAGAACAGCAAAACAGAATAGCTTTTCATCCCTTGGGTTCACTAAAAGCTGACCAGGTAACATCAAGTGAAAAAAATTTAATGTTCTCTCAGTCATCAGGCAAAGGTACTAACAATTTAAACTGTTTATAAAGCAAGTGAGTACCAATCTGAAAATTACTGGATCGTGATCAAAATCTGAAACTACATAAAGCGAATGCAAAACATACCACTTTCACCATCAGATAAATCTCCAAGCCTTGCAATGGCATCAGTAAGAGCTTGTTCATGCTCCTGTTTTTTTCCGAAAGGTTAAAACGAAGGAACCCATCCGACATAGAAGTTTATAATGAGATCAAATAGCACATGTTGAATCACTCTCTAACCTTCAGCACTTTCTTCGCTTTCTCTATCTCCACAGGGTCCGGATGATTAGCACCAAAAACCCTCTCCACCTGCCAAAGTTCAACAGTCAATTAACATAAACTAGCATACCTGTGTATGTATATAGTACACCAGCGTTCCATACCTCCTTAATTAGAGTGTCAGTGTGAAGCAACTGAATGTCATCTGGTCCCTTCTTTCCAATGCCATTCTGTGATGGTGGGAAGTCCTTCCTGGAATGACCTTTTGGCAATCCCCTCCCTCTTCCGGCACCTGGGGCAGTATCCCGCCCAAGAGGTCTATTCATGCCATGGCCTGGTCCACCGTAACCTCCATGATGAGAAATTCCAGGGTCTTCACCTTCCCACTGTATATCCTCAGGAGAAATCTGCAGAGGGAATGTAAAGCAATCAGAATAAGACTTTCACTCCCCTGTAGTTCCATGGAGCTTAGGCCACATGGCAAAAAGTACCTCATATAGTTATACATATCAATTAACAGCATTCAGTTTGCCTTCAATTTTTTCTTTCTTCTTCCATTGAGATATTTTCCTTGTCCTGGCTATTGCTATTGGATTAGCTTACATGGTGAAAAGCATATATTCTACATCAAGAATAAAAGCTTTACCTAACACCAAAACATCCCATAAGCATTATATACCATTTCATATACTTCATAAAAATGCTCATGGGGAACATTTCACTCTTTATTATGGGCATCAGGTAATTCCAACATGAGAACGTTGGTCAGAGTATTACTAAAGCCATGTTGCATTGCACTGTAGGTTAGAACTTGGCAGTGACAATACATGCATAGAGTACATTATGCAACAAGACTACACAAGGGGAAGATTTCACTCTTTATTATGACCATCCTAAAGCCATTTTGCACTGGACTGCAGGTTATAACATGGCCGTGAGAATACACGCATAGAGTATGTTATACGACAAGAATATACAAGGCATATAGCAAACAATGTAAGCTAAACCCTCTTTTCTCGAGTAACTCACTGACCTTTCCATCAACGATTAGTATACCTAAAACAAATGTTCAGGTTGATCTGAAACCATGAGAGAAAAATAACTTTGATCGCAACAAAGTTTCATGCATTTCAACTCAAATGGTATGTGAAAGATCAAACTAGCCATTCTAACAAGAAGAAATGCTTAATGAATTCAACAAGTAAGACATCAACACATACACCTCCTTTTTATACCAATATAAAACCATCAGCATTTTAAAGCTACCTGCAGTGCAATCATAACTACAGACTGACACTGTGATATAAATACGTCAGAAGCCTATGGGTAGAACAATCCACTCATTATGCTTTTTCAACAGAGAAATGAGCAAACTCAAAGCAGAAACCTATTGCTGGGCTCAGTCAGTAAGTTTTATAAACACATTCAAGCCTGGCTGGGAGATGTAATGAACCATTACATAATCAAAAGTAAAGATCAAGTAGCCTTTTACTTTTGTATATACTTTAGTTTTCATCAATTTGTCAAGCCAAGTTGAAAATGATCTAAGTAACTGACAAGTTCTACAAGCTTCTATTGGTCGAATACATGATACAAACTAGCCTTGAACGAATTTTTGAGGAGTCTATTAAGAGTGGTAGCCTGAATGGCTAACTACAAATCCAAATCTAAGATTCCGCCATGTAACTGAAACGTAGTAGAAGTACATAAAACATTACCATGGCAGTGAACACTTGAAATTCTTAACACAGGACTTTGTTCATATCATCCAATATGTAAGAAACATCTCATCCATCAACCTAATATAATATGAGAACTCAATTCAATTATGTTTCTCTATCACACATTAATAATAAAGAATTGAAATATGTTAAAAATAAAAAATAAAATATTAACTTGAGATGTTTTATGGAAGGAAATAAAGCTTGATTGTACCTCAGAAAGGTTGACCCATTCCCATGTTTCATGAGCAGTACCTATATCATAAACAAGAGCATGTCGACCCTGGAAAATCATAGAGAGCCAATTTAAGTACCAAATGAGTACAAAGAAAGTCTACAAATCACCACAAGTTAGATATACCTCAACACGATTATAATCAGTTATGACAGCTTCATAAAAATTATTATCATCAGGCCACCTAGTCCTGACTTTCCTTCCGACCAATGGATCAAATGAAGCTCCTTCTGCGGGTTCAGTTGCGATGCCACTAGAAGAAATACGGTTACTGAATTGACCTCTTCCAGCTGGACCAGAGGGATACTGCATTTTCATTGAAGATGCACCTGGAGGCATCTGCACAGTAAAGCATATTATAAACTAAAATCAGTATCAGTAGATGTGTGGCAAGATTAAACTTAGTGATGAAATTTCTAACTCACTGATTTATGCTTTTTGCCTTTCGCACCCATCATGGGTCCACGCTTTGCAGCTGATGAAGATGGCTGGTTTGCAGCCATCGTCTGTGGGTGGAAAGACGGAGATGGCCCACCAAAGGACTGAGAAGGTAATGAGGAAGCTATCTTCTGTTTTTTACGAGAAGCTGAAACGGAAGGACTGGGCACTGGTTCATGGACGGCTTGACTAGCACTATGCATGCCTGGTTGAAGCCCGCCTGACTGTCTCCACTCCCTGATGTGTTCCCCGAATTTTGAGTAACAAAACGGAGAAAAGACGAGAGTTATTTCAGTACATTAAAAAAATCGGGCATGACTTTCAAGGAAGTAAACAAAACTTGTTTTATACACAAAACCTTATTCTTCGAATTGTTTCATCCGCATTAACCCTGCTAAGAAGATCCCTGTGTTCTTCATTTGATAATCTTAACTCTTTCCTAAGCTCAGTTATTAAACCTTCCTTCTCCTGAAGAAAATACATTTCAATGTAATTTAACCTGATCAAACAAACACCATATTAGATTCACATGCTCAATATAATAAAACGTACCCAAGTAATGGCATCAGCTTGAGCTTTAAAGGCTCTTAGAACTGAACTGTATGCTTCTTGCTCAAGCTGGTGAATTTTAGCTTCCATATCAGTCTCATCATACATCCTGGGATATGGCATAGAACCCATGGCAGCAGGCCTTCCATTACCAGAAATACGGCCTCCTCTTGACATTCTATTTTGATGTGGTGGGGGAAAATCATCATCAGTTCCTGCAACAACATCAAAATGAAAGCAGGAGACGAAATTAATAGATTCTTTATAAAGATCCCATAAAGCCTAGACTAAACCCATAAAAAAGGTACTCAGGCCCTAGGAATGATAATCAGAAATATTGTCTTAATTTTTCCCAATTACAAAGATCAGGGTACATAAAAACCATGTGCCAAGCTCAGGTTCACCAAAAATGAAATTTAGGGATAAAATACACGTTGTCTTGGCCAATAGTTGTCCAATTCATACACTAATGAGCACCTCCTCGAAACAATAAGTAAACCCAGCATATATGCTCATAGAGAAACTGCAAATTCATGACAATCTACACCTCATAGTCGAAACTAAATTCCACAATGTATAATCCCAGGGATAACCAAACTAATAAAGATCTGGACAACTATTGCATGTTTGGGAGCACTTCTACATTTAAGTCCATTTAGAAAATGGACTTTTCATTAAGTGCCTTTTCTAGAAGTCTTTTTTTTATTATTAATATGTTTGGTGAAACCCATTTCAGAAAAGTGTTTTAAAACTAGAAGTCCATTCTTCACATGCAACTATGTTTGATAAACTAGTTGAAAAGTGCATTTTCAACATGTATTTAACAATATTGCCCCTACTTATATTAAGAATTTGTTCTGCGGCATATGAATTTTCAAATCACTACATACTTTTTTTAACAATACTTTAATAAGTTATAATGTTATATTTTTCGTCAATTATTAATTTTATATTTTTTTGTAGAGTTGTTCAAAGAAAATTCACAAATCAAATTAATGGAAAAAGTATTAACTCATAGTTTCATTTTCTCTTCCAAGATTGTCGCTTCAATTTTTAATTAATTGAAATCAACAACTATTCTAATACGATTTTTTTCAAAAATATAATATTGCTGTTAAAAGTAGAGTAAATGAATTTGAAAAATCTAACTGGAAAAGAAGAATACATGACATGTTGTAAATAAAAATTCAAATAAGCAAAAATACAAATAATATCAAATTTTTAAAAAAAAATACCACTCATTAAAAAATAGAGCATGAAATACATATTATAATAAAATGAGTTTGCAAATTTAACTATATAATAAAATGAGTGTGCAATTTTAGTAAATTGAAAATCATCCCAATTTTAATTAATTGATAATATCTTTAAACTAATAAAGGTGCACAACCCAAGAAAAAAGAAATTGAACAATGAAAACTTTTGATCTGTACTTGTGTAAAATTTTAAAAGAACGAGCGTAGTTCTAAAGAGCTTTCAATGTAAAAATGTACTAGGGTGAGGTTAATATGGGTAATTTAGATAGAAAGAGCGGGGATAAAATAGGAAAATACCAACTTTTTTGTAACCTCCAAATAAAAGTGCAGAAAATGGGTTTTGAAAAGCAGCCAATTCTCACTTCTTTAGAATGGACTTTTATATCTAAAAGTCCATTTGAAAAGTAATTCCAAACATGCTACTAGTTGTCTAAAACCTAGATCATTGCATTTGCAGCTCATCATCCAAAACTCTATAGCTGCATAAAACAAAAAACAAAGGGAATAAGCAAATACTTTCCTTTAATTTACTTATGTTCGTACCTCCTTTTCAAGAACATAAGTACATAGCAGCATAATCATCTGTTTGGTTATAGCTTAGACCACGATAATTTATGTATTCAGAGTCAATGAGTGAATGGTAAAAATAAAAAGGAGCATAGATTTTTCAGTTATCATATAAGAAACAGAATAAAAAGGAGCATAGATTTTTCAGTTATCATATAAGAAACAGCTCCTTGCCGCACCATTAATCAAGCCCTCAATCAACTTGTGAAATACGTTTTAAGATACGAGGTTCCAAAAGAAGCCAATTTTGCATTTATAAACCAGCTGATAGACATGCATTAATTTGAAATTGGACGGTTACATTTCATTCAAATGATGACAGCCAGTTGTTCACTACGGAGGTGAAGTGACGAAAAGATAATAGATGAGAAACAAAAGTTTACCAACAAAACTGTTAAAAGTGTTACCATGACACATAAATATATCATACCCCACAACTTCGATAATTACAATTACTAATTAAGCCTATACTACTTCTGTTTTCATGAAAAAAGACCAAGTCTTCAAATTTTGCTCATGCTATAACATTACCTTGCACCTAATGGACCTTTATCAAGTCTAAAAGAGTTTCTAGACCAAATACTTAATTGAAATTAGATCAAGTCACTTCGTCCTTGCCAAACGAACATTACACAAGTCCAAAGCAACCACAGGCTGCAACCAGAGATATTTAGTTGTACAGAAGATGTTATCAAGAGAAGGTCGGGTTCAAAATCTCCCACTCTTTCTTATGCAAACTGCGTATTAAAACCTCATCATTAATTTTCTTCTGAGACTTGCATTATCACAAACCACAAAAGTATTGTTGAATCTATGATAACCTCTGCAAATATTCAGACTACAGTACAAATTCTATCTTCTCATTACTATTGCATGCTGCTGAAATCTGCAAATTCCCTCAATATACCCATCAACTTTTCACTATATTGTACTGGGCTATCATTGTCACACGTCCGCACCATAGCCAAAATAAAGATTTTCATAGCAATTAAACAGCCCACACCAAAACATCCAAAGCTCTTATAAGATCAAACTTGAATTTATACAAGTAATATACCAAAGGTAAAATCACTGTAAAAGCCAAACTCGTAAAGACCGCTTTTTTTTAAGCTCACCAGCTATGTATTACAGTTATCTACTACAGAAAATCACTTGAAAACCTAAAGAGATAAAAACTAAAAATGGTTGGAGCAAAAAGCAAAATAAAAATTCAGCATAATCCATTCTTCAAAGTAATAATCAAAAATCAATACTCCCAAGCCGCAATTGTATTGAAAGCATAAACCCTAGTCACTAAAACGCCATTATCACAACAATGCGTATAACTTCACAAACCCTAACCCCAACATTACTCACGAACGCTAACCCAAAAAGCCAAATAAAATCACTAGAAAACCAAAATTACCAGTAACAATGAAACATTGTGCTCAATTACTCACCGCTGCTGTCGTAAGGCTCGTAGTCCATAACCAGCTTTTGACGACCGAAGATTCACAATTTATCACAGCCCAGAACTATGAAACCCTACCATTAACAGTCAAGATTGCACTAACGGCGTAGAAAACCTTGGAAAAAATTGCTACTTTGCCGAGTTAACACAGCGTAAATAAGCGTGTATGATAGGCAAATCGATTTTGTGCGATTAGCGAGCGTTCGAGTGCGTGTGTGTATGTGTGTGTGTTTTAGGGGTACGCGGACGTGAAATAGGTTTATTGAATTGGATTAAGAACAGAGGTGTTTGAAGTCCGCTTCTGATTTGTTGTTTTGTTGTTTTGTTGTTCGAATGTGTTTTGACTCGCTTCATGACAAATTCCGCACGTGGGGATTGGAGCACGATTTTGGAAAATGACACACGATTTTAACTATTTGGGATTTTTGAAGTAATAAATAGAAAATAATTTTTATGGCATTCTACTCTAACAAAAATTCAAAAGAATACAATACTAATTTCAAAAAATTTACATTTGTTTAAAAATCATTAAGAGAGAAATGACATAAACTTAGGAGTAACTAAAAAATATTTCTCATAGTCTTTGAAATGAAATATTTTTCTGAGTAAAATTTGAAAATGAATCTCTTCTTCTAGATAAAAACAAAATATGTTATTCAATTTAATATAGCAATCTATTGATTATCTTGAAAAGAAAAATTAAAAAAAAATAGCTTTTATAAAATAAATATAATATAACTTGTACTATTAGTTTTATCAATTTACTATCTGTAATCTTAAAAATATTCTAATTATTTATTTTAAATAACTGAATTGCCCTTACTCATTATTTTTAATATTTAATTAATTTTGTAATAATATTTTAATTATAATTTTAAATTAATAGACATGAACTTATATTCTATATTTTTTAATTTTAATTAATTTAATATTTAATTATAAATTCATTTGGAACTTTATTGTATTTTTCTCCTCAAAAATGGAAAAGAAGGGTTTTGGAATATAATCCTAGTTTTAACAAGTCGAAGTTTTAAGATGATATCATGGAGACCAAGAACCAAATCCTACATACCAAATCAAGAATTTGGACTTGTTAGATTAGCAAACATTGTGGTAATTTTATGTAAAATCCATATCACAATTATTTGGTTCCATTGAAGAATTATGATGGGCCATTTTATTCCAATATGGTTATCCTTGGGTATGACCATTATGTTTATGAAAACATTAGAACTAGTTAATCATCTCCATTAAACCAAAATCTTTTCTAAATAGACAACTTTTCGATGTCAATCATTAACTATGGTCTTTCCCAAAAGTAATATTATTTATGCATTTAGTTTGCATCTCCGAATGTTTTGTAATATGTCCTTATCATCGTAGATATTATGCTTAAGAAATTTTTGGAATATTCATAACTTTTGTTTCCTTTTATTTATAATCCTTATTTGGTCGATAACAATCAATTTAAAGCATAGATCGATGGAATACACTTGGTTGAATAGTAAAGAATGTTCGAATAGTGTCCAAATCATATAAGTTGATTCAAACGCCACTCAATTATAAAATAAAAAGAAATAAGTGTTCAAACTGCTCAAAAATTATTAATCAACCTTGGTTCAATACAAACTTAAGGTTATTACATAAATAACTTAATCCAACCAAGGGTTAGTTGGGTCATTTATTTTGTTAGGTGGATATTAAATGAATAATAAAAAATATGATAAATTATGGGAGATAAACATAAGTATTGTATATATTTGGATTGATTGTAATAATGATGTTAAAATACAAGATTTGATTAAATATGTATTTCGTGTAATAAATGATTGTAATCACGGTAATATAACCAAATTGTCCTTAATGAAATCAGCCCAACATTCTCAAACTGTCTCCTTCCCGTCTGCAGAATCTATTGATCTAATTCCTTCGTCTTCTCTACAGTATGTCGAGAAGCTCTCCAGGTTATCAATCTTTGGACATCCTCTCATCTTTTGTACACCTAGACGACCAAGTGAGAGCTGAAGCATGAGCAAACGATGAAGAAGGAAGCAAGGAGTTTAGGTGTCATCGTGCCGTGCTTAGCATCCTAGATCTGAATCTTGAGAATGCTAAATAAGTTTGATAAGAGGAAGACAAAGATAGTGCCACTAATGGTTAAAATTGTAGCCTTCTCATCACCCAAACTCTTCATCACCAGTCTATTCAAACCCTTCATCACCGTTCTATTTTTAGGGTTCGTTTACTTTAGGCCACAAATCAAATCGAACCAAATTCATAAAATAAAAATCGAACTAAATTAATCGGTTACAATCAAATATCTTTTTTGATTTTTCGGTTCGAATTGAATCAATATACTCTATAAAAACAACTTTTAATTATTAGTTTTTTTTTTAATTATCTCCTCTTGTTCAATTTTATATTTATTGTGACAGTACGATCAAAATAATCTATATATTTTTATATTTTTGTTGTGATTAATTTTTTGTTGGCTTCATTATTCCAATTATTGTTCTTAAATGAGCAAATGTGTCATCTACATCTATAAAATAATCAGAAATTAGAAAAAAGAAAAAATTAAAAAAATTAAAAACTCAAAAACTCAAAGTTTAAGTTAAAAAATCAAAATAAAATAAAATAATAATATAAACAAATTCGATTTTCAGTCCGGTTCGATTAATCAAACCCAGAAACTGAAATCAAACCAAAAATCAAAAATTTTAAAAATTAAAAATAAAAAACAGATGTTCAAATCAAAATTTTGATTTATAGGCTAATTAAACGAATCCCTATTTTATCCTACCCAATTCATATCCAACTTCTGCCACCTCATTTGTCTGATATATAAACGAATTCCATACTTGGAGAGTAAGGAATTCCACTTGGGGTTGGATTGAGTTGATTGGAATTTTTGTCTGATGCAGAACCACTCATTTTCCAATCTACATCCATGTCAGTATAGTTTTGTAAGATTAAATACCCATTTTCTGGTAGAATTAACCACTTGTATTATCCACTGTTTTTGGAATAATCCCTTTTGCAATGCTGATCTGGGAATCCATCTCCTGGACATAGTGGTCACTCCACAAGTTAAGTTGGGAGTTTTGTGTTTACATGCTGATCTCCATTGTTGGATGGCCAAGTAGTGATTAAACAAAAACCAGGCAAGAACAAGAAAATAATCCTCAGTAAATCAGCAACCTTAATTGATTCTTGCATTTTCCAAATCCTTTTAAGCTGGATTTTCAAATCAGGGAAATCATTTAATACAGAATTTGTAGTGGAAAGGTCCTTATAGGTAGAGAATCAGAACCCACAATGTCGAGTGATGATTGGTTGAAGGTTTTGAAGAAGGATTAATCATATTGTGAACTGGAAGATTTTTCTGGTGACGAGTAGGTTGTGCAATAGTTCGTAAGAGAGCAGAGATAGATGGTTGTTCTGAACTCTGACCAGCTTCCGCCGATGGAAGAGGTGGCGGTGGTGGCGGAGGGTCAGGTTGACGATGATCCCAGAGAAGATGTCATTGCAGAGTATTCAACTAAGGAATCTGACTTGGGAAAAATTTACCAAAATGCTTATAACAAGAGATTAAATGGGACCCAATTTAGAAACTTAATAGATCGGGTTTACCCTACTTGGATCCGACTATGACCCATACATCTGGTTTACACATGCCACTCACCAACCATGGTCAAGTGTCATAATTTATGATTCATAATGTCCCTTAATTAACCAAAAAACGAGACGAGACACTCTTATAAACACACATCAGGTCTTGTAGATTGCAGTGATTCGACAAATCTAGTCGAATCAGAATCCATTGCAACATACATTATATTTTACTTTTGGGAATTATATCTATAGTTTCAAATTACAACTTCACATATTTTTGACATGCATGTGTAACATTTGATGATATATTGTCCGTAAATTACTTCAATTCAACTGTTGTTTTAGTAGACGTGACTCTTTCTTGAAAATTTTGCCTTGTTAAGGAGCCAATACACATTAATGACTTATATGCCATTTCCTTTCAACACAAGAAATGACTATTACTAATGCAACATAGAGTATAATACAGCATCAAACAGAATTTCTTTGATTATTTAGCAAAAAGAACATGATTCTATGGATCACAAGGGCCAACAAGGCTAATTGTTTATGCATTACAAGTAGAAGTCTCATTTGATTCGCAGTTGGCATTGAATCATAGCATGAAGCTGCTTTGCTTGTTTTTCAATCCGCAACTGTAATTTCTTTTGACTCTAAAACAAAAGAAAAATCGAAAGAAGTTGTCAGTAACATAATGGAAGTGCAGTCATTGAATGGAAATATCAGAAACACAGTCCATACCTCTAACTGTTCATACAGAAGCCTCTGAAAATCCATCTGTAGCCTTAGTGCTTTTAAAATTTGTATCCCCCTGTGAAATGATCACATAATTTGTATCAACAAAGTATCTTTCAAGTTCTTGCAACAAGGAAACATGAGTGAAAGAATCATTTTATGCTTACGTTTTTTTGTCGAGCTGCTCAGCATTTCCTGCATTTGATTCATATAAAGCGTTACTAAGTAACAAAGCTTATAAGTTACTTAGAATAAAGCATGAATCAAGAAAATTGACAAGGTATAAAATGTTACCTTAATTATAACTTTGACATGAATTATATACACTTGATGTTGATTTGTATGTGTGAAGTGAAATACGAGATGAAACATGGAACAGAAATTCGAAATATAATTAAGTGAAACTATAGCTGATACCTTTTGTTGTTTCTGACATAAGTTGAGCAACGCGATACTTCTGCGAAAGGAAAATGCAGAAACAAACTTGAGAAACCTGATAAATGGGCAATGTGAAAATATCAAAATTTTGCACTTATGATTAGTAGTGGAAACCTGTAAATGGCTTTTAACATGAAAAATGGTCAATCCATCACAGTTCATTAGGTTAAGGATTCCCTTTGGTGTTGCCTCTGCAGCCAACCGAAAACATTAAAGTACTGGTCATGTATTCTCATTCTCATTACTTGAAAGTTGCAGTGTATATGGACACAACTTTTTTAGTTGTTCTTACTGTTTCCACACTTACTTTTGGCACCTCCTAGAAGATCTACGCTCCTAACAAATTTCTTGTGAAGATCCTTAGTCCATCTAACCCGTCTTCTATTCATCGTGGCTACTTTTTCTGAAACAACATTAGGAGAAGCAACTAATGCAGGAGAACTAACTTGAGGCTGCTTCTCTAGCTGAGATTTGCTGCTCTGATAATTTTCAACCTGTCATTAAAGCATACAGATGTATAAGAGAGAATCATTGGAAGAGTATATGCAACTTGAAGTAAATCAAGTACTTAGGTGGAAGGCGAATGAATATGAACCAAAACCAATGCACTCACACTAAGGTTTTTCTCAAAACTTAGAAGAGTGTAGTGGCTCAAATTACTCAAGCTCTCAGATATTGACTTGTTCTGCTGGGACAGTATGTGCTTATATTCTGGGACACTTTCTCCAGGAAACATGATTGACTTGTGCTGTAACATTAGGCCTTGATTAGCGAAGAAACAAGATTGAATAAGTGATTCTAAAGAGTCTCCAGATTGAAAATTGTCATCATTTTTGTCTGGTAAACCAGCTTCTTTCAAAGGCCTAACTGCTGGGATTGCTGAACCGTTGTCGTTTAACAATTCGGAGCATGAGGGAGTGCTGCAATCAAACTGTCCACAATCTGCAAAACTCAATGCTTCTGTCAAAACCATAGAAACACATAACCTGGTGATCCATATCGACAGGAAAAAACTAACAATAATACTAGTACCTGATAAATTATCAGACCCCAGGTTCCGGTCCATAGTTCTCCCTCTTTCCAGTTCCAAAGACTCAGGCTGCATGAAACTTTTCTGTGGTGATAAACTTTTCCTCAACTCAAAAGCAATCCGCTGATTGTTCATTCTTGGCTACCGAAAATTCAAACAAGACTTATACTATCCAACTTGCCTGAATGGTACAATAAGAGATAAGATTGCCTAATATATCATGCAGAATATCATAAATAAACTGGTGCAAAATGACAATGGAATTCTAAGAAGTAGGAGATTGGAACAATGAGCCTCTTACAACAAGAAATTTGCACAATTTGATGAGCTTTGTTTTAACTGTTACAGAATGCATGGGGACGAGATAGCATGTTAGATACAGCCCAAACTGAACATGGACACACAAGAAACTATCAACTTAATTAATATGGATAATCTTTTGATAAGGCAAATAAAAAAATAAGTCACCTAAAAAGTAATTCTGTCACAATGTCAACAAGAATATGAAAATGTCCCAGAACTGTTGTATTAATCATTTCTCATAAATTCTTTAGAAGTGGTCTGTAGTTTCCTGTCTACATTTGGATTATGTTCGATTGAAAGATTTGAAAATTAAAAGTTTTAAATTAATAATAATAAATGTATTAAAACTGTTATGATAATTTCAAATTACAAATAATTATAAATTATTTAACATTTATTTTGAACTATTTTTCTATTATTGTGATGGGTTCCTACTTTAAATTTAAATCCCTAAATCTAAAGAACCATGATAGGCCTATCTCCCCACTAGGAAGATAAATGCTATAAAACCCCAAAGTACAAAATGGCTTGATCCACAAACTACTAGATAAAACTTCGATTAAATCGATTGCTATAATAATATCAATGTTTTTGGTAGTCGGACCTAAATTATGATCCAATTTGATTCATATTTTTGTGCGATTTTAAGTGAAAAATAAATTAAAAAATGAGCTTCAATTTGCGAAGCGGCAACTTGGACCGATATGCGCTTTTATTTTTATTTTTTTATTAACACCAAGACTTTTACCAAGTTTGATTCTATATATGTTAGGACTGCAGTTAGGTTTGTGACAGAGCACATTTTATATTCGGGGAAGGAGTCGAGTATACAGAGAATTTTTTTGTGGCACTATATAATATTTTCGATATAAAGGATTTATTATCTTCCCCCTTGGATATAGATTATTTAATAGAGCGAAACACGTAAATTGAGTGTTTTATAATTTATTTTTTTGTTAATTTCTGATTTCTTTTCGTGTTATGTGATTTATTTATAGTGATTAACATACATATATAGATTATCTATAATACTATGTTGAATTTCCATCATTCTTGAGTTCTTTTTGTCACAATTCTAAGACCACAAAGCTATAGTAAGTAGGCTTTTTTTAAATACATTTTTCTTACCTTTCTTGGTTTTACTTTTCTAGAGATGCCTGGGCCAAAAAATATTGTCTTACAAAACAAAAAAAAAATTGGTTACATATTGTATGCAGCATCTTGTTCTTCAATTTAAGGCAATGTCTTTTTTTGTGGTATAAATTATGGATAATGTTACAATTGAATTGAGTTGAGCGACTATGATATTATTTAAGTTTAATTTAAATTTTTTGAAGAGTTTTAAAAATGTTATTTTACTTTGATTTGATTGTTAAATACATCAAATTTAAATGAATTTTAATCAATCGATCAAGTACTAACTGAGAATGAGTTTTAATCAATCGATCAAGTACTAACTGAATTTGAATGATTTGATAGTTTTATACATACTATCATTTTTAGTTAATCGAGCCATGCAAGTTCGAGTCGAGCTTGAAATTATTATTAAAAGTAAAAAAAAATGTAAAACTTTGGTATGTTATGTATAGTAAATCGAAATAAAATTTTAAATTAAATCTAAAATAATTTAATTTATTTTTCTAACCCTAAACAATTAAAAAAAAGGCTGCCCCTTATGTTTCCTCTTAAGCCGACCTTTAAATTTCTGAAAGGACTCCTTAACAATAGTACTTATTATGGAATAACAAAGTGATTAAGTATTGCTATTTTTTGACATGGCCAAAGCACTGGAACAACTTTGAGGTTTTGGAAAGAGTATTTACAGGGTCACTTTCTTTTGTTTTTATTCTTTCTTGAAAAATTGTGGAGCAAGTCATCAAGGACTAAAGTTCCATTTAATTTATGTTTGTGACTTGTGTACATGATTGAAAAATAAATCGAGTTATTCGATACTCGATTCGAAATTGATCATTTAAAAATTGTTTGAGTTTTGTTCGTTAACTTAATAAATCAAACTTTAACACATTTTTTCGTTCGATAACATTTAAAATTCGGCTCAAACTCGACTCAATTTGGAAAATAAAAAAAAATGTCAAATTACTTGAATTCGATGCGTGTTTGACTCGATAGCTCATTCAAACTCGACTCAATTAACAATCAAATAAAGGTCAAATACAATTTTTAAAATTTGATAAAAATTCAAATAAATTTGAAGAAACATATTCGATTCCACTCAATTTGTTTACTCCTACTTGTGTGTAAGTGAAACTCAAAGTTGTAAATGAGAATTCAGTAATTCTAAGTTTGAATAAAATTCCTTACCTAAGTCCTGTTAGTTTTTAAAGATGTAATTACAGCATGATTATCAACAGTTGAAATGATCGACGTTGTAAATCATTTTTATTTAGACAGGGATCTAAGATTTAAAGATAAAATGAAAGTTTTAAGCAGCTATTTGATTTTTAGCAACTTGTTTATTTCTTTAGATAAAGTTGCAAAATTATGTAATTTCTTTATTTATTTATTTATTTATTTTTTTGGAGAAATTGAGTTATTGATGAAGATAAAGTACACAAAATAATTATTTTTATGATTAATTGACAGCTGATTGGATGAAGAGCAAGTAGGCAAATGTCCTAAATTCCTGATTTTATACCCTTTTTCCCTTCGATTTATTCAAATACAAGGAGATGTAACAGTGGTCAAAACTTTTTCATTTGGTTTTGTGCATGGCATGTCTCCCATACATAGCTCAATTCTACTAGGAAGGCCTAAAATGAGTTTAAGACTATTTCATAGTTTATACAGCAAACATTTCACCTGGATATCTTAGAAGATGTTTGCTTAAACAATTACTTCCCACAACAAAGTTGCGAATTTGAATCTGTTTTCGACAGTAGTTTGTGAACTAGTCATTTCTGTTATCAAGACGTTTCAATTTGACTGGCATCTTGATGGGGCAGACATCGTAAAACTGAAAATTCAAGATGAACTGAAAACGGAAGGGCGAGGAGGGACAGAAACTTCAGCAACCCCCTCAAGCATCTGTGTAACTCTTCTCATGGAGGGCCTGAGAGAAGGATCTTCTTGAATGCACCAAATGGCCACCATGGCTAGCTTTTCCACACTCTTCATGTCATTCCTAGCTTCCTCATCATTTTCCACCAACTTGCTCAGCTTCCTTTTGCTGTAGCAGTCATAAACCCAATCAATCAGGGCCTCCTCTTGATCTCCCATGCCAAATTCCACACTGGACATGCAGCAAATTATTTCAAGAAGCATCACACCAAAGCTATAGACATCAACTTTTACAGTGATAGATGCTTTCCTAAACCACTCAGGTGCAAAGTACCCCACTGTCCCCCTAATGTGCGTTCGTGCAGCACGACTCTGCTCAGACAACAAAAGTTTAGCCAATCCAAAATCGGAGATTTTAGGTGTGAGGTACTCATCCAAGAGTATGTTTTGAGGCTTGACATCACAGTGTATTATCTGAGTGCTGCATTCTTCATGCAAGTAAGTTAGACCTCTAGCAATACCAAATGCTATCTGCATTCTTTGGTTCCAACGAGGCCTTGATATGCCGAAGAGATGGCTAGCTAAAGAGCCATTGCTCATGTACTCATACACTAAAAGCCGGTGATTTACCTCATCACAATAACCAAGCAGGGTGACTAAGTTCTTGTGGTGAGTCTGTCCAATTGCACTCACTTCAGTAGTGAACTCCTTTTCGCCCTCTTTTTCAACCTTGTCCAACCTCTTGATAGCGATATATCTCTTGGGAATAGATGGAAGAACACCTTTATAAACAGTTCCAAAAGATCCTCGGCCTAGATGCTGCTTGAAGCCCCCAGTTGCCTCCTCCAGTTCTTTGTACGTGTACCTTCTCATCCCATGTAAAGTTGAAGCTGACTGTAAATTCAGCAGTTTCTTGTGGTATACGAAGAAAATGGCAATGGATATAGTTATTAAAAGAAGAAAGTTTAGGAATACAGAGCTGCCAAGAAGTACTGATACGACAAGAACTAAAGTAGACTGATCCTTGCTTTTAGGACACAAGCTTGTCACATTGTTCCGTGGAACCTTAATCAAAGCTGTCCTGTTCAAAGTTGTGGATTGTCTTCCATTGGAAAGAGGGAACTTTTTCTTCCAACAATTGTTCCCATTATAGATAGCAGCTGCACAAAAACAATCACGGAGGCAAAATTCTTTACACCTATCCTTGTCTACGTCTGATCCAGTCTGAAGCTCATAGTCGGTCAAGGGCCAATCAGTGTTGTTTAATTCCTTGAACTCTACAAATTCAATGTTAGATTCCCATCCATTTTGCTGGCAGCTAGGCAACTGAAAGTTCGGCTTGCAGCCTCTATGCATATCAAGTGGATCCAAGGGAGAGTATCCTTCTGGACAGAAGCAATTAGGCCTTCCATCCGAGTTCACACAATAGCTGTTGTATCCACAAGCCCCACTCCCTAAACTCGTTGTGATTGCATTACACATGTCTTCTGGAGTTGTTTGAACAATGGACCAAGCCGAAGTGCAACTTCTGACATCAGCAATATAGTTTCTTCTTGGGTGATTATAGTGCCTGAAAACTCCATCAGAATCAATCCTAGCCATGTAATAGAAATCCTGTTTTGATCCCAAGTCCTTTTCGTGACATTGAATATGTTTTGATTTCCTTCTTCTATGTAAATGTAGCCGGCCTCATCAAAGACAAGCTGGGAGCCAGAATTAGGACGTACGGTTCCACTAGCCCAATAAGCACCATTTACAACTTCAGTTGGCAAGAATATAGTGTATAGCACAAGATTTCCATCACCTTGCATCCGGAGCTGGAACCTTCCGTCTGTATAATTCTTCTCAGATTGGCGAGAAGTAAGATTCCCATTCATGCTTAGCCTCTGACCAGGCAAGATGGTGTCTGTGGGCATGTTGAAGCTTTCCCATATGTAACTAGAATCTACATTTATTAGCACAAAATTCCCTGAATTGAGCATCGCAGCACAGGTTGATCTTTCATTCCCTGTCTGAGCCTTCCATATTTCCAGGCCCTGAGAATTGTAGAGAATAAGCTGCCCTTCATTTGTCAGCTGGATTCTTGATCCTTCTGGAACTGGATGATCATTCTTGGACCAAACTATGGTTTGTTCCGGTATTTTGTCAAACCATATGGCTAACAAGAAGAGATCTTCATTGTTAGAAGCAGAAGGTAGGAGGGGCCGAAATCCAAAGGCAAATTCACCTGAAGGCGAAAGCCATGGAGGGCTATTTCCACCTGCAGATAAAACTGAGTCTAGGTTTATGCTACAATCGGATTGACCGGCTGCAAGAATGTTAGACAAAAGGGAAAACACTGAGATAAGTAAAAATAAACGGAATCCTGTAGCTCGAAAGGCCATGTCTGTAACAATAGTATTTCCCAAATGAAAACTTAGGCAAAGAACGATGAATTTTAATGTTGTGCTTAAGTTCTCACGTTTCTTTAGTGCCTATACTTAAAAAGTGAATGGCTTTTAATATTCAAAGAGAGAAACAAACCATATGGAATGGAAAATACTTCAAGTAACTTCCATGTAGAATACTGGGACAGGACCACTTGTCAAGACTTTCTAATGTTTGCAACAATGAAAAGACGGTCCGTTAACGCGTATTTTTCTTTGATGTTCAATTCTGACTAATTTCCTTGTCCTAATTTTCAATGCTCTATTTTTTATTGTACTTGAGATTATTTGATTCAGCTATTGAGATACCAATAGTGTTAGCATTACATGGTTCTAGAGACTTTTATTGAACTTGAACAATTGAACTTGTCAAGGTCTTTGGCCAAGTGTTCTAAATGAGCACGCAATTGTCTTCGTTGGTGACTGTAAATACATCAGTAGCTACTTCCACAGAGACAGGAAGGACCAGTTCAACCGTTGCATATATAATTACTTTTTCTTTTTACCATACTATATATCTCTTAGAAGTTAGAATACTTCCCATTTATATATTCTTCTTTCATTCATAAGTGGCTTTGTTAAGATGAGTGATTTCTGATATAAACACACACACACACACACACATATATATATATAATATATATGTGTTTAAGCATATTAAAAAAATTAAATTAAGCTCTGATTTGGTATATGAAATTGCACTATGTAAATTAACAAGAATCCTCCTAAAAGCTTAAAGTTGGACATTAGTTACTTGAATTGATGCTTTGCTGCAACATGGTTGTCACACTTGCCCTCTAGTATGAATGGAATATTTTATTTCAACATGTGCTGAATTAACCATAACTTCCCATTGGAATTCGTTCAAATAGCACTGGCCTTTAGCTTCAGATTGTCGGGGAAAGTCCAACTTTTTTCTGCTAGACTTCAGCCTTATGTGGTGTGATGGCGTTCAAGGTGAATATTCTTGGATGTTTCGAATGCAACACTTCCGTCCATCCCACACCAATGGATCAATAGGATAGGTGGTGAAAAATAATACGTCTAGATTGCACCTACCTAATACACTGTAGAATGACCAGCATTGTCATGAAATTCTAGATCAACTAATTATGGTTAACTGCTGTTGAAAAGTCCAAAAATAGTGATAGAAGCTGAAAAGGAACCTGTTTATCCTCTTCGGGGAAAATATGTAGTTTCTCTTTCAAACATCAACTTTTTGGCAAGCATGGTTGAAACTTCAAACTTACAAACCACCAAGACATTTTCAACTCTTAAGAAAGCTGAAGGAAATATTGAGGTAATACTGAAAATTTGAAACTATAACCAATGGAGGACGCAACGGAAAGATTAGAAGAAAAGGGTCTGCCAGAAGTCTGCCTTGGGAAAAGAAAAGCCATAGCCAAATCCTAGACTGACCAAGAAGATGAAACAGGAATGAGTCACAGGCTTACGGCCCTGCATAAGTGCGCTAATAATGAGAATAGCCATTTTCAAGCACAAAAAAAAAAAAAAAAAGAGTGGCTTAGTGTAATAATATGCCCAGATGTACAAAAAAAAAGAGTGGCTTAGTGTAATCAATTCCGAAGAGCTCGGCCTCACAACTCGACCGGTAACAACTAATTTTAACACCAACATTCTATAACAGAAATTTTAGTTTGTTTTTCCAACCTTCTACCAGGTCAACAAAATCAGCAATCCAGACAGATTGCCTAATGGTAAATCATTATTTCTCACATTGAAAGAGAAATGCAAGTATACCCTCATAATCCCTTGATTAATCAGATGACGGCATAGAAATATCATAGTATAATCACATAGTAACTAAAATCTACAAAACAATCAATTTTTCAGAGGACAAATGCAAAGTGCACACGCCATTCCCTGATTAAATTGAAGGCATGGAAGTAGCATATATTCAACTCTGTTGTTATCCCATCTATATAATACACAACAAATTCAACACCACAAAATAACTCTTGAAACAACCTCTCCTGTTTTTTTTTAATTGTCTATATCACTTCACTTCTGATTCTCATCCTTCCATTCAATCAACTAGAAACCAGCCCAGCCAGCAGGTTGGGAGTCCAACTTACTTTCAGTGCTCTTTGATGCACCAAAGCGCTGAGAATTATTCAATTCACCAACAGGTACATTTATCTTAGAGCTAGCAGCGGGAACCACCTTAAAACTATCAGTGCCAAACCCCCAAGTATTGGCAGCCTGATTATTCTGCTGACCATTTCTTGTTCTAACAGATCTAGGAGCATTGTTTGTTGGCATGGTTTGTGGCTTGGGATCATCAGTGAACGCCTGCCACTGTTGAGAATCTGGGCTTGGAGAACCTCGGTCAAAGAACCCCTGTTGGAGTTCCCAGACCGTTCCTTCAATCTTCTCATTCTGTTTTGAAGTATGAAAAGAAAAACATGAAACACACGAGTAAGTTACTAAAAGATAAACATGAAAAGAGAACTTCAATTGGACAAAAAAGTACCGGCGGAGTGGTAGATGATTGACTTCCAGGAGAAGCTAGGTTTCTGGAGGAGTCCCTACTCGGTGATGGAGTTCTCGCAGCTAGCGCATGCTTAAGGTCTTGTATCTCTTGTCGCTGTGACCTACAAATTGCAGAGAGTTTTTCATATTTGGAGGTTATTTCTGCCTTCTCTGCACTGACATGTGCAAGCTGGTCCTTCAGCTTTTCCACCTCAGCCTCTAACATCTCTTCCTTCTCTGGTTTCTGACGGTTGTTGGTAGGACTCTGTTTATGAATATTGAATTCAGCAACAAAAGCATTATATGCATCATTTTGAAAGGTCGGTGTGACCTCTGGTTTGGGTTGTTTTAATCTTTCAGTATTATGGTTCAAATTATCGGGAAACAGATTTAAGTCCTTAGTAGGGCAGTCACTCGGTCTATTGACTGATCTGCCTTGTGCGTTCTTCTGGACATGAGGAGATTGAAAATTTTGCTCCTTTTGTGGAGTTATATGAGAAGCTGGATGCCCGTCAGGATGGATCTTCTCATTTCCAGATGATTTATGGTCCGTCATGTCTTCGTCATACTTTGGCCTGGTCTTGTCCTCCCTGCCTTCTGAATCTTTTGCGTGCTGAGTGGTCCAGAAAGCACCCAAAGGACCAGTGCTTTCACCTGTTCTCGAATTATTTGAGGCTGATGACACATTTCGAGGTGCTTCAGATGAGGGAGGAGGAGGAGGACTTCTACGAGGCATTGGACTAGATTTGTTTGCAGGCTTTGGCGTGCCTGCAGATAGCAAGTAATTAGAAGAGCTGTCGAATGCAAGGACCACATGTTAAAAAAATTGGCATGAATTTGGAATTGAAGTATATGAATCTCTGGTGGATGTACTTTGACCATCTTCACTTTGGATTCAACTTACGGTTTGATAGGTTGTAAAAATAAGAATTCTTATTATTACTACATTCCAACACACTAATTTCAATATCCCCACCTGCAAGCACATCAGTACTATGTTGTAGCATTTCGGGAGGTCTATCAGGTAATGACTTCTGCAACCCATCTGGCAAAAGATCATTAACACGAAACCACACCTGCAACAAAAGGAGCCAGATAAAAGGAATCACTAAGCATACAAGCAACCTTAGCCCTCATGATTGCCATGGGCGCAAAAATCTACAACTAACCTAAGTTCATGGGGATGAATGGCCAATCAAGCAAAATGCTTGCCTGCGTGATATCTGGTCTGTCGTCGGGGGAAGATTGAAGCATATCTATGATAAGGTCTGTCAGCAATGTATTGTATTTAGGTAAATCTGGGATGCGATAGTTCCCATTTAAAATTTGGAGCTTTGATTCACCGTCAAATGCCGACTTCAAGTAACATATGCGGAAAAGGAGACACCCAAGTGCCTGCAAACAATATCGAATATTCACCATTTCACAGAAGATACAAGCCAACTGAATGTTCTTTCTGGTCTAATCCGCATAATATAGGAACCAGTCAACTTACCCATATATCTACCTTCTCGTTTATAAGTTCTCTCCGAAATAGATCCCACATCTAAGCCATTGAATGAGGGAGAAGAATCAACAGTTATACCATAAATAAGTCTAACAATAAGATCTTGATAGAAAGTCCTCCATCTACCTCAGGGGCTCTATATGCAGGTGTTGTGTGTTTCCTTATAATATCTTCCTCGATTCCCATTTCTTCGGGTTTCTCAAAGCGTTTATGGTTGGTAGAAGTGCTACCAAAATCGCACAACTTCCACAAGCCATCAGACCCCAGCAAAAGATTCTCAGCCTTCAAATCTCTATGAGATTCAACTCGGAATGATGAGCAAATAAGTCAAAATGAGAAAAATAAATAAATCTCCTCAGGAAAGCAGAAACACAGAACAATTATCTATATCACTGAACCAAAACGTAAAGAACTAAACATAATTTAAAATAAAAAAATAAAAAAATCATGGTAATATTTTTTTATACACCCCAAAACATTAGTAATAATACATGAAAATGCACAAGTCACTCCATAATAATCATTTCTAGGCACCAACAGCAGAAGTAATGCCTAAAATGTATATCATATACGAATAAATAAATAGCCCATTTTAAGCTTGGTCTTTTAATAGGGCTTTGGGCTCCAATTCACAATAGAAAAATGTGTGAGTGGAAATAAACAGAAGCATAACATGTGACTACAAAAGAAAGTCTAAAGGTGACAACTTGTTGAAAATGTGAATAATCTTTCTACACGTTAAATAATGACAACATCAAAAGCAATTACCGGTGAGCAATCGGAGGATTCTGACAGTGCATTGCAAAGACAGCATTGCATACATCCCTGAAAATTGTTAGGACCTGCTTCTCCTCAAAGAACCCAGCTCCTCTACTCTCCAGTACATTAACTAGGGACTTCTCACAATATTCCATGAGAAGGAGAGCCTCTTTGGTACGACCCATATCAAAGATAGCATGGGCATGCAGAGTGACAACATTAGGATGCCCTTTGAGTGTTTTCATAACTGAAATCTCCTTCATCACTAGCTCTTGTGACTCTTCATCATTACATATGATGTGCTTTAATGCATACTGCTTGGAGCCATGTATTGCATCTCGAGCTAAGTAAACACAAGAGAATCCACCCTCTGCAATGGCATTTCGAACCTGAACCTTGAAATTGCCAATGTCAATGACGCGGCCTTCAAGCCCAGTTTGCTCTTTATGCATAAAGGGTTTGAATCTCCACATGGTCGGCGGTGATTCTTAACAACTGCAAATGTCATATCATTATCAAAAAGTTAGCATAAACAATTTTTATTCTATAGTGCCAAAGTAAGCCACAAGCATTTGAACAGACAAATAGAGACTACAGATCAGTTAAAATCAGATCGACACTAAACAACAAATGCAGCTCTGGACTACACAAGTACCAAATACCAATTGTCTCATGGACACCACATCTCAATCAGTCCATTAAGAATAATAAAGGCACTGATGTATAAGCAGTTATTTAAAAGGAAAATAAGAGTTTGAAATGGTATCTACGAATACTTAGAGCTTCTACTGTTGCATCTGCAGTTATTCCTAAAATTGGGTCTGAAATGTAATCAAAGTGGTGATTACAGAATCTGTTTGAAACTTTGAGAACAGGATTGGATCAGTTTTGATTTGTTTTGGTTGTTCTAGAATTATCTAAACAGGAATCAGTAGTAACTGTGGATGCTCCTTAACCTTACTAAAGGCAACTCTTAGAAACCTAACCATCTGGAATACAAAGTCTCCATTTGAGAAAAAGATATGTACAAAAATGCAGAAAGAGAAAACTTGTAAACCAACAAAATTTAATAGGAAATACAGAAATGCAGGAGTTTCTACTGCTGTACATTGTACAACAAGCGATTCTCCAGTGGCAGCGAGTGTTCAAATAAAGAGTTTCATGAAAGTTGAGCCACCACATAAGTGGACAAGAAAGACATTAGAAAAACATGTACAAATCTTCAAGAACAGAAACCACATTTTATTGAAAAGTCCCTTCCTCTGTGCTCTCATCGATGATTTCTAGCAAAGGGTTTCTTGAATGACTAATCAATGTAACCAATTCATTGAATCAATGGTTCAAATTATAGTAAATGGGTTAACAACATCATCAATATCATTAGGGATCATCCACCAACTACCAGCATTCATGTTTAAATTGCCCATAGTAGGCAAAGATAACTGAGCTTCCTTCCACGAACAGATAAAAAAATAAATAAACATTCCAGATGTCAACTTAGAGGAATCCATAATAACCAAAAATAATGTTCTCAAATTAAGATGACCACAAGGAGAGTGTAAGAAACAGACTGAGAACTGAACTGAACTAAGGCACAATCTGCCTGCTGCTAGACATGATAGACTACAGCACAGAGGAAAAATCTTTTTTGTCTAAATGTGGCTTCTCATAAAAAAGATCTGTCCATGTTGTGTAATTTCTTTCCACATAGTTTAGGGTAACTGTATTCTAATACTATAGCGTTTTTCTCATTTCACTTTGGTTTAACTTGGCTTGCTAGATTTACTAAATATTATATGACTCACCTCACTAACAATTTAAGCTTTTAGATGATTCGATCATTGAATATGGAAATGGTATCACAGTCAGGCCGTGTTAAAGTCCTGAGTTCAAATCTCACCACCACCCATTTATGATAAAAAAAAGTTCCACATGCTGGGATTCAGAAAAAGAATACATCATCCACATGAGGGGCATTCAAGAGATATTAAAAATTAAGTGACTACTCTTGTACAGTTTAAGTTTTAGATGAGGTTGTCATTCAACATGGCTAAATCCACTATAATGGCTCAATCCACTATAGTGGCAATCACCAATGCTGCCACTGTCTCCATAAAGATGACATCAAGAGCAAAATACTGACATACAAATCAAACCAACACATGTAAATACACGTATAGCCGCCGCCACCAGGCCAGGCCATGACCGCGAAAGTTGTCATAAGCACCTTTACCATAACTAAAGAAATCTCCAGAGGAACACCAACATATTCTACACGGATACATGTTATACAAACATTAACACTCATAAAATAGCAGATCTAAACATATATACATAAAGGAAACTTTATTTATAGATCTACACATACACAAGTCTATACAAACCCAAGTAGACTGTAGCACCAAAACTCAACCTTTTCCATTCCATAACAGAAGGCAAAGGGGAGAAGATATAGGTACCCTTTCAATTCGATTGCTCCAAATCTAATATGGTGATGGAGGTAAAAACAGTGGTGACGGCAGGGAAAATATGCTGAAGGTAGCCGATGCCGATAATGAGGATATGGAGCGAGATTTCAGCTACAAAACTACTGAATACTGAAATCCCAGATAAAAACGCAGTAAATAAAATGAAGCAAATAAATCCACAAGATCTTGAGCTGCAATTCAACTGATCGAAACTATCATTATACAATTTGCTCGAAATCTTAACAGAATGAGAGATTGTTGTACCTTGTAGGAGAGAACTCGATCTAAAATTCGGGTCCGATTGATTCGATGAGATCTGGGGAATGGGAGTGGCGGAAACGGCTTTAGGATTTTGATAATTCAATAAGATATATGATTTGTGAGTGCAAAAGTATAAAAATGGGGTGGAGATGCGTATTCTTTTTGTATGTATATATAACGTGGGGTGGAGTGTGCGGGGGTTGGGGGTGGGGACTGGGGAGGGGCCGGGGGAATAAAGAGGCGCGTTAATTACGTTAGCGTTTTGTGTATTTGCTTTCGGCTAGTCACGTTTGGCACAAATTTATTGATTTGCGCTTTTTGTATTAAATTATTTAATATAATTTGATATTGATTTTAAAAGTAATTTAATTTATTAATTTAATAAATTAAATTTAAATATATATTTTCATTCGATAAGATTGAAACTTTATTCGAGTTCGACTCGTTTAATGATAAAAATAAAAAAATAAATATAAAAAAATTCAAGTTAATCGAACTCAATTCGTATTTGATTTCATTAAAGTTCGTTCAACCTTGACTCAATTAATAATCAAATCAAGTTCAAACACAATTTTTTAAATTCGATAAAAATTCAAATAAGTTTCAATAATAAAGCGTTCGACTTGATTCGATTTATTTACACCCTAAATAAAGGAATTCATCTGATGCATAGACTAATAATTAGAATCTATATCTAATAATGACTAACAAAATAATTACTTATTCTGCCCAATTTAAATGTTTTTAAATTTTTATATAAAAATAAAAAGTAAAAGTGATATACATTATTTTTTTTATATTTAGATACACGCTAATTTTAAATTTAGACATAAATTAGTTTTTCATATTTTCATTTGCCCATAATTTTGAATATTCCTAAATCAGGTTGTTACATGAAATGTATAGAAATAAATTGAGTAGTGTATTTATAGTTGAAATACATGTTAAAATCAAGTAATTGTGTTAATGATTATCAGAGGTTACATGATTTTTGTTAGGCCAACATATTTATCGATTATTGGAATCAAACTAATGACCATCACAGATGCCCTAACCTCTGAGCTATACGAACCTTCAAAAGGAACATTTCTTGTAATAAAGCTGTACTACGGCTATACCTTATTTTGATTGAATATTCTCTCTATGTATAGTGATATTTGTTAGCAATAATATAAGGGTAAGATTCATTTTACCCATTGTATTAATGTATTTATATCAAATATTTTTTTATATAATCAAAACCTTCAAACACCCCTCAATTTATATTTTTGTTAGCAAATTGAAGTTTTAGAGTTGTTATGACAAAAATACCCTTTTGAATATTATATAATACTCATTTTTATTTTGATCTAAGTTCAATTTTTCATGCACTAATTCTTTTAGTATTTATATGCCAAAATCCTCTTGGAAGAAAATGTGTCGCTTCATAATTTTTAATCATTTTTTTTTTTTAATAACTGTTTGTTTTATTCTTATAGGTGAAAGTTTTTTTACTCTTTTTTCGAAAAAACTTAAGAATTTAAGTAAGTTTTTCTAAAATAAAAATTGGACCATATGGAATCCTTTAATAGGTTATAGGATGCTTTTATTTTAGATAATTGAGGATATAAACTATCAATCAATTTGTGTCCTTTTGCATGGAATGTTTTCTTATAATTTATTGTATTAATCAATTTTCTACAATACCAAAAAAATAAAAGATAATAATATTATAATAATATTATTATTTTGACTACAAATTTCTTCCAAAATTTTGGCATAAAAATATTATAAGGAAAATTAATCCTATAACAAAATTAAATATACATTACATAACAACCAAAAGGACATTTATGGCATAAAGCTTTTAAACTTTCAATTTGCTAATAAAATTCTAAATTGAGGGAGGATTTCTAAATTTTAATTGTAGAAGGAGGTGTTTTGATACAAACACATTAATACAAAGGGGTAAAATGAATTTTAACCACAGTATAATAAAGGAAGTCAATCAATATGGACTGATCTAATTTGTACATAAAAAATATATTCAATTGATTCTTTCTAACACCATTAATATGTCGTTCTTTTTTTGACGAGTTTATTCAACTTGTTAAATTTTAGCACAATATTGTAAAAAAAGGGCGGCACTTCACTTGAATTGAGATGAACCATTATTTTTTATTTCTTGTAATATCACAATATAAATATATTATAATATATATATATATATATATATATATATATATAATGATTGGAAAGATAAAGTTAAACACTTTGAATTGTTGTCCATAATTCAAAAAAAATTGGCCTAAATTCTCTTCCAACATAGATCACGTACTAGATTTTTAGCAAATTATTATAATTTAATAAATATTTATTAAATTTTTGTATCAAAATATTAAACATTCTAATGCTTTCTATTTATTTTATTTTTTATTTTAACAACTTGACAAGCATGGGGTTACCTTGAGTCACGTTTTGATCAAAATATTACCCAAGTTAATATCAGACCAAAGCGTTACCGAATTTGGCAAATAATTTTTTTTATTTTTTAATATTTAAAAATTTAAGTATTTTTTAATAATTAAAAAAATATTAATTTTTAAAACTTTCTATTTAAATTTTTTTAACTTAGAAATTTCATATTTTATGGAGAAAAATGTATATAACTTTTCTAATTTTTTAATCTTTATTTATAAAATGAATACAGTGTTATTTTTTTATATATTTTGCTTCAATTCATTTAATTTCTGTGTATATTTGTTTGAACTTTACATTATTAATATACACAAGCTAATAAAAAATTACACAAATCTAATAAGATATGTAAATGAACATATAATACAAAATATTTTATTATACAAAGTAAAAACTAATTAATTTGAAGATATCATATACAATATATATATATATATATTATCTTTATAAAATTCTTTATTATTTCTATATCTAAAATGATTAAGGTGCTATATTTTCTATAATTTGCTTCACTTCATTTAAGTCTTGTACATTTATTTGAATTATTGCGCTACATCAGCAAATAAAAATTACACAAATCTAATAAGATACGGGAATGCATATGTAATACAAAGTATTATATCAAAATAAAAAATAATCACTCTAGAAATATCATATACAAAAGTATTTATTAAGAATTTAATATTTTAGTTATTAAAAATATTAATTATTTAGAAAAAAAAAAAAAACAATCAAACTTTGTGAATTGAAGCAAAATATAGAAAAAAATAACACCCTATTCATTTTAAAGATAAAGATTAAAAAATTAAAAAAAGTCATATATATTTTTTCCCATAAAATATGAAATTTCTAAATTAATAAAATTTAAATAGAAAGTTTTAAAATTTAATATTTTTTAATTATTTAAAAATACTTAAAATCTTAAATATTAAAAAACTAAAAAAAGGTAACGATTTGACATTTCAATTATCAAAATAAAAAATAAAATAAATAGAAAATATTAGATTGTTTAACGTTTTAACATAAAAATCTAATATATCCTCATTTCATGATATTTTAACAAATATTTTATTAAAGCATAACATTTTGCTAAAAACTCATATAACGTGCTATCTAGACAAAAGGTAAAGACGAAGCACACATTTTTTTTCTTAGCAAATAAGTAACATAACATCATAAATCTTTTTCCTTGGGTTGGAGAGATTTGCTATTTGACCTAACCGGCCGACTTACCTCGAAGTCTTCAACCCAAAACTTGTTTGAACAAACTTTGGTCACCTCCATAGAGACTATCATACTAAAGATCAAATTTATCTTGAAAGTATTTAATACGAAATTAATGTATGTTTTATTCGATGTCAATCACCTGTTTCAATTTGAGTATAGTTTAATTTTATTTTTTTAATCGATATAGTTTTCACTGATCTTTAATAAGTATTTAACTTTACATTTCGAACTCAAATTTCATACATATATTGAATATATACATAATTTTTTTTTTTTTCATTTATTTCGAAAAAATATATATTCAAACGTGCTTCTTTGTATTTTTCTTTCAGTTTGCTTTTATTTAGGAAAAGGGTTAGATATTTAATTTTTATTTTCTTCATAAAAATGAAAAAAAAAAAAAAAAAGTGGCATTCTCTCCACAATTTAGTCGGTGAAAACATTGGATATATAAATATGTATATATATATAAAAAAAAGTGCACAATAACTATGATTTATGGCTACTATTTGGCAAATAGTAATGCAGTACAAGTATAAATTATAAAAAATGCAATAAGCACCTCATGCCCATAGGTCAATTTAGGTCATAACAAAGGATCCCACATTAAACTAAACAAATTGATTTTTGTTTCACAATACTTATTGGAAAGGTAAAATATCTTTCATTTGGTGAATTGCTGTTTCATTTCCTTGGTTTTAAGGATCCAAACCACCTTTTGCATCGCATAGGTATTAATTTATTAATATAAATTAAAATTTAAAATTTAAAATAAAAATTACATCACCCACCATTCACCGTAAATATGAGTAAATGAAAGGAAAATGGGATTGAATCTCTGACCTCATTCAGATTACGGTAAGATTGGTACCATCACATCACAATAATCAATAATTTTACTCGATACTAATTGAAATTCAAAATTTCACTCAAGAAGGAAAAATAGTGGGAATTAGGAGAAATCAAGGGAAGAAAGGTAAAGTATATAATTCTTAGCATTTAGGGGCAATTGGGTCACTTAACATGAAAATATGTAAACTCCTTAGAAGTTGCAGATCCCAAACCCAAACCCTTTCTACTATGCAAGCATTGAGGATATAGATTTCATATATGGCAAAATTGTTTATTTATTTCATATTTGGTATCAAAATCTGCACAAACCTGATGCTTACTCAAACTAGTATCAAAATCACTATTTTATTATACATAGATTTGCTCCTTTTTTTTAATTTCTTACAATATTCTCTATTTATCAAACTTTAACATAAAAAAGTAAAATAATTTTCTTGATAAAAATAAAAAATAGTAATTTTAAATTTAAATAACTGTGCACATACTCCTAATATTAATATAAACAGAGAGTATGTGCCATTTTCAATAACACAAAAAAGGATAGAAATAAAATATATAATGTATCATTTTATCAAAGACTGATTAAGAGTTGAACTTTCTTCCCCTATTGATTATCAAATGCAACACATTCAATTCATCTGTTATCATTAAATTAAGCGGCACCGCATAAAATAACCTATATTTTCCGAAACCTTTAATAGTGTATACCTAACTTCATTAATTAATAGCTTTGGCTAGGAGTTTCGTATGTTTTTTTTTCTATTTATTTTTAATTGTATTTCGGATATATTAATGAGGTTTTAACTTTTAGTCTTTAACATATTTAAAGTGTAACACGCTCTATTCATCTATTGTCATTGTATTGAGAGGAAGTGCCTAGTGAAAAATAAAAAAACTATTTTTTTATAATTTTGTGACCAACAGTCAATCAATCCACTGTAAAATAACGCATTCATAACTTTTAATACCAGATACCTAAATTCATCAATGAATCACTTTGCTTAGAAATTTCATATGTTTTTATTTTTTATTATTTGTTTTTAATTGCATTTGGGATGTATTAGTGAGGTATTAACTTTTAATTTTTAAATATTTGTATCTTTCATTTGGTTTCTAAGTAAGAAGCTCAGTGTTCAGATCATTACACAAAAGCACACATTATTTGCAAAAAAAAGGCCATGGGCCATGGGCCATGAACCCAAGAAGCCCTGCCCAAATCTTACCTAAGATTGGATTTGGTTTAGAATTTTAGACCCAATATGGGTTGGACGAACTTGGACTTAAATCAAACTTTTACCCAATACGGTTTTTGGTTGTTTTCTTTTTTCTTTTAAAGTTTTTCCAGTGGCCCCCACCAAAACCAAAAGTCAAATACAAGGGCTGAGGATAAAATGACGTGGGTTCGAATGCTTACGAACGACGTCGTTTTCGTGTGATTGTGCTGCAGAGTATAATTTTTTACTGTTTTCATTTTTATTTTTTGCAATTTTATGTGGGCCCCACCAAAATCGGAAAAAATTTAAATTTTTAGATTTTAAGACGAGACGATTTTGAGACAATGTGGTTTCGTATTACTATTTTCTTTATTTTATTTTTTATATTTTTGTATCTTTAAGTATTACCAGGTTTTCTTAATTTTTAATTTTAATTTTTAAATTAATTAGGTAATTATTTAGTCAAACCTCGTTGTTTCAATGACATTGTCATTTTGTATTTTTATTTTTCTTTATCCTTAATTCTTTATTCTTACTTTAATTATTTTTTATTTTCATTATTATTTACTATCTCTTGAAACGACATCGTCCATATTTTTATTTTATTATTTTTATTACTTTTTTTTTCAATTTTCAATTATTATTGTTATTTATTATTTGTTATATATGTTTTTATTTTTATGAGACAACATCGTTCCTCATTACCATTAATTTTTCTTATTTATTATTTAATTTATTAATTAATCACCCCAAACTATGTCTTTTATTTTTCTATTTATTTTTAATTTTTTTAATTTTTTGATTTTTATTTTTTGATTCATTTTACTTTTTTATTCAATTTTTTCAATCTTTATTTTTTTGACTTATTATTATTGTATGTTATTTATAATTATATTATTATTTTTTAAAAAGATATTTCTTGTTACCATTATTTATTACTATTTATTATATTTTAATATTATTCTTATCAATATAAATAATAAATAATTTAAAAGCACAAATACGAAATTATAATTACTTGAGCACTGTTAATCACGCAATCTTATCAACGGACGCTTAACCTTCTTGTCAGCCTGAGCGCGCATTTAGATGTTCTCACATGCACTAGGTCATGCCCGTCAACAAGTGTTGCACGTTGAGAAGTGAGCACATCTTGACCACCCTGTGCGCTAGCATTTGCTCAATGCACCTACCCCTTACCCCACCCCCAAAGTGCCCAACACATAGCTCACAAATGCCTACAAATCATATCCAACATGCAGCAATACAGTCACAACGCCCACACAATACGCCTCCAACTCATACCACCCGACAGGACAAGGTTGGCCTAACCCACGGGTCAGCTTCAACTGGGGTCAAGCTGCACTCTTTGAGTCATGGCTGGGGCTTAGGGATCGGCAAGTAGATTGGGCCTTTAGCACTCTTCCCCTCTTATAATAGATATTGAAAAAATTAAAATAAAATCATTATGACAGCGATAGACATTGAAAAATTGAGAAAACTCACTTTATTATCTCAATATTTAGACATCAGATTAAGCCGTTGTTTAATTCTACATAATTCTTATGATGAGTAGTTTGTTTTCCAAGTCCGAACTCAAATTGAGTTTAAGAACCATTCCAATAAGTGCAAGGCATCAACACCTTACTGTGATACTCAACGATTATACGCAGTCTGCCGTCACATAATATATCACTATTTAATCTCTCCCATGCATGTTTCTAAAATTCTTATATGCTGCTAAACAGCCCAATGTCATAGTACCAACAATTGACCAATTTTTATACTGTACAATGCCTGCATTCGTAGCCCATCGTAGCTCGTTTGACTTTTTGTGCCAAACTACTCGATGTTTTAAAGGGCTAACAAGCACCATAATCAATATACTATCCAAATACAAACCCAAATTGGAATATGTAAACACCAAACCTAGAATTATTGTACATATATGAAAACAAGCATTCACAATTATTTTATTATTGTGCTAACACCTAAAACAAATAATTCAATTGAAAGAATCATATTCCAAAAAATAAAGGTCCACACACAATTATTTTTTACCTTTCAAAGGCAGCCACAAAAAAATACTTTGCCTAGGTCCAAAAGATACCCCACAAATGAGTTGCTTGACAAGCAATATATGGTCCAAAAGGCATACCTTTTTACACAGGAAAAAGAGAGCTATCCTGAAAAAGTGTAGAAAGGGCCCAATACACAAGTCCTTGGGTTTAAGGGAAGGAGAACAAAATGGATGATTAAAGGGGCAAAAACCACAGAAAGAGGGGGACTTAAATGCACATGGGAAGGAGACAGTTCCCACATGAAAAATAACATGGGGTTTTCTTTGGTCTGCTTCCTAAATTCAGAACAGTTTTTCTTTAGGTTTCTCCTTGTGTACTCATCCCATCAAAAGTGGATTATTTGATGATATCAACTTATCCTAGTCATGTCAATTCCTTACATGAATTGGCATCAAAAGCTCATGTCCACAAACCAATAAAATAAAGAAAAATGTTAATGCATTTTGAATTTTCAAAAAATAAAAATAAAAATAAAAATAAAAATATTATTTTTGCTTGAGTTTTTGTGCAAGTTGATTGGGAGAGATAACAAGAGTTATTTGATATACATATAATAATATTAGTATTTCATTTTTTATAATCTTAATTGTATAATACTCGATTGGATATCATCTCAGTTGCACCATGTATAGTTACTTATATATTCATGAGTCATTGTAAATGTGTTTGGATTTTAACAAGGGGACAATTAACTAGGATGTACATTTTTGAAGGTAATGATTAAAGAAATGTGAAGAATTAACTCTTGTGAGATGATTAAAAAAACAATGTGATATGTTGAACATGAATTTATGACTTGTTGTATGCCCAACAAACAACAAATGCAACTGGATTTGGATATGTTCCGTTTGTGTCAATCCCTGGAGGAGGAGTTAAAAATGGTCATTGATAGTATAAAAGTTAATGATATCTACATCTCATATTTATTCATCTTTATCCAAAATAATTCAAAATTTATTTAAATTAGATAGTTAATACTTTATTTTGAATTCAAACAACCAAAATAATTTTTTCATATTTAATATTTTTTTTGTATTTATTATACTATAATTAAAAAGAATTTAAAACGAAAATGGGGGTACAAAATATTTAAAATATACTAAAAACTATACAAATTTATTGCATTGAGGACAATTTTATTCAACCATTTATAACTATTGCATTTGTAAGTTCAATAAATAATGCTATATTTGAAAGTTCAGTAAGCACAGTTCAAGAACAATTTATGTATTTTGCCCAAAGGCTTAAGATGACTGTTCAAAAGATAGATTTTGATTTTGGCACTGTCCAGGGATATAGGGAATTTAAGATTAGTCAGCTTTCACATGGTAGATTATTCTCAAGAGTTTTTCATTCACTTATATTAGAGGACTAAATCCAATGAACCTACAACCCATCATATCATATATTTTATTTGTTGGGACAGATTTTTTTCTTTGTTTTTCCCTCTTTTTTTTTTTTTCTTTTGCTTTTTAACATGACATAATTTGTTATGAATAAAAAAGAAATTTTGGCCTTGGGCTACATTTATATCATTACTGTTGACCGATATTATTTATAACGTATGAAAGATCAAATACGAAATTTATTTTTTATACGTAAAATAATTTATATCTTTGGATCTTATTATTATTATTATTATTATTATTATTATTATTTTATTTTATTTTGTGAACAAGAAATGCAAGAGGGTAGAATATGTTTCTTCCACCAAGGTAGGATAGGTTAATTTTTTGATTAAACTAGATGATTTGTAATTGGATTAAGCAAATTATGGATTAGTATATACCTTGTCTCTATCTTTATTCTACTGTGCATAGGTTAAGATAATTCTGTTCAGAAGATTGAATTGTGACTAGATTAGTCAGATTTCACATGGATAATTATCTTAATCACGTGTCGTAATCTGGTAGGGATTAATCTAATTAATGACGATGGTTTTTGGCCTAAATCCAATTTACCTGTGGGTTTGGGAGATTCTTTTCTTTTCTTTTTTATTTTTTGGATTGATAAAATAGAGTGTGTGGATGTCATATGTTATCTTAGACAACTCCTGTGACAACTTTTATACCATTGCAATAAGCAAAAGAATGTTTAATATCATACACATTTTGTCCAATTCATTTATGTGTACTTACACACACATATATGTGCGCGTATTTTATGTGAATTTTTTTTAGCATACCAAACTCTGTTACAACGACCGTAATCATGTTTTACAAAATAAATAAAAAAATATCAATTTGACATTTGTAAAATAACATATTTTTAATGAATATACACTCGTGGCCCTAACTAAGGAAAAAGGATATCAACGCAACGGGTTTGATTGGAGCCAAAACCTACCTCATCAAGAAAAATGTAAATCTCGGACCTTTCTCGTTCTGGATCCGTACCAGATAGGTCTAACCCGTTAAATCATCTAATTGTTTTTTTTTTTCAAAAAAATTAAATAGAAAAATAGTTAAAAAAATATTAAAAAATAAATAATTATTACAATGTATAATAGAAGTGTAGTAGCTGAAAAAAAAAGTGGGAGGAGAAAAAAATAAAAAAATAAAAAATATAAATCTTAATCTATTTATACACATTATATTCGGGACGAATACAGTGCGGATTCTCTTGAACTCGTTACCCATTTATTCAACTCGAACAGACCTCGAACAGGATGGGTTTGTGATGAATTTGGATAAAACCTACACCCATTGACATTCCTCGTTACATAAGTTAAAAAAAAAATATTTTTATATTTACTACCTTTGAATGATCATTTTATTTAAAAATTAAAATCGTTAAAAAAGTAAAATGTTTAATATTATTTATCTTTAAGACAATTCCTTATGAGCAGACATATATATATATATATATATATGTATATTATTTCAAAATTACCACACGAAACTATTTTTTAATGAATGAGTGACTATGATACTTAAACTCAAGATATCTTATTTAGGCCTGACACAAATTTAATATATATATATATATATATATATATTATTTTATAACTACCACACGAAACTATATTTTAATAAATGAGTGACTATGATACTTAAACTCAAACTCAAGATGTCTTATTAAGGCGGGTTGTGACACAAATTTTATATTATCTGACAAGTTTAAACTGTTTAAAAAAAATATATATATATTTAACTATCATCAGTTATAAAAATGCCGCGTGCAGTCGGGAAGATGCTATTTCAAAACTCCTATGCATATACACACACAATTGGGGAGTCTTTTCCAACGTTAAGTGTCCTTTCTTTTTCACAATTAGCTTGAGGTCGACTTTCTAACTTAGTCCAAAAATTAAACAAGCTTGCGACTTTTAATTTCATAAAAAATTGAGCAAGGCTCGTAATTTTATTTTATTTTTGTTTATGAGTGTTAAAATAACTATTCACTCTATCAAGTTTAAAACTTGATTTGAATATAATACATATAAGAAACTCATTGAACCTAGACTCCAACAATCACCAATTTGAATTTGAATATTTTTAAGTTTTTTTGTAAGTTATGATGTGAAGTTCGATGTAATACTTTGATATATGTTCGGTTGAATTTATAAATTTTTTAAAATATTTTATAAGATATTTTAAACATTTATAAGATGATAAAAAATGTTCGATAAATTTTTTAGATAAATTTATATACTTTCAAAATAAGAAAACCTTTTTAAAAAAGGAAAGGAAAAACCCTATTTGTTTTTTAAATTCTAGAAATATCTTATCAAATATATGAATTTATTAAATATTTTTAATAAGCTTTACCATACATCCTGCAAGGAGGATATGTTGTAAAATGTGATCTCCACCTAAATCCTCAGGAAAATAAAATAAAATCCAATGGCTCGCATCAAATATTTCAACAATAATGTTGAAGAAGACAGGCCAATTTTCTTGTTGCATTTGACTCTTTCACTCCATAATAAAATATATAATTCACATAAATTTTCACCTACTCTATTAAATTTGACATAGAAATATGGTTGTTCAACTTTTTTATCAGTCTGATTTTAACCATTCAACTGCCTCATTTTTTTTTTCTTGTACAAAATAGTACTTATAATCTTGTGCATTACTTTTAATTTTGTTCACCACACCAAAACAAAATAATATATAAACTAAATTACAGTAAATACCCTTAAGGTTAAGCCTATTTACAAAAATTCCACACTATGTTCAAAAATACAAATATTCCATTGAGGCATTACAAATATTCTCTTAATATTTATTTTTATTTTATAAATAACTCCCTTGATAAGTGTAATTTATAAAATAAAAACAAATATTTGGGGTGTAATTATAATTTTGAAAATCTACTAGATTTTTTTGCAATTACACAAAATGCCAGAAATAATTTTTTTAACTTATCCTAGTGTGTGTGTGTGTGAGTGAGTGTAAAATACACTTGTATTTGTTCCACAAATCCCACATAAAAGCAATATATATATATATATATATATATATGTGTGTGTGTGTGTGTGTGTGTGTGTGTGTGTAAAATAGACTTGTATTTGTTCCACCAAATCCCACATAAGAGCAAATTAGCTATAGCTTTTTTAAGTTTTACAGAATGTACTATTTAATTTGCCTTTATTTCCAATAGAATTAGGTGGATTATGAAAAATAATGACAAAGCCTTCTTTCTTTAATTTGTATTGGGTTGTTGGCCAGCAAACACATACATACTGTCCACCAAAGAAAATCAATGACATTATCATGCTTAAAAGTTGGGTTTGGTAGCACTTAATTATTAATTAAAATATTATTAAACAACTAAGCCACAAAGATTATTGAAGTGGTTAGTAGTGATGATTCTTAATTCAACAACCTACCACTCGAACTATATATTTAATTTGATCTAACCCAAAAATTCATGTGCTATGAATGTTAATTTAATTAAATTAGGTTAATTGTTTGAAATAAAAGTTAATGATCGAAGTATCTCTTGGACAGTTCTTCATTAACTCTTTCATCTTTAATAGGAGTGTATATTTTTAATTTTCATTTTGCATCGTCACTCTTATTAAAATTTTGATGAGAAAAAAGAAAATGAAGAAAAATAAATGTAAGTATTTTTTTTAACTTTTCTCGCTTGTAATAATAAACTTTAACTCGTAAATATCATGAAAAATAAATGGAACGTAGTATATAAGTTACCCCAGCCATTCTTGTTTGCGAACGTTAATGTTTATTTAGCTAATTTGGTTTTTATCGTGATTATGAATTATAAAATTATGCTTGCATTAAAGGATTTAAATTTGAGAGTATAATTTTTTTTAAAAACTTTTATTTTTATTTTTATTTTTTAAAATAATAATAAAATATATCAATACATACATTATAATATCGATAACTATCAACAGCCAAATGAATACCTACTTAAACATACAAACCAACTAAATAAAGAATCTAACTAATGAAACTAAGTTATTACATATTTGAAACCCTTAGATTTAATGATGGTCGAGTTTATGTTATTTGTCAATTTTAAATAAATGACACTTATGAAATTCAGATATTAACAGTGTTTTTCGGGTTTTTAATATTTAAATTTTAAGATATTGGGTGTTTCTAGGTACTTTTTATTACAATTTTTTCTTTTGTACAATCGTTAATCTACCAAAATAAATTTACTCATCAATAAGAATTCTCAATTCACAAATTCTCTATCCAAACATACTTTAAAACATGTCCAGTGATGTCATAAGAAGTCCAATTTTCTACATATTTCTTCTTTTTCCAGTTTTTTTTTTTTCAAGAGATTTAACCACGCACAACCAAACAAATGTCTTAAACAATTAGGTTAACTATTCATCTATAGCTACAAATTATTTAATAGACCATAAAACAAAGGATTGATGAGCATTCAGAATACTCAAACACAAAACATCATGATCCATGTCTTACTTCTAATCATAGTAACAAATTTAGGATTTGGGAATAATTCACAAGCTATTAAATTTCATAATTTGAGTATTCTTCGAGATAGTTTAAAAAAACTTGACAAAATTTCATTACATAACAAATGTCCCTTTTAAAATTTTTTACTAATTCGGGAATATATGGATATAAAATACCTAATTATTTTATAATGAAATACATTTATGTTTAAAATGATTGTCAATAAAAAATATTATATTTATTAGACATATATATGTATTGAAAAAATAGAAAACTAAGTTAGTAAAAATAAAAAATAAACCAATGAATTAATAAAAAAATCAAAAGATTTTGTCACAGTACTATCTATAAAAAATATATACGAGATTCTAACGTACAATGAAAATATTAATTTTTATTTGAATTGTTTTCAAAAATTTGGAGAATTTTTCTATTATGCTTCTAATTAGGTCATTCATTTACTCCATTGTTGTTAAATTTTCCAATATAAGTTCATACAGCTTAATTAATTAAGCATTTAATCATGATTATTTACTTATTGCGTGAAAGCTTCATATTTAAGCCTAGATGTGAATAAAATAATGATTTTCTTCTTCTTCATTTTTTGGTTTTGGCAAATTATACACAAAGTTGCATGATTGAATAAGAGAGAAAAGTTGTGGCCATGCTTGCAATTAAAGTTTATAGTATGGTAGTTTGTAGTCCCTGTCAAGACTAATCCCACCAATCATAGTTAAGACATAATTTTTTTCTTATAATAGTGACAATGATAGTAAGAGTAAGATGCCCACAATAATTTTATGATGAAAATTCATCATATGTTAATGTAGGGTCTATTTTGCTCTAAAATTAGAACAAAAAGAAATAATAAATTAATCAAGTTTCTATATATGTATGTGAAATTAGGAACAAAAAAAAAATGCTCGATTTATAATTGGTTGAAACGAGACGTAGCTTGTTTCATGTGTTTGGTTTTTTGAATAATCAAATCAAGAATAAATATAATTTTAATTTTAAAAACCTCAATTAGAACTCCTAAAAACTTATGCAAGTTGTAAAACATTGCAAATTCTTGCTTTCTTTTATTTATTTTTATCATTTATTCTTTTTCTCCTTCAAAAAAAAAAGGATAAAGGAAAAAGAACAAAACCTCATAACAAAGATATTCCAATATACTAGGAAATTCCATACTTCCATGTAAAATTCTGAAATCTCTATTGTTTTCACCTCCACCATATCATGATCTTGTCTTTCACTAAAAAGAATAGGTAAATAAGCCAAAATATATATCATGAGAAAGAAATTGAAATTTTCAATAATTTATTCCACAACAAAATTACTCGATTAGAGGAATATAAAGGGGAAATTAATTGAAAAAAACATATCAAACCAGGGTCAGAAGCATAGAAAAAATAGTTAAATTAATAAAACAATGTGACTCACTATCCTTTTTCACCTTTTTTCCTCAAATTTCACACAAAAATCCAAACTTAATGACCCCATAATAATTTTAAATGATAATATTATTATTATTATTATTTTGGGGGTGGGTGGTGTTCTCAGGATGAATTCGAACATCTCACCTCACATACAAGATATGAGGTCAGATAACACCATAATATAAGGGATGATTAATTTCAATGATAATTCTTACCTGAGAATTATACTTTTTAGGTTTTACAATTCATTGATTTAATTATAACTCCACTTTCAATTCCTTGCAAAAATGGGAAAGTTTTCAACCATAGCAATTACCATTCTTTCTTCTGCAAGCTAAACCACCTCAATAATGATACTTCCACTTGCAAGCCAAAAGAAAAAGACAGAAGTATGAAAAAAATGACAAAATTAATGACCATATGCATCTCTGTCTGTTGTTAGCCTCTTCCATTTTTGTCAACATTTTGAAAAATAGTTGTTACAAAGCTTTTGCCAGGCTTGGTTTGGATACCTGATCATTGCTTTACATAGCTGAACTATTCCTCCATTTTATTTCCCCTAATAATTATTACATCATTAAATTCATAGCATGACTCCTCTAATTCTTGAAGACAAATACATATGATATGTACAACATAAATATAGTGGAAATAATTATGTTTGACGTCTCGATATTAATATTGTATGCTCAAACACTTTGCCGAACTCCCCTAAAATAACTTAAATATTAAGATAGAAATTTTGATGCAAACTATTTCATAAATAGTAAAACGATATTGATGACGAGATAAAATAGTTTGTTGGTAAACACTTTGCACCTATAACCTAATTGGTCATGAGTTCGAGTCACTTGAAAAGAAATCGGTGAACTAATTAATATTATTATTTTAAAGAAAAAAAGAAAAAGAAAAAAAAGTAAAACGATCTAGATAACATAAATAAGATAGATATTTATACAAGATCATAAATCTATAATTTGTCATAGAATTATTAGTGTAGGAGTTTTCACCATTGACCCTCCAAGTTGGCCAGCGTTTTGTTGACATAAAATTGGTTAATGAACCATTTTTTGCTAAAAACGTGGGCCGCCAAACAGCCATGCATCTTCCATGTTTGTCATTTAGAATGTAATAATAGTACAGTTTCCTAACTAAAATTATGGGTATGATTTTGTGATCAAAATAATTGAATGAAAGTGGGATGTTGTGAAATAATGTTTAATTGTATGGAAAATTCTTGTTCAGACTAGTTCGGCCGAATTTTACTAATTACACGATAAGTATAATATATTTATTTCTTCACTCTTATTGAATATAAGTTAATCATATGATAACTATATATTTATCGTATAAATGGCATGAATTCAACCATCCAAACTAAAAATTTGATCTTGTATAACGGCATCATACTTGAGCACAAAGTGATTCTGACAACAACAGATTTCCAACATACAACAAATCTTTAGTTGTATAAAACTCATTTGGCTTTTAAAAAGTTTGAGAATTATGGAACTTTGAAGAGCCCGTTTGTTTTCATTTGTTACTATTTAGAACTACGCAAATATATTTATTTTACTTATTTTTATCAGAAATATAATTTATTTTTATTTTTAAAATTTATTTTCGAACATATTAATATTTTACGTATTTTCATACACCTACCAAACTCATTTTCAAATCTACTATCATTTCATATATTTTCATCCAAAAAAATAATCATACAATAAATATATTTTAATTTCTAAACCTATATAGTCTAAATAAAAATATACCAAATTCAAACATATATTTATTTTTAAAGGAAAATTTAATAATAATATTTTCACCTTTACAAACATTGAAAATATAAAAAAAAATTGAAAATAAAACCAAACAAGCTTGAAATAATCACAATAGTTTATATGGTGAACTCATGTTGAATTCATCGTTCACAAAATATTTTTATTGTCCTTAGTCCTTATATTGGAGTCTTGAACATGCATTAACATGTTTTCATGGATTGCTTGGGATCTAAATTAGTCATTATTGTGAAGTGTAAGTACAAAAGGATGATGATTATCATAATTTTCTTGAAACTATGTCCACCAATCATTCCTAGAAGGATTGATTCTAGGATAATGGAAACAATCATGCTCCAAAGTACTTTGTGATTATTTTTTTATTTTTTTAAATTGTGGGCACCAATTGTACTTTTACAGTTGTCATTTGTTTCATTTATATGACTATTTAAGTATGATGTTTCAAGTATCAATTCTTGAGAAAATAATATTAAGAGGTCCTCAACTCTTACTTCAAAATTTAGGCACCCTTATAATTTGGACATGTCATAGTAGACACATGACCAATTGAATATTGACAAGGACATCACATTCCTCCATTCCCACAAAATTTGAAAGTGATTGGCCAATCTTAAAGGACATTGTTATTGCAAATGAGCCATCCTTTGCTTGGAGAGGACACTAATCACACATATAGGCAAATTAAGTTAGCATGTACATTTTTTCCTCTTTGGCTGTGGCGTCTTAACGTGGTTATTATTTTACGAAAATAATTAATTTAAATTATTAAAAAAGCTTGTTGTAGACATTTATTCGCAAATAAAATTCCGACAAAATAGACTCTACTAGTAACTATTTTGCATTTATTCTAATTTTTACAAAAATAAATAACTTAAATTTGCTAAAAAAATTCACTATATTTATTAAAAAATTAATATAATTTTCTTCCCACAATTAATGTAAAATAACACATTGGCCCTCCAAAGGGGATACAAAATGCAAATAGCCGCAACCAAAAACAAGTCCTCAGCCGATTATATGCAACATGTGAGAAGGACAAAGCATATTCCTTGGTGGGGGCCACATTGGGGTCTGGGCAGTACCTCTTTTTCGGGGGTGCCGAGGTGGCCTGAAAGTGAGAAGTCACTATCTGCCATGCTGGAAAAGCTGCCACCATGTACCCTGGTGTTTCCAGCTGCATATCGAGATTGGGTTTGGGTTATTACCACTCCGTTTGGTTTTATTTTTAATTATTTGAAAATAAAAAAAATATTTATTTTATTTATTTATATTGAAAAAAATATATATCTTTATTTTTAAAATTTATTTTCTATTCTATTAATATTTTACGTTTTTTTATGCATATACTAATATATTTTCAATCCGTTCACATATTAAGTTTTTTTAATATAAAAAAACACTATAATACAAATATATTTTTATTTTTAAATTTATATAGTTTATATTGAAATATAACTATTCAAAAATATTCTTATTTTTAAACAAAAATCTAATAAATATATTTTAAATCCTAAAAAAATATTAGAAATACGAAAATAAGACAAAAGAGGCATTTTTTATTAAGAAAATTATTACAACTTTTCTCATGTTGCAAATACTAGAATGATTAGGCATATCCATGTCCAAGAGTTTCAGCATAAATACCAACAACTTAAGATCAGATTCACTCTAAGAAAAATTAATGTTAGCTCTAAAACGTTTAAGTGATAACATAAAAATTATTATTAATATTGGGATTAAGTGAAAATAAATTTTATTTTATCAAATAGCGACTCTTAAAAGTTTAATAGAACATAATTTATATTTAAGTTGTCGTTATCATAATTAAAAACACATAAAAAATAACAACTAAGATATTGTCTCGATCTCTGTTGATAAATTTTATTGTAATTGAATTATCACTATACATGTATCATGTATCTATTAAACTCAGTGAAATTATTTTTACATTAATATCAATAATAATTCTAATTACTAATATTAATACAATTATTTAATATATTATCACTAATATTTTTTTTTCTTATAGTGTATGTGGATACACCAGTCTATAACACCTCCCGAATATAACATTAACCAATCTATTTATTTTACTTCTTTTATTCTCTTTTAGCCATATATAAGCAAAAGTTCATTTTCCAGTCAATTATGTTAATAATCATTATCTATATCTATACTACTAATTATAATGAATAATTCAAAATGTTTTTGCATTTCTCAAATTTTTTATAATGACTAAAATAGCCCTATATGTAAATAATATTATGCATAATACAAAAAGTGTCGTACGTGTGTGTCTAACACAAAAAGTGTCATCAACATAAAATTGATTAAAAATATTGTTATATGTGAGTATTTTATTTTATTTTATTTTCAATGAAGACTATATTTTCATCTTCATAGACAAAATCTTGAGCTTAATGCATATGAAAAAAATGAAATAAGCATTTACTTTTCCTAATTATATGAAATATTCCATGAAATAAGTAAGGGAAAAAAATAGAAATATTATAGACCTCAAAAGTAAACCAAAACTATATTATATGGATATTTCAATTCTGTTGGTCATGGGTAGTGATAGTAATTGGACGAATTTTAATAATATAAAGTAAATTTAAGTTGTGTATTGAGTTTTTTATTTTTAAATCCAATTCAACTTAGATTTGATCAATTTATTTTTTTTAAAAATTATTATATATATTTATATGATGTTTTTTTAAAAAAATAATTTTTTTAGAATGTTTTAAAAGTATTATTTTAAAAAATATAATTTTTAATATTTTAAAAGTATAATGTTGGTTTAAAGAATCTACCCATCAAATTTGAATTTGAGATAAATTTAAATTTAAATTCTTAAAAATTTTAATTAGTCTTGACATAAATTTAGTTCAAATTCAATCCATAACCATCCTTAATTATAAGATCAAATTAATTAAAAATAAAATAAAAAACCAATCAATATCCTGGAGAGAATTCAATCCTCCCACTATACAATTCTTACTATCATTTCACTATTAACAAAAAGTAGTTGCATATAATTTAGAAGCCTAAATTCATAAATAATGGAGGTAGGGGCAAGGTAGGAAAATAGCAAAATACAAAAGAACACAGGCTGTCGGGTGAGAGTGGAATATGGAAATATGGAATGGCGGCAAGTCACATGATTCTTTTAAGGCCATTGTTTTATACAACAGCTGGCCTTTCAAAGTTCAAACACAACTTATGCCTCCTTCTCCAATAAATAATAATTAATAAACATACTCCCTTTCCAAAATTAAAAATCAACGCCATGTTTTTTTTAAAAAAAAAAAACAACTCAACAACTTACATAATAATTACAATTATGATTTTTTTTAATTGATCATTCTAACAAAAAATATAAAATAATTATATGAATTTTCACTTACTTTAATATTTACGAAAATTATATTAAATTACGTCTGAACTAAAAATTTTCATTCTCGACAACTTTGGCAGATACACACGTTGACTAAATCAGCTTATTCAATTGAGAGATACTTATAAGGATATGAAGACAAGAAAAAAGTATAGACCTAAAACAAGTTTGAAGTGAAGTGCAAGAGATTTTTAAATTAAGCTTTGTTTGCTTCTTGACCAAATCAAAGAAAACAAGTTTTGTGTTGCTTGACAAGTCCAAGATTTACTAGTAGCAGACTTTCATATTAGTATCATTAATTCTTTTTTCTTTTTGCAATGAAATTTGCTTAGTTTGCTTAGTAAAAGTAGCAACATAAGAATATTTGAATACATATCAATTATTATGTTCAGATGTTTTAGTTCCAAGCCGATAAAAGAAGTAATTTGAATCATTAGATTGTTTGAACTAATTACCATAAGATAATTAGAAAATGGAATTGAAGTCTCTCCCAACCCAGATGAAGTGGAATTGGGAGTAATAAATATTTATTTTAAGTATAATTTTAAAATAAATTAAATTATTCGATATTACGATTCGATATCGATCGCTAAAAATTAATTTGAGCTTAATTCGTTAAATATAACAAACTAAATTCGAACACATTTTTCGTTTGATAGAATTTGAAACTCAAGTCGAGTTCGACTCGACTAGTAAAAAAATCACTGGAATATGTGGGAAAAAATCAAGTAACTCAAACTCAATTCATATTCGACTCGATTAAAACTCTTTTAAATTCAATTCGATTAATAATAAAACTAAAGTCAAACATAATTTTTGAAACTCAATAAAAATTCAAATAAAAATAGTATTGTGTTCGGCTCGACTCGATTTATTTACACCCCTAATTTTAGGTTAATACTCATATTCAAAAAATAAAAATAAAATCAATACGTGATATAATAGGTCATTTAAATTATTAAAATTTAAAAATGTTAAAGATGGAATAATTAGGATGCTTTAATTGAAATTAGATATACAATTTTTTTTAGTGTTTCAAGCTTTATTAAAAGGTAAAGCAAATAATATGCAAGTGATATGGGTGCAACTAACTTCCATGTCAATTTTCCAGCTGTTGAATCCATTTTATAAAGTAATAAACAAATAGCTAGATATAACCTAGTCTAAAAGAAGGGTTCTTCGTAGTATATAATATAAATAGTACTTTTTTTTACATTATTGAGCTCTCATCCCAAAAGAAACACGTAATACTTTGCCTCATTTGCATTTCCTTGAAAGATAAAGGGCTGAATTGCAAACCACCAAAATAATTATGGCAAAATTGAAAAACAATGAAACCTTCCAATTGTCACAAATGGGGTTTTTTCAATCCGATAGCGCATAAAATTTTTAACAAAGACGTTGTAGGTTTGAGTAGTGTCAATAATTTTTGTTAACGTGATCGTAATATTTGCTATCAAGTATGAAATAAATATTTTTTTTATATAAAATAAAATTGCATGATATAAAAAAGAAAAGAAAAAGAAAACCTTCGAATCAAAAATAGTTGCACCTCCTATACAAACATTATAAATATCACTCACATTACTTGCAATTTTAAACCAAAGAGGGAGAAATTCAAAAAACTGACACAAAACACCATCTCTGACTCTCCCATCTTATTAGCCAGCACGAAACAAATGCCAAACGCGCATGAATCGGGCCTTGCGTTCCCGCCGCCCGCACTTTCTGTCTCTCACCCTGCCTCTCTCTCTTAAATCTTCTCAAGAAAGCTCGAAGAAAATGGTACAAGCCTACAACAGTAGTACTACCATTTAATACAACTGCACACCACTACGTTGTCTGTAATAAAGAGGTCTCTTATTAGTGTGTGTCTGAATGTGTAAAATGGCCGTGTCAAAGAGCAACAAGAAGAAGCATCAGAGTTACATTTCAGTGCCATCTCAGATAATCAACTCAATCTCACAATCATCTCTCGAGTCTTTGCTGCATTCTCCCAAGAAAAAGCAGAGTCCCGCCTCAAAGCTCAGGGTTTTGCTCAAGAATCCAAGATTTTTCATTTTCTTGATGTTTGTGTTTGGTTTTCTTTGGACGTTGAAGATGTGGTTAGACTTTGATCCCATAATGCCTTTCTCGCGAAACCCATGTTCTGTTTCTCAAGAAAAGGCATTATTCTCGAGTGGGTTCTCGAGTTCTCAGCTGAATATTGCTGAAAAAGAGGCTGAAATTGATGAAAAGGGAGAGTTTTGGATGCAGCCTGATGGGATGGGGTATAGGCCTTGTTTGGCCTTCAGTCAAAGATACAGAACAGAGAGTGGTGAAATTGTGAAGGACAGAACCAAGTATTTGTTGGTGGTGGTTTCTGGAGGGATGAATCAGCAGAGGAATCAGATTGTTGATGCTGTGGTGATTGCAAGAATTCTTGGTGCAGCTTTGGTTGTGCCCATCTTGCAAGTCAATGTTATTTGGGGTGATGAAAGGTTTGTTCTTTTGACAAATTCTTGATTTTTCAGCCATCTTTCTTTATTCCAAACCACTAAAAGAAAAATATTCCAAAAGTTATTTGGGGTGATGAAAGGTTTGTTCTTTCACAATTTCTTTTTTTTTTTCAGCTATCTAACTTTCTTCCTTGCAAACCACTACAGAAAAATATCCCAAAAGTTATTTTCAATCAAAACTCCTACGTTATGAGAATTAGTCAATACAGTGCATTTTAATCGATGAGTATCCTCGGCCTTGTAGTTAATTTATAGACCTTTAAACATTTTGTTTGCTTTGGAATCACCTAATAAACACACACATAAACACTGTTGTGGATGTGATAGTAGTGATTTACAATTGTTATACAGTACTTAATATGCTATGATGTTCAATTGAATTCCCATCTTTCATAACAATTTCCAAAATTATTTCTTTTGTGAAGGAAGTTACTAAAGTTGTTCTATTTCTCTTGTGATTGTTGCAGTGAATTTTCTGATATATTTGATTTGGATCATTTCAAGAATGTTTTGGCAAATGATGTGAGAATAGTTTCCTCACTTCCTTCAACCCATTTGATGACGAGGCCGGTGGAGGAGAAGAGGACTCCTCTTCATGTGTCTCCGCAGTGGATTCGCTCACGCTACCTTCGACGGGTAAGAAAATAAAATTGTGCCTCCTATGTTCTCAAGTGACTCATCTGGCTTGATTGTTTGTTGCTTAGTAAAATTAGTCTTGATATCACTGATAAGAGCAGCTAATATTGGAAGAAAACCGGCAACTCATTGAGCACATTAGCAATGGCCATCCAAATGGATCAATGCTTCTAAAAAACTAATTTGTTTTGAAAAAGTTAAGATGCCTTTGAGCTGCAAAGGCATGGGGATGACTCCAAAGTTTGATTCTTTAACACGGATGCAACTTAAGACTTTCCCAAGGTGACTGCAAAAATTGATTCTTTGACAGAGTCAGACTTATGATCACCATAACCTTAAAATCTGGAAAAACTTCATCTTTTGGCTGGCCGGCTGATATTTCTTATATTAACTCTTTATATTTGACGTCTCAGTTTTTGGCATATTCCAGCGATAGATGTGTTCAAATGATATATTTATACTTCCATTGTGTTAATTTCTTATAAGTGATTTTTGAAAAAAAATAAACCAATGAATTAAAAATGGAGGGAAACTTTTGAATTGCTTTCTTTCATTTTTAGGTGTTCTTGGGTGGCTGAGGGTCTTATCTGAAGTAACTTTTTTTGTTTCCTGCAGATTAGGAGGGATGGTGTACTACTATTACGTGGTTTGGACTCGAGGCTTTCTAAGGATCTTCCTTCTGACCTTCAAAAGCTTCGTTGCAAGGTATCTTGGTGGCCTCTTCTTTATACTTGTATTTTTGCTGTTCTTCTCACTTTCTAATACTGATTGAGACACATTGGGCCTCACTAGTATAATAAACTTCGTTGGTGTTTCTGTTAATCCATAAAAGCCTTGCACTAATCTTTTAAAAATTCAATAAAACTATAAAAGGACGCAATTGCCTATCTCCTTTACGTTCATGATTAAACATTTTGGCTTCTTTTTTCTACCTTTTCTTCTGCAGCTATTTGATGCAAATTTGCCATCCACTCATCCAAATGTATTCACCTTGCAGGTTGCTTTTCATGCTTTGAGGTTTGCCCCACATATCTCAGAACTCGGTGACAAGCTTACAGAGAGAATGAGAAGCAAGGGACCTTATCTATCTCTTCATCTGAGAATGGAAAAGGATGTATGGGTAAGAACAGGATGTCTTCCTGGTCTTAGTCCTGATTATGATGAGATGATTAATAATGAGAGAAAGACACGTCCAGAGCTCTTGACTTCAAGATCCAACATGACCTACCATGAAAGAAAACTTGCTGGCCTATGCCCCTTAAATGCCTTGGAAGTCGTAAGGTGTGAGCTTTTAAAATGTGAGAAGTTCCAATAATAGAACTCTCAGGATTCTTCTTCCTAAACTATTATGCCATTGTGTGTTTAGGTTGCTCAAAGCTTTGGGAGCTCCTAAAAGTGCAAGGGTCTATTGGGCTGGAGGGATTCCATTGGGAGGAAAAGAAACCTTGCTTCCGTTGACAAGTGAATTTCCTCATTTCTACAACAAGGAAGACCTTGCGTTGCCAGGGGAGCTTGAGCCATTTGCGAAGAAGGCTTCCCTGATGGCTGCTATTGATTATATAGTTTCTGAGAGAAGTGATGTATTCATGGCATCTCATGGTGGAAATATGGGCCACGCCATCCAGGTATCTCATCCATCTGCATTATCATGTAGAATAAAATTACACATCTTTTGGCTCCCATCACAAATCATATATACAGTTATTCTATTTAGAAGATCCTAGAAATGATAAATGAGCTAAATAAAGCTTGGTTTGCAATGCTGTTGCCTTAATTTTTGGACAACTTAAAATTGTCCGGTGTCCCAAGTACAATGATATGCAATTTGATAGATTTTAAGTAATGCCACTAGCTAGTGCAGAAAGCGTCCAAGACTGTTACCTTTGAAAACCTGCTATTCATTTTATTGCTTCATCTCTAGTAGTATTATACTTGTCAGAAAAATTCAGAGGAAAACTATCATCTTTGGTTTGCTTTCTCATGACTTAGTAATGCACTGATCAGAACTCCTGCTTATTGAAGTGTGAATATTTTTCTGAAACAGGGGCACAGGGCCTATGCAGGGCACAAAAAGACAATCATCCCAAACAAAAGACAGATGCTCCATATTTCATGGACTCTTCTCTTCCTGAAGCTGAGTTCAACAAGATCATAGTGGACTTGCACCGGGATTCCTTGGGGCAGCCAGAGCTTAGGACTAGCAAAGTTGGGAGGGATGTGACGAAGTATCCTATCCCAGAGTGCATGTGCAATAATACGATTACAGATTCTTCCATCTGACCATATAGTATCATTCTTCATGGAACTAAATCCGGCATCCACTTGGTGAGATATGAATTTTGGCAGAACGCCAATCAAGATGAACTTGACAATGCTCTAGGTGTTAATCCCTTGAAGTTCACACTGCAATTGATGCCTCCACATTTCATCATTGACGTCTTCTCAGAAGTGGCACTGCTATTGTGTTTGGCAATGTTTGGTGGCAAGAATTCACTTATTGAGACTGCATTCAAAGTACGGCCAAATTTGCTGCCCTGCTTTCTATATGTACAACCCACACCAGGTGGAGGAACAATTATAATATACGGTAAAATAACCAGCATAGCTCCATTGGTTTTCCCTTCTGTATGTTATCTGTCAATAAATTTTTCAGTAGGGAACAACTATAGGAAACATATATGTATTCCTTTCATTTCATTTATTCTTTATGTTGTATCTGGAGACTGCATTGTAAACATGTATATATATACATAGACAGATTATTTGAATAAATTTTGCTACAGTTTATGTAGTTTTTTACTCTTCTTGTGCAATATGTGTCTGACACACTCAGTTCTCCTTAGCAGACTTGTTAATTACTATGTTCCCTTCGGTTTCTGTAAATGTCTGTGTCCTATTATGATGTTTATATGAAGTCAAATCCATGTCCTCAAGTCATCTACCTTTGTAAGGAAAACGATATGATCTGGAGACAACAACTAGGTGGAAAATGGTTGGAATGGCTTTCCTATGTGATCTGAGTTTGCTTATATTTGCTCTTGATTACTAAACTATAGATCTCATTACATTGCTACAGAACCAATACCAACTATGATCAAACTGTCTTGTTGAGGCTAATAATCAAGGAGGGATTAGGTATCCATAATTCATGGAGTTGTTGAGAGTCATTTCATTTGCATCCATTAGGCCCTGAAAGTTGCGTATTTCATTTAACATGACAAAAATAAAACCCTAATTAGTACAATCCATGCCAATATCAAAAGGATAATTCATAAGCAAAGTTTTACAAGAGAAGGAAGTGAAAAATCTTATTGCAAGGAGATTCAAAATTGACAAGAAATGGAACCTCCGGGTACGAAATTTCTGCAACAGCTAATGTTGCATTGTAATCGCAGAACACAAGAGCCATGAAAAAATATACAGCTTAGTATTAGGAATTATATTGGATTGGATGTAACTGATCAATAATTAATCGAAGATCACTAGTACAAAATCTTTCCATCTACTCCTAGAAAAAGAATCCGCTTGGGCAAGTGTATGAGGGGCAGATACTCAATTATTCTATCTGCAATCCAATCACAAAGTAGAGCATGGCATGAGATGCTCATGGTCATAAGAGCAGATACTCATGCTCTGTGATTACATCTCAGCAGCAATGAAACTGCTCTCAGTTGACTGGTTGTGGAATCCAAGGCTCTTCTTCTCTTCCGTCCAGCTGCTATCTGGACTGCACCAATGTGGAAGTCTCTCTCAGGGCATGTGGCCATAATGGTGAAAGAGCAACAACTTTCCCAATCACAATCAAAGTTGGTGACACCAGCTGTTGTGATGCAATTTCATCAGCAAGGTCCTTCAGTTCAGCAAACACCTATTCATAGCATATGTAGTTTCAGTCAGATATTAACTCGAACAATGGGAAGGAGAATGGGCAAGTGTAAAGCTACACTATCACAGTGACATGCACCTTAATGTACAAATCAAGAGATCTTCTCATCACATCCAATATCACAATTCAGAAATCTTTTAACAGGCATTGAGAACGATCCATTTCAGAGAAACTTATTAGCTAAATACTTTTGCAATTTTACATCTAATAAAAACCACTAGGTTTAGTACTAAACAAGTGTGGAAGTTGTTAACATAGTGATTCCACAGTGACAAAAGAGGCAATCTGATAACCAGTAAAAAAAATTCTGGTGCCAATGATTTACAATAATAGTAGGATGGTATTTAACAAATATACAATAAAGTAGTTATGTCTTCATCATGGTTGCAGCAATAGTTGCCAGTGGCAGTGAAACCAACCAAAATGAGTGCCAAGACAAAACAAAAAAATGTTGGCAACTTTGTGACAGTTTGCAGTAATGAAAGGATGGCAACCGTCCATGGCACTATCCTAATAGTTGTTACAATGAAACAGGTACTTTGACTTTAGCACTGCTGTGGTAATACCAATAATTTCTGAAAGGCAGGGCATCTTTATAGCAGATACGCCACAGAAGATGGAACGAAAAACATAAAGCATGCAAAAGAGGAAAACAAAAAATAAAAACTGTAGTCAACTGGGTCAAAAACTTTTTCAGTATTTTTTAATTTGTTCTATTACTAAGTAAATATAAGAAATTTGTCAAAGATAATATTCGACTCGACAGGCTAAGTCAAGAAAATCAAATTATTGAGGTCCATATATTGTGGATGAGTGCAGGAATGTGTTCTACCACAGATGTCAACACGAAGCACACATGCAAAATCCATCCATGAGGACAAAAAGATTTCACTAACTTTTGAGCATAATTTTCACATTTGTCATAATCCCAAGTATCCATACATCTGGGAACTTAATGTGGAAAATAGGAATTTAAGTTTTGAGGGATAGTGCGGCATACATAATCACAACTGCTATAGATGACATGTATTTCTCGGGTAGTGTGACAGACATACTCACGATTGTTATAACATGTATTTCTGAAATGTAACTTCTTATATTTACATAAAATTGATGAAGTTGCTTACAATGCGTTGTTGAGGTGTAGTTCCTCGCTCAATGGCAGCAGCTGGTGTGTCATCTGGCAAACCATGAAACATCAATTTTGAGGCAAGAGAAGGGAGAGTTGACAAGCCCATATACACAACAAGGGTAGAATCAGGATCAGCAGCATTCTCTGCCACAAACAGAGGATCCGTTCCTCCCTTTCTTGAGTGACCTGTGAGAAATCTAACGCTATTTGCTACACCACGGTGTGTCAATGGAATTCCTAATTCAGCGGCTATTCCAGAAGCAGCTGTTATGCCTGCGAAAAATTGACCTCAGTTAATAGGTAGAACTTACCTTTTCAAGACAGCCTCCATCTTAGCTAGTACATGATGTCCTACTCTGTTACTCTCTCTGATTTTGAAGATGATAAAAGACAAATTACAACACTGCTGAGTCATGAGCACTACGTGCACTGTCTTTACTATATTTGTGCCAGGAAAAAAACAGGTTCTAACTTTTTGGGGGAAGAAAAGGTGTATTATTCTTACACAAGGTATGAAATGACAAATAGTTCTATAGAGAATATTTAGATCTCTTCTCATGGGAATTGGCATTTAACTCAAGACCTCCATAGAGTCCATGTTGTCTTTTCAATTAGGTAAAGTTAGATTATTGTGAAATTAAAAAAATAAAGGTGATCCTTTGATGGAAATTTCAATAAAGCAATTTCCATGGTCAATCAATGTGTCTGGCTGTATATTGCACAGTTTGCACGTTATTATGTCTAATCTTGAGCCTCTCAGGTAGCTCTAACTTCCATTACCTAACTTAACTATGTCCCCACCCTCGCAAACTTGAAACTTAAAATAGAAGGATGCCATGGGGACTCTTCAAAGAAACATGAGGGAAAAAACCGGAAAGGTTGCAGACCATCATACCTGGAATGACTTTCACTTCAATTCCTTGTTGTTGCAGAAAGTCCATCTCTTCTCCACCCCTTCCAAATACCTAATAACCAACAGTTATAAGACTCATCCAATTCTTAACAACTGATTCTTCCATGACTCTTTCTACCTATACATACGTGTTGACTTAAAAATACAGGCATGAACATGGTTTCAGTAAACTCACTAATGGATCCCCGCCTTTAAGCCTCACAACATGTGCTCCAGCCTCAGCAAAGCTCAAAAGCAATTCATGAATTTCCTCCTGCTGAAACCCTCAACCATAAGTAACTTTTTCCCAGTCGATAAAGGAAATTTAGCAGTGTAAAAGAAGATGATGAAAATCACCATCTTGCTAAAATGGATTTCATTATATAAAAAAATCACATATAGCAATCTGGTACCATCCAGTTTATCTTTATTCATAGCCAAATTCAATTTTTCATCGTAAGCAACCATAACCACAGCATCTCATCATACAGTTACAATTTGATAGGATTAGAATATGAATTTGGAGTAAACAACACCACTCTCTTGCTAAAATGGACTTAAGATATGAAGTTACAGCAAAAGCAATCTAGCATCCAGCTCATCTTTATTCTTTGCCTCGTTAAATATATAAACCTATAGCCAAATTCATCATTTATTATTTCATTTTGCCTTTTTGTATCAATCACATTGGAGACCAAAACATTTTAAGTCATACTTCCATATGTCTGTTCACACGAGTTAACGAAAAAGCAATGAACAGAAACCAACTTTAACAAAGATTTCATTTTGTCCAAGTCCCCATTCTCAAAGATCCCAAGCACTCACTGCTCAAATAGGCTGAAACAGCAAACTATTGGTCGATACTCAGAAGTATAATTCTACAAGACAAATGTCAAAGATCAACTTCATCGTATTATCAAAACCCACTTCAAAACTTAATAATCCCACCACATTTATTCCATGATAGCACCAAAAAACCTTGAATTGGAACATGTATAAATGCAGAAATCGAACAAATAAACCAACCTGAGTTCTGCTGTGGTAACCAGCAGTCTTGCCAACATACAGAAGCCTAGCATCAGGTCCCACCAAATTCAACACATCATTAGACACCAACCTATCGTATAACAAGAGATCAGCACTCTCAATAACTCTCAATGCTTTGAGCGTCAGCAATTCTGGGTCCCCGGGCCCTGTCCCTACCAAGAACACATTTCCAGGCCCTCTTTTCTGAACCACATTTCCATTTTCTCTCTTTTCTCTCAAAACATCAAGTAATTTCCTTAGCTCTGGAAGTTGCAAAGAAATATCATAGTCCCTGATAAATTCTCGATCAGGAGGAAGTGGGCAGGAGGGAGAGGGCTGCTGCAGCTGGTTCTTGTACAGCCAGCTATCCCTTTGGTACCTCTCAATTGAATGCTTTTCTGTGAAAGGTGATGTCTTTTGTGTATTTGATGCACAGTGAATGGTAAAAACTGGTTTCGGGCCAAAAGATTTGGTTTTTCTTGATTGACCTGCTGTTGGGGGAGAAGATGGGATTCTGCTTATAAGAGCCATGGGAATGCAAAGTTTTGGGCTCTAAGCTCGAACTTTACTGTCTGTGGTTTGGTCTCTTAGGCAGGGATATTCATTTTGCAGAGATAAAGCTCATGCCATTATATACATTTCTGTATGTGACTGGGATGAGGGGAAAATGCAGAGGTGGAGTTCGAGTTGGAAACTAGGGGGAATCTCCCTTTTTGAGCTTTAGGGGATGATGAGAAGGCAATTTTGGTTTAGCTTTTGAGAATTTGATAAAGACAGGTTCTTTCTTTTGGTGACCCTCAGGACACTACCTGAGATTTTACAATTTTTTTTTCTTTTTCCTGTTCTTTGACTTTTGGCCTGGCCCATGGTCAATTCCAGGGATAACAAGGGTCTATGGTATTTTATATGTTAAAAGCAGTCAAAACGTCAATAGCCCAAATAAAGAGCTCTTGAAGCTTTGTCATGATGAATTGAAGGTCAGAACAGAAAAAAGGAATGGTGGCTTTGAAGTTGGGACAACATGTGAAAATGTTCTATGGATGCTAATATGGACCTTCTTACCTGGCTCAAATGTTGGGCCTGTTGTGTAATTTGTTAACAAATTCCTATGGTTTGATAAATGAACATATGATGGCATTTTGGTCTGATGCACAGAAACAAAAGAGAGAAAATTGTCATCGTTTGTAAGATTTTTTTGACTTTTTATTATTTTAAATACATAAATTATATTTATTTTATTTAATTTTATTAAAAATAACTCATTTTATCTTCTCAATTTTCTACTCAAAACACATTACAATCCTGTTCTCATCATTTTCAAACCTATTTTTGCAAAATGTCAATCAAAATTTTCCTTTAATCAATTCATATCTTCCCAATCCAATACAATAGAGACTCACAAGTGTCCACTAAATTTTATTAATATATTTTTATTACTAACCCATCATCTAAATTTATTCTATTAAAATATCTAACACACATAAAATATTAACTGTGGATCCTACCACAACCAACTAACTTAATATTATATACATATATTTTGAAAATAATTCTTTTAAAAATAATGAACCATACACAATTTCATTCTCAATCCAATAAATTTTCTATCTAAAAATAATTATTTAAATATATTTTCAATTTCATACGAAAAATCAATAAAATTTCATTGAAGACGCTCGAAATGAAAATTTTCAATAAAAAGAAAACCAAATGAGGCCTTTTTAATACCTCTTCTTTTTTTTTTTTTTATGCCTTTCATGGATGGATTAAAAAATCCAATCCCCAAAGGCTAAAGTTGTTTGGTTGGGCACACCTTGTGTTGTGAATTTTGGGGAAGGGAAGGAAGGAGAAAGGGATCTTATTTGGAGTTGGCATTTCTGGCAAAAGTTATGAATGATTGATTATAAGTCAAGAACCCATAAAACCAGCATTTTTTTTTTCTTTTTTTTTTTAGGTGCTTTGCTGTTTCCCAATTTTTTTGGGGAAGGTTCAACATAATAATTAATAAATTTATCCTGGAGTTAGAGGTTTATACAGATGTAAGTTCATAAGTCCATTTGCTAGTTGCAAGGTATGGACAGAATGTAGGAGTAATGTGGGGTGGGTGGAAATTAAGAAAATAGTAAAGAAAATTTTGGGACTTGGAGAGTGTCTATGGGGTTATCTTGTGAAGCCCATTTGGCCTGTTCGATTTAATATAGGGATTGGACTGATTTTGAGTTCTTATTCATCAGGTTTAGTACGAAAAATTAGGCCTACCTAAAAGATGGACTATTTTTAAGTTAGAGAATTATATTTACATATAGGCTCGACTTGATTTGTTATTATATATATATATATATATATATATATATATATATATATATTATTTTATTAGTTGGATATTGGAAATTTTTATTTTCAAATAATTAGATGCTTAATTAATTACATTGACGGAAAGATAAAGAATCATATACAGGTAATCTTCTGGTCATTCACAAAATCATAGTTCAAAGCAGTATCCAAACTCGATGTAACGAATAGTTGTAACATACTTTGTTAACTATCATTCTTTTTATTTAACTGAAAGAATAAATGATACTTTCGACTTCATTTTTACCATATCAACTTGATCTTTGGTCACGTTAAAATCCTTTGATTATTTTTCTTTTCTTGATTTTATAATAAGAATATGTGTAGATCAAATATGAATTAGTGTGAAATGCTATGTATTTGACTATTTGAATATCATGGGCTATTCCACGCCGCCCTAGCCTATCAGGATTGGCTTTGGGATTAAACTTATGAAAAGTTTGTTATATGTCAACACAAGTCCAAACTCAAATTAGTCGAGCACTAGTCCGATTCATCGATATCCCTTTTTTTCTATATTCAGATATCAAGGTTTGTACACCGTCTAAGTATTAGAGAGAATGCCCACCTCCAAGGAGACGTTCTACTAAATTCGACTATATGATGTTCACAGCATATTCACACCCAAATCGAAAAGTAGGGGATAGGAAGCGGGACTCTGTTTCGTTAGCATATCTAAGATCATAGTATATAATGACGTGAAAAGTATTACAAATTCTATTTTGGTAGCATATCTAAGTGCATAGTATATAATGACGTAAAAGATATTACAGATTCTGCGCACACAGAGACACTCATAACGTTGAAAAATAAAAAATACATAGGAAAACTTAAAAACCAATGCTTGTATTTCAAAATTTATAACTTGATGAACTGTCAAATGAGGACTATGATCGGGTCCTTATGAACTAAGCAGGGACTACAAACGAGAAAATTCATTTTCTTCTGTTCTTGGCTTTTATCAGACGAATGAGCATCTTGATTGTGAATGATCGTGCTTGAATCAGACATCTGAGAAGAAAATAAAAATAAAAATTTGAAATAGCTGAGAAACCCTGAAAATAAACCCATTGTTAATGATGACTTAATGCTTTATTTCTATTTTTTTTTTTTTTGGTGATTAAAATTAGGGTGAGTGGCTAATAAGGTATAAACAATTATAGAAAGCACCAAAATAAATTCAAAGAAGCTATATCTTACTTTATTCCTTCAAAAATTTAGGATGAAGGGAGCATTATCTATGGAATAATGGAAATTGTCCTAACTTTCACCCGCAAAAACAAGAATTTATACTTGCGGATTGACAAACTGAAAGAAACGACTATTTTTCCACAATGGGTGAAAGCTTGATGGAGCAATGTCGCGTAGAGGTAGGTAGAAGGCCCACGCAAATGGTGGATTTTTTGATCAGCTTGCTGAGCAAGGAAAAAAACCATGTGTTATTAATTTAATTTGTCAGCGTAGTTGGCTTAGGGTGATTTTGGAAAAGACCAAGAAAATTCAAAAAGATGATATGGAAAACTGAAGTCATTTGACTGCAATATCAAGAAAATTTGATGCCACAATTTCACCATTTTGATCTTTTATTTTAATTTATATTTTATTTTACAAAAATATATTATCAATGATTTATTTAGAAAATATTTTTTTATATTTTATATTTATCTGATAAAATACTAATTTAAATTATAGATTTGAGGTGAGGGGTAACCTTAGTTTTCAACCAACAAGGAAACAAACCCTGGAGTTGTGTTGGACCGTGATTCCTTGATTTTTGTAAACTATTTACAATAACAAAATCCAGATACACGGAATCCACACATCTCCCACCTGTTTGGCTGCTTCCATGGAACTCCTGCTTTGACTAAATCCACGAAAGACCTCACCTCGGAAAATGATTGCTTTCTGCAAAGGTTCATGTATTCGGGACTGGTCGATGTTGATTATTAGCCGACAGTAATATAATATTAAACGAAAACTTCATATAAGAATTTAAGATGTTAGAGATAATATATAAATAATATTTTATCTCTAATAATTGCATATAATATATATATATATATATTTCTAGTTTTTGAAAAGCCCGCTCCAATTTTTATTTTTTATTGACTTATTATTCATTGGGCGCTATAAAAAAATATTAATAATAAAATTGATGGACCATAAATTCAAAATAGGTTTAAGAGAATAAGTTTAAAATGTTCGTATGGATTATACGTCGGAATAAAAATAAGACCCAATAGATTAAGTTTATGAGCTCCACAAGATAATAAACAAATTAAACTATAATGTTTAAGATAAACCCACTAGGACATAAGGTTCAAACCCACAAAAATCCTCATATCAGTACTATAAATATCTCCAATTTTCATTATTGAAAGATATTTGATTTATTAAGCATTTATCTATTATCAAGTTCTCTGAATTTTTTCTTGATTTGAAAGTCCAAGAATTTTCATCGGGCAAACCTCCAACACCTCTAATGCTTGTTTATGATGCAGACAACGTCTCACGTAACAGTTCAATTACGCAAAAATACTATTTATCGGAGTGATACCACATCAAAACATAAAGTGATAATATCAAAATTATCATTATTGATATATATTAGTAACAATATTTTTTTATTTTGCCTGAAAGATAATCCTGACTTATTTAATTATGATAAAAAATGTGTCTAAATTATTATTATTAATAATAACTGTCACGTGTAAAGTAGCAATTCCTTGACAATACTAATATTGTCAAATATTTGTTATAACAATTTTTGTTGTTACTAAATTGGTACAATAGATACATTGTCTTGTCAATTGTCAACAATGACTATTTTATATATAATTATTGTGTCATTAATTTTCAACAGTAATAATTTATTCATGATTCTTATCACCTATGAATTTGTTAAAATCATTATTGTCATAAACAAAAATTTTGTCACTAAATATATAATTATCAATAATATTTACATTAATATTTATCATGTTATTGCTAATATATATATTATATTGAAGCACTTGTTGAATTCTAATAATTTATTCCTTTACATCATTAAAACCAATTCCTGATCATGCTCAGGAATTGTGGAACAGTTTTAACCACTATATTTTAACTTTTGTTTACTCAAAAACTTTTATTTAGTCTAACTAATTATAATTGAACTTCCAACTTCTTCTGATTGTGACATTTTGATTGTCAACCTCAACAATACCAGAAAATTGAAACTTTAGAACCCACCCACCATCTCAATGATGAAGTCAGAATTCTTTTGATTAATTTGAAGAACAATTTCAAAATTTGAATGAAGTAAAATTTTTAAATTTATATATAAAACTTGATAATACAGATAAATTGAAGAGAGGCCACCGCCCTGTCGATCTCCAACTGGTTCTATAGCAAAAGAATTATATATCTATTTTCACTGAATTGCACACTGAAAATGGACTAAACATTTTGCAAATTTTTTATTGTAATTTTTTTTTCTTCTCTAAATGTTACATTCAAATAATCAATAAATGAAGCACTAAAAAATACTGAAATATTTGTATATTACAACCCCATTAACGAATGATCAAATTCTTGGCTTACAAATCAATCATCATAGCAAGGCTACATAGCTAGACTGCTTAATGAAACCCTAATTACCAAAGAGAGTAAGTTCAATCCTCAAGGCCTCTTGGAACTAAGATTAACCAATCTCCACCAAGAACTATAAGCGCGAGAGCTGCGAGTTTAATGGGAAGTAAGAAAGTGGAATTGGAGGACGGGACGACTTCTCTTTTTTCTTCGACTTATTATTAGAGTTCTGCACGCTTGCATCAGATACGCGTGAAGACGACGAGGAAAAAAAGCAACTAAAAAAGCCTGACAAGAAAGCCATTGTTTTAGAGATATTTGGCTAAGTGGGCTTGGAAATATGGACTTTGAAGATATCAAGAATGTTTTTTCTTGTATGGTGAAATGATGATGTATGAATGAGTGGGTGTTTGTGAAAATGGGTATTTATAGTGAAGTAATAGAGGGATTGTTTTGGTTTTATTAGTGAGCTTGATGAGCAAGAAAAGGCTTGGGATTGGGCGCGTTACATCAATTTTTGTTTCCTTTGTTAAGATGGTTCAATGTGGCTTCTTCAGAGCTCGTGCTTGACTGAGTTTTTAGTTCTATTATGAAAAGGTCAAAATGTGCTGGACCCCATGTGACTTCTCACCTGTTTCTCAGAATTGTTACTCCACTAAAATTGCGAAAAAATCAAACTTAGGAAATTGATTGATTTTAACAATGATTCATGCACTTGTCATCGATCTTGATAAGATGGAATTTATTAAGGGTGGATTTTTCTTATTAGTAGCTCTCATCTTCGTAATGAGTTTTGATAGGTTCTAACTCGTTATATGTTAGAAAAAAAAATTAAAAATTAAAACAAATATTAGTTATTTGTGTGATAAGTTTTATTTAAAAGTTTGATTTTAAATTTGTACTGTCGAATGATTAATTTTCTCTAACGAAGCTTTTACATTATACTAAAAAATTGTATTATAAGTATAAATATTATACTAACTACACCTAATGCGAATGGATAGAGTCGTTTGAGCTACCCAAACTAGATTGTTGGCAGTGATAACAATGGGATGAGTTTGGTCAAATTTGAGAAATGTAAGATTCATTAGATTCGTTTTATTATTTTAAAAATAATACACCAAAATTTCTTATATATATATATATATATAATATCACATAAATATATATATTAAATTTAAAAAAATAAAAAAAATAAATGGAATGAGATGAGTTTAAAAATAAAAATTCAAAACTCATTCCAAATTCATTTGTAATAATAAAAATTCGTTTCAAGAAGAAAAAATTTGAATTTGAATTCGTCTTACCATCTTACCGTGTAATTCCTAATTATTGGAGAGGATATTCATGCCTCGATGCCTATCATTTCTAGGTATTGTTTGTTTTCATTTTCAAAAATCTCTTTAAAGAAAGTAATATGCCCTTTGGTGGGTCTATTATGGGGCCATATAGTCGGAAATGCGTTTTGTTTCTTTATTTTGATTTTTATATATAATTTTTTTTAAAAAATATTTTACAAAACTGATCCGTTTTGAAACAATTTAAAAGTGCTTTTTAGTTATGTTTTCTTTGTTTTCATGTGTCTAATCATTTGATTCAATAAAAATGCAGTTTGAAAATGATGAATCTAAACATATTTTCAAATCAATTTTTCAAAATCCCCATTTTCTCTTGAAATGAAAAAACATTTATGAAATGGAAACAAAGTTAACAAACAAGGATTTTCAAAACATGGAAAAGTCCAATCCGATTTTATGTTATAATTAATATTTTATTTTGTATTGCAATAATACTAATACATGTAAAGTATATAATATAATATCATTAATAAATATTTAACGTATTTGATACTATAATAAAAAATAAAATATTAATTATAAATAAAAATTAGAATTGCGAAAAATCCCCAATGTGGTAATGTTATACTTTAATCAATAATTTATCATGACTTGATAATTCAAGATTGCAAGTTTGACTTCCCCATGTCTAATTAATACCATTTCTTTAATGTCCCGAGTATTTCGGGGCATAGTAAATTAGTCTTTATTCCCTTTCATCAATACCAGTCTTGATCTTCCTCAGCAAGGAACTGCATAGCTTGGTCGTCACATGAACTTTTGTTAAGATGAAATTTTAGTCAAGAATGATTAATCAATTACCAAGCATCAAGAATAGTGACTGTCAGATAGCATTGAAAAAAAAAATTAATATTTTATTTAAGATTGATCAACAAATTAATTTCTTTAATATTTAATTTAGGTCGTCACATGAACTTTTGTTAAGATGAAATTTTAGTCAAGAATGATTAATCAATTACCAAGCATCAAGAATAGTGACTGTCAGATAGCATTGAAAAAAAAAATTAATATTTTATTTAAGATTGATCAACAAATTAATTTCCTTAATATTTAATTTAAGATTGATCGAAAAAGTTTGTTTGAATTTGATTCGTTAATTTTAACGAACTAAGAGCTTGTATATATTTTTTGTTCAATAAAATTTAAAATTTGATTTAAACTCAATTCGATTAATAAAAAAATAATAAAATATGTATAAAAAGATCATTTATTTCAATTTTTTTTTATTAAAATTCATTCAAACTCGATTCGATTAAAATTCGTTCAAACTTTATTCAATTATCAATTAAATCAAACTCAATACAATTTTTAAAATTTGATAAAAATTCAATTAAATTTAAATAATAATGTATTTGATTTAAATCAATTTTTTTTTTTTGCACCTCCAAAGATGGAGGGATGGGGTTTGGTTATGGGGTTTAACTGATTTTTTCAGAACCAAGGTTAGTACTAGCAAGTCCTAGAGATATATATAAATTTTAAAGAGTCTTAACCAGTAAGGGTTTTTTTTTTTTTTTCGTTTACACAATTTTTGTTTATTCTAAGAGTGTGTTTTTGATTGACCTATAAATTCTTTAAAATATTTAAGAACTATAAGATGTTGTAAAAATTTTAACAGATGGCCTGATAAACTCCATAAAATCAGATGTTAGAATATTATAAACTTCTTAAAAAAATATTATAAACTCCTTATAAATTACTACTAATGTACAGTGCTGAAAGCTTAGCCAGATTTCAATTTGAGTGCCTGCTGTTCCACAATCAATGCATTTCTGCCTGAATTCTGCAGAACTCCAGAAAACATGACAAGAAGATGGACAATAGAACTACCTCCAAAATACTAAGCAAACAAGTCATCTTCTGAGAATTTCATTCATATGACTGAGGAAAAGGATGATAAGGGATCAACTCATATCTGCATTATGGTTAAATTATAAAGACAATTTTTTTATAATAATCCTGAAAAGTGAATCAATATACAGCAAAGATTTGGGATTAATCTTAAAACACTCTTGCTTATTTTTCTCCAAATATTACATCAAATGAAGCATAGAGGAAATATAAACATAGCTAACATTTTCAGACCATTAGCTAAAGATCAATCCTTGACATGCATGAAATCCTAGCCATGGACAGTACCCGGCATAGGCTATGTGATGCCCGAGTTCAAGACCCCTTGATACTAAGATTGTCCAACACGAACTATAAGCGCGAGATTTGTGAGTTTATTGGAAAGTAAGACATGGGAATTGGCGCACGAGGGGATTTCTCTTTATTCTTCGATTTCTTTGACGACGATGATTTAGAATGCCTCCCACTTGCATCAGACACACGTGAAGATGAAACAACATTGAAGCAGCTAAAGAAGCTTGCAAAGAGAGCCATTGTTGAGGGCTTTGGCTGATCACCTTGGAAAACGATGATGCTTTCTTTTCTTAGCCAGATGCGTGTCTATGAAATATGTGTATGGACTTTGATGGATATCAAGAATATTTTCTTTTTAGCTGAAAAGAAAGATGAGGAATATTGAGTGGCTGGTTGTGGAACTTGCAATTTATAGTGAGTAAAGAGATGGAGGAACTGTTTTGCTTTATTGATGAGCTTGATGAGCAAGGAAAGACTTAGGATTGGGTGTAATGTGATACATGTTTCCTTTGTCAATAGTCAATGAGATGGCTCCATGTTGCTGCTTCTACTCTCGTGCTTTTGACTGAGTTTGCAAATAAGTTCCTTGCGAAATTTACAAAGAAACTCCTCCTATTTTGTTTGAGTTGCAAAAAGTCCACAAAAACACCATATGGTTAAAGAAATTCAGGACACGGTCCTCACTGGTTAATGCGTTCAATTTTTTAGTTGAAATTCCCATTGTACCCTGTCGATCGGGGAAGTTTTCTTCTATAGTAACAAAAAATTGGGGGTGTCTTGCCATTTAACCTACAATAAATCCTTTTAGAAAGAAAAGGGTTGAAAGTCATTTTGTAGTTCAATAGAAGGTTGCAAAATTAATATATACAACGTTTTAAGATATCGAGATCAGGTCTTAAAATCAAAATTTGAGACCCTCCTCAAAATATATTTATGGTTTCAAAACCTGCCCTAAAGGAGGCGAGATTGAGGCGAGCTCGGGGCGGCCCGAATTTTATTCGAACATATTGTATTCCTAATAAAATTGAACCTACACAAAAAAATATTTTACTTTTCTGCATTATCTTCTTCAACTCTTTGTCTCAATCAAATCAATAATAAAAAGAATATAAAGTAATTTTATGTGTTGATTTTTATTTAATGAAGAAAATATTTATATCAGTGTAAGATTTTGTCTATATTTATTATATAAACACCGAGTACAATCACAACAAGCTCACTATATACAATATATTAAATAATAATTTTATTCTAATTTTTTTCTACTGAAGAACAATCTCCGTTATACTATTCATTTCTAATTACAAATTATGAGATTGAAATCAAATAAGGAATGAGAATTTCATTCTTTATTCATTCCTTGTTCATACTAAGCATGAAAAATACTATGTTCATATTATTTATTTTCAATCATTCTCACAAAAAAATATATTTTGATTTTTTTTTGCAAAAAAAGAAAAAATATATATTTTATTATATTTTTTCTTGTGACAATAAAAATTATGTAATTAATTTCTTTAAAACTTAGTCTTTGTATTTATATCTTGAAGATAATTTATTGTTATTATTCGGATTTTTTTTTCATGTCAATTTAAATTTTACTAATATTCTAAAAAAGTTTTTTTTTTCAATCACATAATTTTTTTTTATTGATTAAAACTGCAAAACCACAATGCATATCAAATTCAATTTAAAATTAGTTAAAAGAATTACAAAATCGTGCCATAATCATAGATGCAATTATCGTTAACTTTATGCTTCCCTCCTTGAAAGCTAACTGTTATCTGTTATAACTCTTTCCCTCTCGCCCGGTTGAACAAACCATTTTTGCATCATCAGACAACAATTTATAGTTATTGCTTTTCTTTCCTTGTGCAATTGAAAAAGGGTTGTGCATTCCGTTACACATCATGGGATATTGTCATTGTTTCAAAACTTGTCTCTTTGAAATACCCTTTTGATATAATCCCTATTTACAAGATGATTGGGGGAAATATAGATGAAAAAGAAACGAAAAAATTTGGGGGGAAATATAGATGAAAAAGAAACGAAAAAATTTGGGGGGAGATAAATAGATTCCAAAACTTGATTTGTAATCATAATCCAACTTAATTAAATATTTACTTTTGATGACAATGATTAATGATAAAACCCTAAATTTGGTATAATTAATGATTTTTGGTGGATAATTCATCCACCGATGAGGTGGGATATGTGAATTTTTAGTTAAAAATAAATTAGTCAAATACATAATAATTCACATAATTATCTATCAAAGTGCATGTGTGATAAGAATCTCAATTAATACATCATTTAAATAATCATATAAAATACATATGAAATTTATTGGTTAACTTAATTTTAAACTCATATCTCATCACACTTTTCATTAATAATTTTTCATTTTAACCAAATAAATAAACGATATTTAGAGTGCAAACATTGATACTTGAATTTTTTTTATTAAATGCATTTGTTTGCTCTTAGAAGTGTGATTCAAATGAGTAGAGATGTTAATAGTTCCATAAACTGACTGAATCGAATTAAAACCTGAAATTTAACACGTACTGAAGCCAAAAAATATAGAAATGAAGTGTCTTCACGCTTATAAGTTAGTTCGACTTTGTGACATTAGATAGACATCCTTTTAATTATACAACTATTAACCTTATATTATGTCTAGAACTTTGCTTACCTGTTCCAGCGAGGGGATGTCATTTCTAATAACTAAGGATAGAGGAATCTAAGAAGAATGAGATAAATAATAAATGAAGAACAACTTAGAATTCCCAAATTACAATAACGTAATTTTAGATTAACAAATGCCTGACATAGATGTTCTTGCACATAAATTATTTAGTAACACGTACTCCTCTTAACATTTTTAAACTAGCGTTGGCACAAGTTTCTTTATTTAAATCACTAATAAAATTGATAATCTCTATCTCACAAAATGCGCTAAGTATGCAACCATTGAGCAATATACTTTACAAATGAGAAAACCAAGTGATATTGGGGAATATATGTATCCCTCAAATTCTCTTCATCTTAAGCCAAATAGTGGTTGGTGTATTATATATGTGAATTAGTAGCCAATAAATTATTATCCAAGTGGTTCGATTGTAGTCTCAAAATTAAGAGATTTAGAAATTAAATTCAATTAGTTGAGGTATCAATTTACTGATATAGTAATTTTAAGGTTGCATTTTGGATTGAAGGATTTGAATTTGAGGGGAGGATTTATGGGAAGGATTTCAAATCTTCAAATGACTCCATATAATTAAATAGATTTGAAATCCACCATAATAATTCAAAATAGGACTTTCATAATTTGAAATCCATTGTATATGAGATTATACAAACAAATTCAATGAATTTGTTATTATTGATTTTAAATTTCTAACTTCAAATCCATCAATCCAAATATAATCTAATAGCATTTGAAATTTCAATGTAACTATTCATACTTAATGAGTTTGAAAGTTGGATGGTAACAATTGATATGTATTGGAATTGTTATGAAAAAAAAAAAGGAATTATGTATATAAAGGTCAACTAATATAGGACAAGAAAATTAAATAAAAAAAATCTAAAACTAAAAAGATTCATCAAAACATTAATATTTCAATTCAGCCCTTCCAGTTTGAGTTTTCTATTGCATATATGTATTTTATTTTTTATTTCATGTTATAGATAAACGTCAAGTGTAAAATATTTTCTTAACTATAACTTGGTTGTGGATTACATATATTGGACGTATATCTATTAAGTGCAGTACATGATGGAATACAAATCGTAATAAAAAATCCAAAATGCTTCCTAAAGTTAATTGTTATAACTTGTAATAAAAGTTGAATCCATCCATATGTAAGTCCTATAAAACAAACAATATTAATCCAAGAAAGAAAATAAAACTAAACAAGGAAACAAAATCAAACTTGAAATTCAATGCCTTTATATATATATATATATATATATATATATATATATATATATATTAAAAGGATGATAGTGGTTGGTTTCCTAATATCTCTTTCATTTGAGTAGAACCAAGGTGACTCAAATTTACAAGTTGGCAAATCTAAAACTTCCTTTTTCATGCATCTACATTTTTGCTATCTTAGATCTTTACAACCCTTTCAAAAATCTCTAAACGATATAGATATATATTGATATGATCTGAATCAAACTAGAAAGCAGTTTCATTATGAACCGTCAGCAAGCAATAGCCCATCCTCATCAATATGTACATACCCATCTCCCATCCTTACTTCTCATTCTTGACGATCAATCTGCCCCTATATATACTTCTTTGTCTTAGAGCTGCAAGAAGTACCCACATAAACAAATACAATACATCTGAGAATAAGATAGACAATCAGTTGATCCAAAGTCATGTGGAGAAAGAGTTTGGCTATTAGTTTTGTTTTTGCAGCCCTTTTGATGGCCTACGGAGAGGCCAGGGTGGCCCGAGATAGTTTTGTGAAGACAAGGGGCAGCCAGTTTGTGACGAATGGGAGGCCATTCTATTTCAATGGTTTCAATGCTTACTGGTTAATGTACATGGCGTCGGACCCGTCGACAAGGGACAAAGTGACGGATACCTTCGGGCAGGCTTCCAAGTATGGAATGAATGTGGCGAGGACGTGGGCTTTCAGTGATGGTGGCTATCGAGCCCTGCAGACATCTCCGGGTTCATATAACGAGGATATGTTCAAGGTACGTAGTCAAAAGCTAATTAGGTTACATGCAATCGTGTATAAGATTTTCTATTGCAAATCCTATTGTATACTCCATATGATACAATAGATAGGATAGTTGCACGAAATAATAACTTTGATTATGCTCTTTTTCAGGGTCTGGATTTCGTGGTGTCTGAGGCCAAAAAGTATGGAATTTATCTGATATTGAGCCTGGTGAACAACTGGGAAGGTTTTGGAGGGAAAAGGCAATATGTTCAATGGGCGAGGGATCAAGGCCAATACTTGAACAATGATGATGACTTTTTCACTAATCCTATTGTCAAAGGTTACTACAAAAATCATGTCAAGGTAAAACTTAAATTCTTCTTCCTTCTTCTCCTTCTAAAAATTTATGAAATTAAGACGAATAGTGGATGATTTTCCAACTCTAACTCGAACCATGAGCAACCTAGTAATAGGTGTAGACAACTCACCAACTTTGATTACAATATAAATAGATATCCAATAATCATTTGTCTATAAATACTTCTTTTGTATTTTTCTTCAAAACGAGTCAATTGGAAATATTTTTCATATCTAAAGTCCCTTAATTTCCTAATTGATGTGGTTGCAGGCCGTGCTGACAAGAGTCAATTCAATAACTGGGGTGGCTTATAAAGATGATCCCACCATTCTTGGATGGGAGCTCATGAACGAACCTCGTTGCCAATCTGACCTCTCTGGAAAAGCTATTCAAGTATCTCTCTCTCTCTCAGACTTACATATTTTTCATGCAATGACAGAGATTTTAGAGAAATATAATGAATCAACTCTGTTGATCAATCTTTAGGATTGGGTCGCAGAAATGTCAGCTCATGTAAAATCAATTGACAAGAACCATCTCGTAGAAGTTGGGATGGAAGGATTCTATGGGGAGTCAATGCCCGAAAAGAAACAAATCAATCCTGGTTATGAAGTTGGGACTGATTTCATTTCCAATAACCGTATCCCCGAAGTGGACTTTGCTACAATTCATCTCTACCCTGATCAATGGTATATATATACTTCATTAATAAGTTTTTTCTGTGTGTCAGGCACGTATAAAGACTTTGAACCGAATTTTAGTTATGTGGGACAACAACGTTATATTTACATAGTAATACGATGAATAATGGGTCGCATGTACTGCAGGGTCCCTGGTTCAAACGACGAGGTTCAAGCTGAATTTGTCGAGAAATGGATCCAAGCACACATAGACGACTCCAAATCGATCCTTGGGAAGCCACTCATGGTGACTGAGTTTGGCAAGTCTTCAAGATCAGGAGGTTACAATGTGGGAGCCAGGGACAGGTACTTCGGGAGCATATTCAACAGTGTGTATAGCTGTGCAAGAAGCGGAGGGCCGTGTGGGGGTGCACTGTTTTGGCAAGTGATGGCTCAAGGAATGGAGAATTGGAGCGATGGTTATGAAGTTGTCTTGGAACAATGCCCTTCAACTGCTGCTGTCGTCTATCAGCAATCTCGTCGAATCTCTTCTCTTAATTAATTAGCTGATTTGCGGCTTGGAAAAACGTTGGCATTCTTTGGCCTAATAAAGATAATGGCCTTTTAGAACTCAATTCAGTGTAATTATGGCATTGCAGCAATAAGAAAAACTCAATCAAGATGTCTCTATTTTTATATATATTTAAAATGAATTCTACGTGCAGCAATCAAGGTTTAAATGAGTTCAGTCGTTGATGATAAAATATTTGTATAATTTAAATTGTGATGAAAAAAATATAGCGAGTAAATATAAAGATAACAAAGAACTTATATGTGATTCGATCATTAATCATCTATATAATCTGTAATTTAGCACCATGAAATTAAGAAAGTGAAGGCTAGAGTTATTTCATATTAATGTTAACCTAGATGTGGGATAGTTTAGGAGACAATTCAAACAAGATGCCACCATAACCACTTGTGGGATGGTGGTATTTGGATTTACATCTTGTATGTACGGTCAATGGTTTGAAATCCATCTCTTCCCCTCCTTCATTCTCCCTTGGATTCGAGTTTCCAAGACACACACACACACACACACACACACACACACACACATATATATATATATAATATATATATATATATATATATATATATATATAACTCGAACAACATAGCAACATCATGACATCTCAAATAATTTGAACACTAAATGGCAATATAAGTCATAAAATATAAAAATACAATAGTGGTGTTTTGGGCTCGTGCGAAATTAAGTATGTATGCAAATATGGGGGAAAAGGAAGAATATTGCTATAGGGAAGCAAGTGAAAAAACTATAGACAAATATGTAGTTACCCCTAAACCCATATTTTTCATATAGATGATGTGAAGATGTTTATGCTTAAAGAAGGGGTGTTGATTTTTAAACAAAAAGGAAGTGCTTGTGCAGAGGATTAAAAATTATTGTTATGAAAAGTTGACATTTATACTCTACAAAAATGTTGAATGATGCTACATAAGTAATGTAACTTGCATATATCACTTTTTTGGCATTACTCTTAATTAATTTGATAAAAAGTGAACATAATTTATTAGTTCGAATTGAATTTGATCAAATTCAAGTTAATTACAAGATGAGTGAACTTTCTTTGCCAGTTCAGTTCAAAAACAATGAACAATTATATGATGAAATAATATCACTTACCATGTGATTTGTCGAATTTAAACAAGAATTTTTCAAAGTAATTGCACTAACATTTTACAGCATTTAAGTAATTGCTACTTAATAATGGTTGGAAAATTTTATTATGATAAATTAAATTGACATATAGAAGCATCTCTGTAAAGTATTTTTATAAACTTTTTTTTATTTTATTTTTTTGTACCAATTTTTACCCACTTTTAACAACCGCGGAAGAGAACAAAAAATGTTGTAGAATAAGATAGGAAAGAAATAAACGCTAATGACATGGCCCCTGCATTATGCCAGAGAAAAGTAACGCATTAATCAACAGAAATCGCACTTCTGGTTTCGGTGAAGTTTCCCACTTTTCTCGCATTTCCTATTTCACGCGGCCCTTCTGTCACCTTTATGCGCCCTCTGATAATCCAAAGAACTATACTTGCGAACCAACCGCCTCAATAATCTTTCTTCAATCTGCCTTCTAATTGATTTTTGTTGTAAAATAAGAAAATTATTGTAAAATAAAAAGAAATATAAAAGTCGAAAAAAAAATCTTTGTTATTTCATTCCTTACACTTTAGTGCAACCTTACATGATCATACTATTACAATTGAAATTCATGAGGTTAATGGTATGATAAAAAGGAGAATCAATACACAATAAAATATGGGGTATGAAAAGTCACAAGATTAATTGTGCAATAAATGAGACAACGAACACCTTAGAATGAATGTGAGCGGATGAGACCTTTTATTACCAAAGAGGATAAATGGACATCCCGTATTACAATTATTCAAAACACTCTATATTGGATGCTTGAGGGAAAAAAATGGTGAAAAAAAAAGATTTGTTGTAAAATAGTATTTCATTTCGAGAGTAGATTATTAATTATCTAATATGAGTGGAATGAATGGCGGGAATTGTAATATATATATATTGCACGTATGCAATGGGGCATTGAGATAATATCCCTTATTTCTTGTTGTTTTATCCTTATTGACTCCCATTATTTATTCTCAACCATCATACCCCTATTATTGAAATAAAGCATATCTATGTGTTAGTTCTACGAAAGTGCTTGTTTTGAAGTCCTTTTTACTATTTTAGACCTCTAAATGTTCAACTATAAACAAGGGCTAAATTAACACCCCTCCCCCATATTGTATTGATGTAGTAGAAAGCCCCATGACAAAAAAATAAAAAATAAAAAATCACAAAGTGTGATGTATATTCATATATATACATGAAAAAATATGTACTCATAAAGAAATATAAATATAATACTTTTATAAACTACAATAGTAATATAAAATTAATAAAATAGTAAACATATAAAAATAAAAAATATATTTGAATTTTTAATTTTTTAAAAATTAAAATATGTATATATAAGTTAAATAATTAGTTATTTATTGATAATGTTATTTTTTTCATATTGAAAGTTATGGTGATATTATTTTTAAAAAATATTTTAAAATTTTCTTAAAATTGGAAATCAAGTCTATTAAGTCGAACCCACAGACTCTCGGGTGTGGGGCAAGTTTAGGTTCGGGTTCATCAAAATTTTGAAACCAGACCCGACCTGTTGGTATTTCTAAATTTTATCAAAAAAAATTATTTAGTTTAGAAGGATAATTTTGTTACACATTCATTCTTAATTGATTGAAAATTGCTAAACCCAAATGGGAGGGATGTGAGAGAATGGCTAAATCCATGCATTTAGGAATGGAGATTTCTTTGACATGATATGTATGCAGGAATGAAGTGAGAATATAATAGGTATTTCCAAGTATATTCTTAAACATATGATTGATATAATTTAGTATTATGAATCACCATTTCCAAAGAAATTTCCAAATGAATCACCATTCATAAAAGTATGGGTTTAGCCAATATTTTCATCCCCCATGGGTTTAGTCATTCTCAATCAATCAGAAATAAACCTATATTTATTTTTAATAAAATTATCCTTATAAACTAAATAAAAATATTTGACAAAGTTTAGAAATGCCAACAAGTCGAGTCAAATCAAATTTGCCAAAGTCCGACCCCTTAAAATTTTCATGGATCCGAACCCGAACTCGTCTCAAACCTGAGAGTTAATAGGTTGGACTCATTAAACTTGATTTATAATTTTAAAAATATAAAAAAATATTTTTTAATATATATACATGTTTTAATTTTTTAAAAATAAAAAATTTCAAATATACTTGTTACTTTAAAATATTTAACAATTTCTTAATTTTATATTATTATTTTAATTTATAAGAGTATTATATTTATATTTTTTATAAGTAATATAAGATTCCTTTATTTTTCATATATATATAAAAAAAAATATACATCACATAAATACATACAAAATATAAAAAATATATATATGAACGTTTTAAGTAATCGAGTTTGAGTCTTAAAACAAAAACCTAAGACCTGACTCGTACTTCATTTCTGATTTCAAAACTTGCCCCAGCAAGACAAGTTTGAGACGATTCGAGTTTTACTCGAACCCATTATATCATTAATAAAATTGAACCAATATAAAAAAATATTTTATTTTTTTGCATCGTCTTCTTCAATTCTTAATCTCAATCTAGTCAATGATAAAAAAGGTTAATTTCACTTTGCTCCCTCTAGTCTTGTTAAATATCACTTTACCCTCCTATATTTTCAATTATCTCACTTTACCCCTTATACTATAAAATAACTTATCAAATTACCCTTACATGTTATTTATATTAAAAATATTCTAAAATGAATACACTTATATTTATAATCTAATAATTATTTAATTTAATTTAATTAACACTCAACATTAAATTCATTTAAAATTTTATTGAATTTTTATTTTTTAATTTAACATAGTTTCTATTAAATTACTATATGGTATGATCTTTTTTATTAACTAATACACTTTATTATGAATTTTCTACTCATTATAAATTCAAAAAAATATATAGAACATTTCTAGATAATATTTTATTAAATACATAAAATATTAGTATGTAACAAAGTTTTATTATTAATAGAATTATCATAAATTCATAGAAACTATGTTAAATTAAAAAATAATTATTATAATCGAGTAGTAGTAATAAAATTAAACACTAAAATGACTATGATTTTTTTAAATTGATTATAGTATTTATTAAATTACAATAATTTAACTATTTATAATTGATTTAATAATATTAAATTATACCTAAAAATTACTTTTTGAATTTAACATTATTTTAATTATTATTTTTTTATAATTTCATGAACAATAAAAAAATTATTTTTAAAATATATTAACTAATAAAAAATATCATAGAATATAGAAATTTAGTAGAAACTATGTTTAATAAAAAAATAACTATTAAAATTTAAGTATAATAAAATTTTAAATACATTTAATGTTAAGTGTTAATTAATTAAGTTGAAAAAATTATTAGAATATAAATACAAGTATATTAATCTTAGAAGATAAAGTAATTTTATTGTAAATAATAGATAATGGTAATTTGGTAATTTTCTTTAAAATACAGGAGGTAAAATGAGACAATAAAAGTATAAGGGGATAAAATAATAGTACAATAGGATAAAATGACACAATTGAAAGTATAGGGGTAAAGTGAAATTAACCATAACAAAAAAATATAAAATAATTTTATATTTTTTTAATAAAAAAATATTTATATCAGTGTGAAATTCTCTCTCTCTCTCTCTCTCTCTCTCTATATATATATATATATATATAATATATATATATATATTAATACCGACTAAAATTATAGCAAACCCACTATACCAAAAAAAAAATCTACTGAAGGAATGACGATTAAAAAATTTAGTTATCAAAATTAATTTTATTATATTCTTATTATTTATTTTTTTAATTATCAATCATAAGATTAAAATCAAATAAAGAATAACAATTTCATTCATTTTTCGTTTTTTATACATACAAAGCGTGGGAAATGAGAATGCCCATTCTATTTGTACTTACATTCCTAAGTACCAATAATAGAGAAATATACCAAACAAATATAAAAACTAATCTGCAAAACAATCAAGTGTCTGCAAAACAAATATCAAAACTAATCTAGGCTCACCAACGAAACTCATTCATAGGGAATGAGTATTTATATCATAATTGTGGATCTTTATTGCTGTATCTTGAATGTTTGTTATCTTCATGTTTGTGTCTGCATTTTCATGTCTCTAATCGTTTGACCCAATAAAAATGCAATTTGAAAATATTTAATCCAAAAATATTTTCAGGTTCCATATAATCATATGCGATAAGAAACGATCATATTTTCGATCAATTTTTTAAGATCACCATTTTCAATTAAATTGAGAATACATTTATAAAATGAAACCAAAGTTAGCAAACAAAGATTTAGGAGAGTACAGCGTAAAATGCCAAAGTTTGACATGTAGCATACATGAGGAGTTGAGCATGCATCAAATTTAGGTCAATTACAACCTACATTTAAGCTAATTATATAGTGATTAAATCAATTTATATTTCGTTATATGATTGATATAAATTATTTAAAAAAAACAATTGTTAACAATTAACTGAGTCTCGTCAAACTGACAATAATTTTCTGATCTTTAGAACATGGAAAAAAACTCGGGGCAAATTTCACTTTTGATTCTATGAAATTAGAATTGTTGCGATTTTAATCCCAACTTTTCCGTACAAAATTTTTTGATGCTAAAATAGTCTTAAAAACTTTACGGAGCAAGTGAATGTCATGTGTGTAGCCCTAATTAACTCATCCTATCCAGAATCGTTTTTTCCCCAAATTTCCTAACACGGCCTCATAAACCCTAACCCAATTTCGAAAAAAAATCTTACTTTCATTCTTTGATTCACCCTCCAATTTCATTCCTCTGAAATTCATCGTCTGCAAAGGTTATGAGTGTACCAATCCACAAAATTTCTGTGCATAATTTATGACTTAAATTATACTAATATTTTACCATCAGCAAATGGACTCATTTAAACCTTGATTGTTGCAAGTAGAATTCATTTAAAATTTATATAAAAATAGGGACATCTTGATTGAGTTTTTCTTATTGCTGCAATGCCATAATTACACTGAATTGAGTTCTAAAAGGCCATTATCTTTATTAGGCCAAACAATAAAATGCCAAAGTTTTTCCAAGCTGTAAATCAGCTAATTAATTAAGAGAAGAGATTCGACGAGATTGCTGATAGACGACAGCAGCTGTTGAAGGGCTTTGTTCCAAGACGACTTCATAACCATCGCTCCAATTCTCCATTCCTTGAGCCATCACTTGCCAAAACAGTGCACCCCCACACGGCCCTCCGCTTCTTGCACAGCTATACACACTGTTGAATATGCTCCCGAAGTACCTGTCCCTGGCTCCCACATTGTAACCTCCTGATCTTGAAGACTTGCCAAACTCAGTCACCAGAAGTGGCTTCCCAAGGATTGATTTGGAGTCGTCTATGTGTGCGTGGATCCATTTCTCGACAAATTCAGCTTGAACCTCGTCGTTCGAACCAGGGACCCTGCAGTACAGGCAACCCATTATTCATCGTATTACGTATAGAAATATAACGTTGTTGTCCCACATAACTAAAATTTGGTTCAAATTCTTTATACGTGTCTGACACACGAAAGAAATTACTTGTTTACATATATGTATACTCCATTAGTATATATACCATTGATCAGGGTAGAGATGAATTGTAGCAAAGTCCACTTCGGGGATACGGTTATTGGAAATGAAATCAGTCCCAACTTCATAACCAGGATTGATTTTTTTCTTTTCGGGCATTGACTCCCCATAGAATCCTTCCATCCCAACTTCTACGAGATGGTTCTTGTCAATTGATTTTACATGAGCTGACATTTCCGCGACCCAATCCTAAAGATTGATCAAGAGATTTGATTCATTATATTTCTCTAAAATGTTTTTCATTGCATGAAAAATCTGTAGTTTGAGAGAGAGAGAGAGATACTTGAATAGCTTTTCCAGAGAGGTCAGATTGGCAACGAGGTTCGTTCATGAGCTCCCATCCAAGTATGGTGGGATCGTCTTTATAAGCCACCCCAGTTATTGAATTGACTCTTGTCAGCACGGCCTGCACGGATATCAATTAGGGAATTAAGGGACTCTAGATAAGAAAAATATTTCCCATTGATTTGTTTTGAAAAAAAATACAAAAGAAGTATTTATACATAAATAAGTATTGGATATATCTATTTATATTGTAATCAGATAAGTTTCTTGCACCTACGATCTTTTGAATCAATCAATGGTTTGAATTAGAGTTGGAGAATCGATCACTATTTTCCTTAACTTCACAAATTCCTAGAAGGAGAAGATGGAAGAAGAATTTAAATTTTACCTTGACGTGATTTTTGTAGTAACCTTTGAGAGTAGGATTAGTGAAAAAGTCATCGTCGTTGTTCAAGTATTGGCCTTGATCCCTCGCCCATTGAACATATTGTCTTTTCCCTCCAAAACCTTCCCAGTTGTTCACCAGGCTCAATATCAGATAAATTCCATACTTTTTGGCTTCAGACACCACGAAATCCAGACCCTGAAAAAGAGCACAATCAAAGTAATTATTACATGCAACGATCCTATCTGTTAGACTATACCAAGAATGCAACAAATAATGTAATAAGATTTGCAAGAAAAAAATCATATAACCGCTTTTGGCCAAGTACCTTGAACATATCCTCGTTGTACAAACCGGGAGATGTCTGCAGGGCTCTATAGCCACCATCACTGAAAGCCCACGTCCTCGCCACGTTCATTCCATACTTGGAAGCTTGCCCGAAGGTATCCGTCACCTTGTCCCTAGTCGACGGGTCCGATGCCATGTACATTAACCAGTAAGCATTGAAACCATTGAAATAGAATGGCTTCCCGTTCATCACAAACTGGCTGCCCCTTGTCTCCACAAAACTATCACGGGCCGACCTGGCCTCGCCGTAAGCCATCAAAAGGGCTGCAAAAACAAAACTAATAGCCAAACTCTTTCCCCACATTTTGGATCAATAGAGTGTCTGTCTTCTTCTCAGATTAATGTATTTGTGTCTGTGGGTACTTCTTGCAGGTCTATTGCATGGACAGAGGGGTATATATAGGGGCAGATTGATGGTCAAGAATCAGAAGTAAGGATGGGGGATGGGTATGTACATATTGATGAGGATGGGCTATTGCTTGCTGACGGTTCATAGTACAAACTGCTTTCTAGCTACTTTGATTCAGATCATATCAATACATAATGGTTATCTATATCGTTTAGAGATTTTTGAAAGGGTTGTAAAGATCTAAGATAGCAAAAATGCAGCTGCAAGAAAAAGGGAGTTTTACATTTGCCCACTTGCACTTAGATTTGAGTCACTTGAAAGGATTTGGAACCTATCATTATAATTATAATATATATATATATATATATAATATAATAGGGTGAGGCAAGATAGTTTGTTGGGTCGGGTGACTTGAAGAGAGTTAGGAAATCAATCAATATTTTTTTTAAAAATATATATATATATATATATATATTTATATGATGTATATATACACAATAACAATGGATTTCTAGTTTGATTTTGTTTCCTTGTTTAGTTTCATTTTCTCTCTTGGATTAATATTCTTTGTTTTATAGAACTTATATATGAATGGATTCAACTTTCAAAGATAGAACAATTAATTTTAGGGAGTATTTTGGATTTTCTATTGTAATTTGTATACTATTATATGTTGATACACGTGAATCGTATGTGATCCACAATCAAATTATATTTAACAAAATATTTTATACTTTACGTTTATCTATTATGTGAGTAGTGAGATAAAAGATGAAATACGGATTTGCAATAGAGGACCTGAATTGGGAAGGAAATCCTCGATTGATTCTCTAATTAGATGAATCTTTTTAGTCTTTTAGATTTTCTTTATTTAATTTCTTGTCCTATTTCAATTGACTTTTATTTGCATAAATCTATTTCATATAATTTTTTTTTATTCAAAATGGTTTCAATACGTATCAATTGTTACATCAAACTTTCAAACTCATTAAGTATCGAATAATTACACTAAATTTCAAATGCCATTAGAAAAAATTACTATATAAATAGATGATACCTCAACTAATTGAATTTAATTCCAAAACTTCTTAATATTGAGACCTCATCGAACTACATGGATAAAAATTTATTGACTACTCATTCACATATGTAATACACCAACCACTAATTGGCATAAGATGAAGAGAATTTTGAGGGATGCATATGTTCCCCGAGATCACTTGGTTTTCTCAATTATCAAAAATTTGGCCAACACTTTTAATTGTTGCAAAGTATATTGCTCAATGGTTGCATACTTGGTGTATTTTGCAACTTAGAGGTTATCAATTTTATTAGTGATTTAAATAGAGAAACTTGTGTCAACACTAGTTTAAAAATGTTCAGAGGAGTACGTGTTGCTAAAATTTCGTCCTTGTAATTTGGGAATTCTAAGTTGTTTTTCATCTATTATTTATCCCATTCTACTTATATTCCTCTATCCTTAGTTAATAGCTAGAAATGACATCCCTCACTGTAATAGGAATAAAAAGTTCTATACATAATAAAGGTTAATAGTTATATAATTAAAAGGATGTTTATGTAATATCACAAAGTCGAACTACATTGTAAGTCGTGAAAATACTTCATTTGTAATTTTTTTGACTTCGATACGTATTGAATTTTAAATTTTAATTCAATTGATCAATCAGTTTATGGAACTACGAACATCCATTTGAATCTCACTTCTAAGAACAAACGGTTCAAGTATCAATATTTGCACTTCAAATAGGAATATGTGATTACAAATCAAGTTTTGAAATGTATTTATCTGTACCCCACATTTTTATTTTTTTATTTTCATCTATATTTCCCCCAATCTATCTTGTAAATAGGGATTATATCAAAAGGGTAGTTACAAAGAGAAGTTTTTGGGCAATGACAATATCCCATGATGTGTAATCGAATGTACAACCCTTTTTCAAGATCACAAGGAAAGAAAAGCAATAACTATAAATTGTTGTCTGATGATGCAAAAATGGTTTGTACAACTTGGCAAGAGGGAAAGAGGTATAACAGTTAACAGTTAGCTTTCAGGTAAAGAGGGAAGGAATAACAACAAACAGTTAACGATAATTGCATCTAGGATTGTTTATAGAATGGAGTATCTATATGTTACTACGACTATTTCATTCAACTTAAGGTAAATTATAAAATTATCATTTATGTTTAACTTAATTATAAAAAAAATTATTTATTTTTCAAAATTATAAATATCTCTTGAGATATTACAAATATTTCCTTAAAGCTTGTTTTTATTTTATTAATACTTCCATTAATAGATACAATTTGTAAAATAAAAACAAATGTCAATGAAATATTCGTAATTTATAAACATAGATAAATTTTTTTTTATAAATAGTCCAAACCTCAAAACTAGTTTTTTTGTAATTCACCCTTCAACTTAATATGAAGCTTCTCTTCATTAATTCAAAATCGAGTTTCATTTGAATATGTAAGAACTTTCATTGTTGTCTAGTCGGCTTTTGAAGCATATAAATGCAATAGAGAAATATACAAAACAAATATCAAAAGTAATATTCAAAACAATCAAGCTTCTGGAGGTGTTAGGCTCACCAACGAAACTCATTCACAGGGAAATATTGCATGAGTATTTATATTGTACTGTCTTCATGGTTGTGTCTGTATTTTCATGTCTCTGATCATTTGATCCAAATAAAAAAACAATTTGAAAGTAATTAATTAAAAATTATTTTCAATTTCCACATAATCATATACGATATATAAGAACCCACCATGTTTTTCGATCATTTTTTTAAGATCACCTTTTACAATTAAAATGAAAATACATTTATGAAATAAAAACAAAGTTAACAAACAAGGATTTGGGAGAGTACCGCAAAAAAGCCAAAGTTTGACATGTAGCACACGTGAGGAGTTGAGCATGCATCAAATTTAGGTCAATTGAAACCTATATTTAAGCTAATTATATAGTAATTAAATCAATTTACATTTTTTTGTTATATGATTGGTATATTATTTTTAAAAAAAAATAACCAGTTGTTAACACATAATTGAGTCTCATCAAACTAACAATAATTTTCTGATCTTTAAGAACATGGAAAAAGCCCCCGACCTTTCATAGGAAATTTTTTGATGCAAAATTGGCCTGGGTCGTCAAAAAACCGAGTGAATGTCGCGTGTGCAGCCCTAATTAACTAATCCATATTCCCTCAAAAACCCTAACCTAATTTCTGAAGAAAAAAAAAAATCACTTTCATAAGCCACGTTCACAACCGTTAACAAAAAATTGAAAAAATCCCTTAAATTGGTGATGGGAGGGGAGGAGCCCACTTCATCTGGCGGCCGGCGATCAAAGGCAGGACGGCCGTTTTGCAGGAGTTGTTAAGGGCGGAGCCGGTGGCGGTGAGCACATGATACGATTCTTTTTTCCCCTTGCATTCCCCTGAAAATCATGCTCTGCAAACTTAAAAACATGGCCTTTTTGCAAGGAAAAATTTCTTACGGGATTATTTTAAAATAGATGAACCAAAATTGCAATGTTTCAAATTTTATGAGACTAAGAGTGAAATTTCCCAGCTTCGCAAAGGTCATACTTTAGTTGACATTTGTCATGACATGATGATTCAGGCTTTCAAGTTTGACTTCCTCCCACGTCTAATTATTACTATTTTTTTAATGTCTTGAGTTTCTCGTGGCATGCGTAAGTTAATATTTATTCCCTTTCAGCAATACCAATTATCTTGATCTTCCACATCAAGAAATTGTTTATCCTACACTTCTCATGAGTTTTTCAGTTAAGAATGATTGACTAATAAACAAGTATCAAGAATGGTGGTTGCCTGGGTGGGTGTGTGGGGTGGGGTGGGGGGGGGGGGGGAGTGGGGGATTGGTTTTGGGCTTTAACTGACTTTTCAAAGCTAAGTGAAGTACTAGCAACTTGTAGACATATATATAAATTTTAATTAGTCTTGACCAGTAAGTTTATTTTTTTCCGTTTACACATATTTTTATTTGTATTTGATTGAACTTATAAGATATCATAGAATGTTTGTGAAAATTTTAACATATGAGCTTATATTCTCCCCAAAAATAAATGTTGGAATTTTATAATCTCATAAAAAAAATAAAGAGATTTAATTTGACTATTTTAATTACAAAATTTTCTTTACGAATATTTTATAAATTTATTATCTTATTTTATTAAAATACGATCTATTTCAAAAATATTTTACAAGATGTGCGAGTAAGTTTAGCCAAACACTGAGAAAGAATTGAAGTTCCTAGTATTAGTTTTGGGAAATTTTGACTGCAAAACTACATATAGAAATATTAAAATGTTAGAATAAACTTTACTACTAATGTACAATCTCGAAAGGTTAGCCAGGTTCTCAATTTGAGTGCCTGCTGTTCCACAATGAATGCATTTCTGCCTGAATTCTGCAGAACTCCAGAAATCATGACAAGAGGGACAATAGAACTAACTCAAAAATAGTAAGCAAACAAAGTCATCTTCTGAGAATTTCATTCATATGACTGAGGAAAAGGATGATAAGGGATCAACTTATATCTGCATTATGGTTAAATTAAAAGGACAATTTTTTTATAATAATCCTGAAAAGCGAATCAATATATAGCAAAGATTTGGGATTAGTCTTAAAACACTCTTGCTTATTTTTCTCCAAATATTACATCAAATGAAGCATAGAGAAAACATTAAACATAGCTACCATTTTCAGACCATTAGCTAAAGATCAATCCTTGACATGCATGAAATCCTAGCCATGGACAGTACCCGGCATAGGCTATGTGATGCCCGAGTTCAAGACCCCTTGATACTAAGATTGTCCAACACGAACTATAAGCGCGAGATTTGTGAGTTTATTGGAAAGTAAGACATGGGAATTGGCGCACGAGGGGATTTCTCTTCATTCTTCGATTTCTTTGACGACGATGATTTAGAATCCCTCCCACTTGCATCAGACACACGTGAAGATGAAACAACATTGAAGCAGCTAAAGAAGCTTGCAAAGAGAGCCATTGTTGAGGGCTTTGGCTGATCACCTTGGAAAACGATGATGCTTCTTTTCTTAGCCAGATGCGTGTCTATGAAATATGTGTATGGACTTTGATGGCTATCAAGAATATTTTCTTTTTAGCTGAAAAGAAAGATGAGGATTATTGAGTGGCTGGTTGTGGAACTTGCAATTTATAGTGAGTGAAGAGATGGAGGAATTGTTTTGCTTGATTGATGAGCAAGGAAAGGTTTAGGATTGGATGTAATATAATATATGTTTCCCTTGTCAATAGTCATTGAGATGGCCGCTTTTGACTGAGTTTGCAAATAAGTTCCATGGGAAGATTGCAAAGAACCTCCTTGTATTTTGTTTGAGTTGCAAAAAGCCCACTAATATGGGTTAAGAAACTCAGGACACGGTGCTAAGTTGTTATGCTGTCAATCTTTTGACGAAAATCCCCATTACCCCTTCTGGGAGGGGGTATCTTGCAATTTAAGCTACAATAAATCCTTTCAGAAAGAAAAGGGTTGAAATCCATTTTGTAGTTCATAAAAGGTTACAACACTCACTTCCTGTTTTTAATCATGGGTTTTCTAACAATACTCATATGAAGTGAAATTCATTTTGCAGTTCATAAAAGGTTACAACACTCATTTCCTGTTTTTAATCATGGGTTTTCTAACAATACTCGTATGAAGTGAATTGATAAAATGAAATACGAGATTAAAAGTCATTCAATTAAAAAAAAATATTAATAAATAATAATTTTGTAATTAAAATGATCAAAAGTAAAAGAATTTGTTAATATCTTAAACTTTAGTAGAAATTTCATATTTTTTAATCAGTTTAAAAAACCTAACATCTTATTTTTAGAACTTACAAGGTTAAAAAATATTTATCATACACTTTAAAATATAGTATAACCTCTCAAATTCAAACAACCTCTCAATATTTAATGCATCTCAGCGAATTCCACTATATTGTCTCAACATCCAACAATTGAAGTCATAAAATTTTATGTCAGTGACATTAGAAAACATTTTATGGATGTATTCAAAGTCAAAATGACATGAATCTCAATTTGAGTAAAGCATGTAAAAGGCTGGTATCCATATGGGATAATACTAGCTATTATGCGTTAAAGATAGCCATTAAAAAGCTCTGAGATGAGCTTCAAAAACTTAATATCAGTATGAACTGTTCCAAATTCCAAGTCTTCTAGCAGATGTTACAAAGCAACCCGTCAAGAATCTAAACTTACCCTGACAAGTACCAATTTGAACAAGTCTCTTCTCTTGAGCTTGTTGGATATTCTTGAGTGAAGTACATGAAGAACAAATCAGCAAGTTTAACTCCATTAACAAGCCAAGCAATGTAGTGCTCACAGCAAAATGTAACCATTCATTTCCCGCTGATATTGAAGATTTAACTCATTCCTGGTTGTTCTTTAGAAAGATGGCAAATTTCCACTACATTCATTGAAATCCAATAAACTGTGCTCTATCTCTGCTAACTACTCTATGCTTTATTAACACGAATCTCCTGGCCTTCAAGCACCTGCAAAGCAAACAGGAATACAAGACGGTCTATGAATGTTCATGCAACTATCCAACAAATTTACACTCAAACTGAAGGCAATAACAAGTTTGTACTGTCCGAAGGCTTTGACCTATCTGCGCGATTTTGGGGAGCACGTATCATGGAATATGTGATGTCAATCTTTTCTATCCTCAAAACTTTTTACTATTTCTTTTCACTTATCATTTCAATTGATTTTCCTCTATACATATTAACATTTCCTTAATTGGGTTTGTGAGAGAGAGTGTATGTGTGTGCGTGCATCTTTTTTTCTGTCTCCTTCCTAAGCTTTTCTGTAAATATTCTAATTATGTTTTTCTTTTTGGGTTGGCATTGGTGGGTGGGTCGTCGGTCTGTTTCAGTTCAATTTTTAGGGGAACATTTTGGCAAGAAGCAATATAACCAAGATTCAACTGGAGTAGGTCTTGTCTCTCCATTCTTAGATCATGATGGGCTGAGAGAGAGAGGCTGTAGCCTGTTTGGTGAAGTGGAAGCTTTTTAATGTATTTTAAGACATAATTATCTTCTTTTTATCAGTTTTGCGTGCCCAACTAAGGGGATATCATGGGACATGTAATGGATATGTAAAAGTGATCAAAAACTTCTGTAATTTATGTTGTGTGCACAAAATTCAAATGTCAAAAACTTCATTCAGACAAGATGGATAAAAAAACATACTGCATTATTGAGATATGATATGGCAGCTTCCACATCGTCTTCTGAAGAGAATGTAAAAAAACCATATCCACTGGATTTTGAGGTCCCCGGAACTCGGGATACCTTTGCACTGAGAACTTTCCCCTTCTCCGCGAAAAAGTCCTTAAGTGTGTCTGTTGTTACGGTCTTTGCAAGATTGCCCACATAAACCTTGTGGGGACTGTCAACAAATTGTGAATCCTCAGCTTGAAGAAGTGACAAATCCAAAGACGCCGTTGGTTTTTCTGTTATATTTACTTTGATTTCACGTCCTCCAATTTCCTGTTCAAGAAGGAAAACTCCAACACTCAATAACTTCCTGGGCACATGGAATACAGCAATTATCATTTTTGTTCACTTCATGATCTTAAAAGTTTTTAAGAAATTCATCTATAACTGACCGTGCCATTTAGCTTTTCGATAGCAGCATTTGCATCCTCAACAGTCTTCATTGTAATGAACGCAAACCGTCGGCTCCTTCCAGAATACTTATCATACATAACCTATGAAAACAGCAGTGTAAAAATTTCATCACTCTGCAAAATTAGTATTCAAGCCAAACATCTTCCACCCCGTGAAGTCACAACGACAGGAGAGGCGGTTTCCCACTCTCTTGCCACATCATTCGAACATTTGTTATTATGAAGCTTGTGAAGGGCCTTAGCTAATTTAAGAATAGGAGGTCAGACATCCAGCTTATCAGATGGTGCAAATCAACCAATGCCTCAATTCAATGATGCCAAACATGAGCCTAAGACTAATTTTGCCACAGTAAATGAAAATCCTAAAAATTGATAGTGATACCCAATTGAAACCAATAATAAAGAATTAGAATATGCCGAAACCCAAGACTTACATGACCCCATTAAGGAGCAACATCACCCAATCATATTATATATATACACATATATATACACATGCACATACCACCAGTTTCTGATGAGAAATCAACCTGTTCTCATTCAGAATAATTCTCAAATTTCCCTCTAAGTTCTCTAACCACAAGTCAAAAACAATGTGAAAAAAGAAAAACAGATTAAAACTTTAAATTTCGATTGCAATGTTTTCTAAGAAAACTGAGAATCCATCTTCACCTGCTGAAGAGAATTTACTTCTATTAAGTTAATTCAACTCAAAATCAGAAATACTTGTTCCACGCCGAACCCACTCCGTCACAGATACAAACCTCGTTCAAGACTAAAAATTTCTTGGAGAGGCATTTCGCATATCAATTCGTATAATTCATATTCCTCCAAGAAAAACAAATTAACGGGAAAAAAAACCCTTTTCAAAACATAACCAGACTACAAGACAACTCCAGAAATTTACATCACACTAAAAAACAGAAAATCAGAAACAAAGAAATCAACACTTAGAAAAACAAAAACCTCGGCCTTCTCAACAGCGCCGTGCTCTTCAACGATTTTCTGGAGCTCATCATTGGTGACCGTCCGCGGAATGTTGCCCACGTACAATCTTCTTGCGGCCACAGACGAAGGGTCCGCCGTAACTTCTGAAGTGTTCTCGGCAACTGCATTGAATCTCCTTGGGTTTGACGAGTGAGTAAATTTCAAAGGGATAAATTGCGGTTTGAGGGGGTGGAGGTGGAGTTTTGGGAGATGGGTTTTGAGGGGTTTCGTGGGGTTTTGCAGGAAACCTGGAGAAATTAGAGATGAAGATGACGAAGAAAATGTGGCCATCACTGCTTTGAACTGAACTTTTTTGAAGGGGATTGATGAGAATATAGAGATGACAGAGAGTGGAGTTCACTGGTTTATCTTTGAATTTTATCCGTTTTCAAATTGTATTTATTTCCCTTTTTTAAAGAATTTCTTTCAAATTTTATGATTTATCTCTACTTCTCCCCCTGAACACCTCCACCCCACCCCGCACCCCCCCGTCCTCCCCAATTAATTATCAACTTCTTTTTAAAATTTGTCAATTTTTTTTTTCTCTATAGTTCATAATTCGTGTGAATCCTTGAGGTTTTACTATAATTTATAAATTTAGGTATTTCTGACTTATTGTTAAATTGTTTAAGTTTAACTCGAGGAAATGTAAATGGATTATTGACTTGATTAAGGGTGTTCGTTCCATATCAAGAATTTAATTAAATTTAATTAAAATTTTAATAAATTAAAATTCAATATATGTCAAAATATTAAATTGAATATTGAATTAAATAATCAATTCGATTATTATCGAAATAGGTTTTTGGTATTTTGATTCAATATTTCAGTAACCAAATTTAAAAAGAAAACAAACAATAAATATGTACATTCAACATTATCGAACAAAATACTATATCGAATACCAATCAAATTACTTAGTTCAGTTCAATTATTATTGATTTTTTTGATATTTTTATTTGATACCTTAATGATTGAAGATTTAAAAAAAAAAAAGCATTTAAAAAATTAAATAATAAAATTTTAATTACATATTTTAGTATTTCATTTATTTTTGGTAAGTAAGAAAATTTTAAAATACTATAAAATTAAATAATAAATATAAAACATGTATATAAAATATATAAAAATAATAATATAGTATTCGTTACAGTTCGATAAATTGAAACCGAGTCAAATACTGAATTTTTATAAAAATCATACCAAAATAAGTTTTATGATACGTACTTAAATTTTTTATTTTAATTTAATTTGATCAATTTATAAAACAATGAACACCCAAATATTTCAATTTTAGAATCCAAAATCTCTTTGTATTAGTTTCTTATTCCAACTATTGTTTGATATTCTCTTGAAGCAACTAAATGAGAGTGAAATATTACAAAGAAAAGGTTTTGAATTGATCGAAGAGTCAAATAATTGACTTTTTTCTACTGCTTGCTGATAATTGATGTTTATTGTATAAGGACGTATGTAATTGATTCATCAAAAAAATAAAAAATAAAAAAAATTACACTGTCCATGAAGCCAACACACCGCCACCCATGCCAAGCATTTCATTCATATACAGTGCACGATGTTATAAATTCAAATAATCAATAAAATTGAAAAAGTCGTAATTAGGTCTCGGCTCTTTTAAAGGTAGCAAAGGTCACAAAGCAAGTAGCTAGTGAAGGAAATTAGGATACCTCCTGCCCTAAGGTGACTATGCAACATTTTTAACAACCTTAGGGCAGGGCATCCATTAACAAGTCTTCCTCAAATAGATCTCTTGGCAAATACACAAATAAAAGTGATCATGTTGTCGATTTATGTATTTTTTTATAAAATTCATCTACCAGTCTCTTTTTTATCAAACCATGAATGTATATTTTTCTTTGACGGTGAATAACTTATTTACTCAATTATACACATCAAATTCTTGGAATTTATGGTGATGATTCGAGAAAAACGTAGAGAGAATTTTAAAAAAGAGATACGAAGAATCTTTATTGCGAGAATTGAGTTTTGTTGAATAGGAATAAAATATATATATATATATATATTCTTACGTAAAAATCATCATCCAACTAGAAAACTTAATACTGTTCAAATTATAGAGACATTCAATTCTAATATGAATGTCTATTGGGTCAAGATATCTAAACCTAATGGAATTTTCAGATTATGCAATATTTTAATCCAATGCCTACCATAGAGCGTGGATTAATAGGTATTCAGGAGTTGTTGTTACTATTATATGCATCCAACATTAGTAAAGGACAAATACGACATACAATTCATGCAATGAGTCGAACAACATTGTAAACTTAATTGCTATATGGTTCACATAATGATTTAGGCTAAAGAGTTTCTTATATATATATATATATATATTGACATATATACGGTGCATTTGAGATTGTACTTTATTTTTTCTCCTACCTTAATAACATTAATCAAAGTTCCTTTATTTAAAAGATTAAATGTTTCATAGATTATATTTGTATAATACAATCAAGTTGTGTTTCTTTAGTTAGCAACATGGGACTACAATTGTCATCTTGTGTTGTCCATATCATATTGTATCCTTTGTTACCATATTTGTATTTATCACTTTCATTTCAAGCTATTCTTGTATGCAACCACGTGTTGCACGTGTGTTTGTTGGTCAAATATTAGTGTAATGACAGCCTCATAGTATGTATTTCATATTTGCTTGTTACATGTTTATTTATATTAGTCTTTATTTCAGTTTACATTGGAGATTACTTGTTTCAAAACGGTACAGTTTATGTTTTGGTGTACGTTTTTTAAAGTCCATTAATTGAATGTATTTTTATAAATTAAGAAATTAATTCAAAAAAATATCAAAAAACCAATCCACACAATATTGCTCCTATAAATATGGATAAAGACTAATTTGAAGGGAATTCGGTGCCAAATTACAACAATTCCACACACCGTAGCCCTTAATCTTTCTTTTTTTTTTCCTTTTTTTGTCTTTGTCTTGGAATCCTTCATTTATTAACACAAAAATAATTTGGAGGAAATACAATATGCAATCACTTATTCTTTCTCTCTTTTTAGACATTGATCATAAAAGATTTCGATATGAATTACTCTAATATCTCATAACTTATAAATGTTACAACTAGTGCACATACATTGAATACAATATTTATCTTTCAAATATCTCGTTTTTCATAAAATATCATATTTAGCAATCATCTGTACACACAACATACTATACATTTGATGCACTATGTATTGTACCAAGATTTCCTTCATAGTGTTGAAGAAGATCTAGGTAAGTTTTTGTAAGGATTTAAGTCTTAAATTTATCCGAAAAAACTCACTTTAAGTGGGGAAAAAAACTGACTACGAATGATTATTGTCCAAAATATTGAGTTTGTTTTATTATGTTTGATTTCCTTGCTTTGGTCTCAGTTAGCAATATTATGATCTTACAGAACCATATAGTGGACCAAGTAACAATTTATTTAAATATTACTATAAGTGAGAGTGAAATGAATTGTATAAACTTAACTTGAGACTAAAAAATGAAACATAAAATTAAGTAATCTCTTAAAGGGTGAGAAAAAAGGATATTCGAAAACAAAGGTATGATTATCTTTCCACTTGAAATAGTTTCCTAGAATATCTTTTTTTTTTTCTTTTAAGTGCCAAAATACAAATAAATTAATGAAAATTAATTCAATAAAAATTTATGATAGTTTTGGAAAAAAAGTTAAATATATAAAAGAATAAAAAATGCAGCACATATAGATAAGCAACTATAAATATTATCTCCGATCTATTCTAATCAAAAGAAGTGAATTGTATTAATATCTTATGAATCAACATTAACTGCAACTATATTATCATACTCATATCCAAATTAAGTTATCAATCAAATAATCATATTTGTTTGTATTTTCGTTAAAATTTACACAAAAAAATTATATTTTCTGTATCATGTACAAAATAAGTTACGTTATATTTATATTTTTTACAACATGTAGAGAAAAACTTGCACGACCATCTTTCTCGTGCAATGAAAGTGTGATATCTTAAATCACTCAGGAATGTAGTTTTCTATGATCTCTATTTGTATATTTGATGGTTTATTATTCATATATTATTATTAATTATTTTTTATAAAAAAATGAACATTTTTTAGAAAAAAAAAATTATATTTTTGAAATGTAACTGTATTAAATGTAATTTTTTTGGATTCCCTTTTTTTCAATTGTACCTCATTGAGTGAACCTAGTGTATTGTTCCACTACCATCCCAAGTCCAGACAGAGTACAAAAAACTTTCACCCACAACCACGGCTACTGTCTGCAGTGCAGACTGATGATGTACCATTAACATGGAAAAAACACAGAAGCTGTGTACCACCACACCCTATATCCTAGGATAGGAAAGGGACTCACTCTCACTCTTTTTTGCTTTCTTTGCTAAAATTTAATGTTGATCAGTTCATATTCTAAATTGAACAAAGAAGATTTGCAAAATCAAAACAAGAGATCATATATATCATCAGATGCATACATCTTTATCCTTTCTTGCTTTCCATGTCTCCTCTCTCTCATTTATCAAACACATACAAACATACACTATGTGATATTTAGAGACTCTTTGGTTCATTTCCAAATAGAAACTTTTCAATTTTTATTATTTGAAAATTTGTAAATATATTTATTTTACTCATTTTATTTACTTATTTACAACAAAAACATCATTTTATTTTTATTTTTAAAACTTTTTTTTGTCAAACTTGGTAATGAAAATATACCTACCAAATATGTTTTTGCTCTTACTAACATTTAGCATCATAAACAAATATTACAAAATAAGTATGTATTCATTTTCAATTATAGTCAACATAGAAATATAACTATTCAAATATATTTTTATTTTTACATGAGAATCTAATGAAAATATTTTTAGCTCTGGAAATGCTAGAAATATGAAAATAGATTTGAAAATAAAACCAAATGTCTCTTAAATATATCTCCTGTCTATACTTAGCAAGTCTGCATTATTTCATTTTCTTTCACACAAAGTTATGTATTTGTTGAATGCAGCAAATGCAAATCATTTATAATACATTTTCCATCCTTCGGATTTCAATTTTTGATTTCATATTTTTCCTTTGTCCTCCTTGATTGCAAGGTGTTTAAAACAAGAAAAATTAATGTTCAACGGTTGCTTCGTTGTCATGCTATCGTCTTTGTGTTACATAAAAGTCGTATAATACACGTATATATATTATGAATTTAATGAATAATATTCGTATTTTGAATTCAAATGTATATTATACACATTATATTGCATAAGTTTCTATTTTTATAAATGAGAATCTTCCAACTATCTATAGTATTCATACTCCCTTAATGGACGATTGAGATTGAAGGGGAGCGTACTCTAGTATTATTTATAAATTTGTATTTATTAAAAATCTACTTATCTAGAATTTTTTCTACGTATTTAAAATATGTGCAAATAATCAAAAAACAAGCTGTATTTTTTCTCCCAGAGCTATTTTTCTACGTCCATATTTTTGTGGTACATAAGATATTTTTACATTAAAAAAAGTTTATGAAGTACTCAATATTTCTCATCCGAATTTACTAACGAGGATCACCGTTACCAAAATTGTAGGGGAAAACATAATTATGTAACGGCTCCATTTAACCTCTTCATATCCCATCCCATATCTTTAGGCGCTCTTGAAATTTTTTGAAAAGAGAAAACAATTTTCAAGAATCTTGTTTTGCTTGACATATTTTGCCTTAGAATACGACATTTCTAGGCTATTCACTCTTTGTGAAAAAAAAATTCAGGTTGTCTCAACAAGTTTCGACTGTGTTGAGTGTTGGCAGAATGGCAAACCAAAACAGGAATCAGAACCAGAATCCAAATTCCAACAGAAGTACAACACCCGAAGAAGATTTCAACCTGAGGGAGACGAGGCCGAGCCTCGGTGGAGGGAGGATCTCCGGCAATGATCGGGTTGGGACCGCCTTCGACTTGGTGGAGCAGATGGATTATCTGTATGTGAGAGTGGTGAAGGCCAAGGAGTTGCCTGGTAGCCCTGACCCTTTTGTGGAAGTAAAGCTTGGCGGGTTTAAGTCTGCCACTAGGCATTTTGAAAACATGTCGACTCCGGAGTGGAATCAAGTGTTTTCAATCTTGAAAGATCGCATTCAGGCCCCACTTATTGAGATTTCAGTGAAAGATAAGGGTAAAAGTGGTGATGGTTTGATTGGTATGATTGTATTTGATGCCATTGATGTTCCGAGAAGAGTGCCACCAGATAGTCCTTTGGCGCCTGAATGGTATAGGTTGGAGAACATGAGAGGGCAAAGGGTGGCTGGAGAATTGATGTTTGCCATTTGGATGGGGACACAAGCCGATGAGGCGTTCCCAGAAGCGTGGCATTTGGATGCCACAACTGTTAATGGTGATGGTGTTGCCAGCATCAGGTCTAAGGTTTACTTGTCGCCTAGGCTTTGGTATCTCAGAGTTAATGTGATTGAGGCTCAAGAATTGCAGCTTGGTGATAGGAATAGGCAGCAGCCGGAAATTTCTGTGAGGGTCGCACATGGGAATATGATCTTGAGGACTAAGATTTCTCAAAGCAAGAATGTTAATCCGTTGTGGAATGAGGATTTGATGTTTACGGTTGCAGAGCCTTTTGAGGAACAGTTGGTTTTGTGTGTGGAGGAGAAAATAGGAAATAAGAAGGATGAACTGGGCCAGTGCGTGATCCCTTTACAGGGTGTGGAGAAAAGGATGGATTTTAAGCCTCCAGTTAGCAGGTGGTATAATCTTCAGAAGCATACAGTTTCAGAGAATGGGCAGAGGAATGTGAATGAACTGAATAGCAGGGTTCACTTGAGGATCAGTTTGGATGGTGGTTACCATGTTCTTGATGAGTTGACTCATTATAGTAGTGATTTAAGGGCAACGGCTAGGCAGCTTTGGAAGCCTGCAATTGGGGTGTTAGAATTAGGGATTTTGAATGCTCAAAATCTCGCAGCAATGAAGACAAAGGATGGCAGGGGGTTGACAGATGCTTATTGTGTGGCCAAGTATGGACAGAAATGGATAAGGACCAGAACAATTTTGAACAGTTTCGCTCCAAAGTGGAACGAACAATACACATGGGAAGTTTTTGATCCATGCACTGTCCTCACAATAGGGGTGTTTGATAATTGCCAGTTGCAAGGAGTGAATGGAGGTGCAAAGGATTCAAGAATTGGGAAGGTAAGGATTCGCCTGTCTACTCTTGAGACTGGTCGTGTTTACACACATTTGTACCCACTTATAGTGCTGTCACCTTCTGGTGTGAAGAAAATGGGTGAAATTCAGTTGGCTGTGAGGTTTTCTTCTGCATCCTTGTTCAACATTCTGCTGATGTATTCCCAACCACAGTTGCCAAACCTTCATTACCTTCACCCACTCACTTGTCACCAGATTGAGATTCTGAGACATCAGGCTACTCAGATTGTCTCCACGAGGCTAAGCCGTGCAGAGCCACCATTGAGAAAAGAAGTGGTGGAATACATGCTTGATGTGGGGTCAAACATGTGGAGTGTAAGAAGAAGCAAAGCCAATCATTATAGGATTGCTCGGATCATGTCTGCCATAGTCAAAGTTATCAAATGGTTTGATCAGATATGCACTTGGAACAATCCTTTCATTACAATTCTAGTTCACATTCTGTTCCTGGCATTCATGTGCCTCCCTTGGATGATTTTGAGCACCATATTTCTGTACCTTTTCTTGATTGGAACATGGAATTATCGTGGGAGGCCTAGACATCCTCCACACATGGATGTCAGATTGTCTCAAGCTGATACAGCACAGAATGACGAATTAGATGAGGAGTTTGACACATTCCCAACATCTCAGAAGCAAACTGATGTAGTGAGAATGAGATATGATAGGCTAAGATCTATTGCTTCAAGGGTGCAAACTGTTTTCGGCGACTTGGCTACTCAAGGGGAGAGGCTTTATAATCTACTCAACTGGAGAGATCCGAGAGCGACAGCCCTGTTTCTCATCTTCTGTTTGGTTGCTTCTGTGGTACTATACGTAACCCCTCCCAAAGTTGTGGTTATTATAATGGGGTTCTACACAATGAGGCATCCTAGGTTCCGCGACCAACTTCCCTCGTATCCTATGAATTTCTTGAGGAGGTTGCCTGCAAATACCGACAGCTTGTTATGAGCACTCTTTCTTAGTTTCAGTCCCCTGCTTGAAAATCAATAGTATTTGCTTTTACAGATGGTTTGCTGCAATAGGTGCAAGACTTTTGGGTTGTTTTATAAGTATATCACCGGGAGTAGATTTTTGAATATGATGTCTGTTACTTTCCTCTAAACGAATGTAGAATCCCAGCTTTGCTGAAATATGTTCTTTACTCCTTAATTTATCTGGTACTTCTGTTCATTTTTTTCTTTAGTAATTGCATCTGCAGTTGGCCCTTTCTTATTGTGACTTTTTCCTCATTACTTCATGCTGTTGGATGAAAGACTTCAAAGTTTCTCAAGTATTCTCTAAGAATTTTGTCATGTTCGCGTATAATTTATCTACAGTGGTGAAGTTTGTGCTTCTGTCATGCAAAGTAGAAGACTTCTGGACATTTGCAACTAAGATAACTACTGTGTAATTTAAGTAGAATGATTCCCTTTGTTGAATTTTTCACTCGATATGAATATAACGGGCTTGTGCATTTTTATTTATTTTTTTAGTGTTTTTAAGTGTTTTTTTTTTTTTTTTTGTATTGATTTTTGTGTGAAAATGAAAATATTTTTGAATACAGCGTAGAATGTTGACTTTATTTAATTGAAAATGAAATTTTAATATAACAGTAATAATTAATAACTCATATTGTATTTTTTATGTATCATCAATCATATCATATTTGATTGAAAAATTATTATTTCATTCATGATTATAAGCACGGTGATGAAGAAAAATACTATTTTTGTTGAAAATTAGTAATATGCACATGTTTTTTGTATTTTAAATAGTGAAAATAAAAAATAACAAAAAAAGTTTGAAATAAAACAAATGAGCCCAACACTCATATTATAAAATTGCTATTGGTGATTAAAAATAAACGAGTTAAGATATATTAATTCAGTTTGAGTTCGAGTTGCTACACCTATGCATTTATATGTGGACTGTGTGTAATGGTAAGTGATAGCAGCAACTAAACAAAATTACGCAAACATTTTCAAATGACATTATTATTAGAATGCCTTGTCAATGAAAATAGTTGCAGCTCAATCGTGCTGTGTATTAATATTAAGCAAATAACATAATTTATTAGTTAAAATTGGTATAATACATGTAAAATATACATATATATATATAAATAATTACAAAATACTATCATTTCTCTTGCTATTCTAAACTTAACGAATAATATTGATATTTTTTATGTTAAACGTTTAACACAAGTATGATATATATCATGTATTATACTTAACAAATAATATTCCACCATACCAAATATTTATAAATATTTAATTAAAATCTAAAAATTGGATCAAAATTATTTATAAATACTAATCAAATATCATACAATTAAAAAATATTTTTTTATGGTTTATACAAGTATAATTATTATTGAATAATTTGTCAATATTGTTTCAAGATTATGAATTAAATATATAGTGACACACATAAAATAACTTTTTATAAGTAAATATCAGTATAAGCATGTGATGGAATATGTTGTATATATGGTTATACAAAAGTGGGTTATTATTAATAAAGATAAATGATAAAAGGTTGCACGTGTACGTGTAGGAGTGAAGGAGGCAAGTGTTACTGCTTTCAATTTAGTCCTAAAACTTGGTTGTAAATTGTACCCTTATTTTCAAAAATATTTTAAAGTATATACTATTAGATATTGATAAAATTGTTTTTCAAAAATACTTCAGTGTTTATTAATAGGCATTTACAAAATGGTCCTTTCTAGAAGCTTCCTTGTTTATTATATTCTCTACCTATTTGGAATTCTTCTATTATATTTTACAATTTTTTATGCCTATATTTTTTATAATTTGTAGAAATATACGACATATTTTATCAGCAAAATACATGTAAAAAATAATATTAAAATACAATATATTCTTGCTTCTGAATTATTATTTTATTTTTTATTTTTTATAATAATATATTTACAAATTCATATATTATTCATTTTTGAATTTTTGAGTCAATTTTTTCATTGTAACTTTTAACAAAATTAATATAAGATTAAGTCACTTTACCCCTCACTTTGACCCAATATAATTTTACCCCTAATACTTTGACTCAATATCACTTCACCTCGTCATGTTTTCTAATTTTCATTACTACCATTCCGCACTTCTAAAATATTTCAATTATTTGTATTAAAATGATCTAATTACAATTACTCAATTTATAATATTTAATTAACTTTATATTAATATTATAATCATATTTAATATTAATAGATTTTTATTTATATTCTAATAAATTTTATATTTAATTAATTAACACTTAATAGTAAATTTATTTGAAATTTTGTTGTACTTATATTTTAATGACTATTTTTTAAATAACTATTATTAATCAAATTAAAATAATTTAATAGAAACTATATTAAATTAAAAAATATAACTATTGAAATTTAAGTACAACAAAATTCTAAAAGAATTTACTATGAAGTCTTAAATAATTTAAAAAATTATAAAATATAAATACAAATTCATTAATTTTATATTATAATTAGAATATTACTAAAAATTCAATTAAATACTAAAAATAATATGTGAAAGTAATTTGATCATTTAAAATAAATAATTAAATTATGTTTAAGAGTAGGAGGGTAAATTGATGCAATTAATAATACTAGGGTAAACCTGACTAACTATCCGTAACCACCTTTGTTCCGATGAGATGTCCTTTTCTTATTTGTTTGTGTGCTCATTCACAATAATTTTGAAGTGGAAACGGCGTCGTCCTCTTGAATACGACGGCGTAGCATTGTGCCATCCTCGCTTATACGTTTGCCCCCATACAGGCTACGCACCATCATCGTCCTTTTCATCTCTTAAACCCTAAACCCTGAGCCGTCCTGAAATTCTGCAGAAATATTCGCCCTTTCTCCTTATATACGCATACACGCACCGTATATAAGTATCTATTGTTGTCTGTGAAATTCGGTATCCAATGGCCAGCAACAGCAACAAAAACGATGAAGTAAAGGAGGAAAAAATTGGGAGGAAGATGTGGCGGCCGCACCTGGCGGAGGAGAAGGACTACGAAGCATTACGAGAACTTTTCAAACATCACATTGATTCGTTTGACCACATGGTGGAGTATGGCCTCGAGACAATGTTGCTGAACATCAAGCCTGTCGAAGTCTTTGACTCTTTCTCCAACCTGAAGCTTAGAGATATCCTTTTATTTTGATAAATTTGGTTAAACAAGTAGTTATTTCCTGAAATAAAATTTTGTTGGGTATCCCTTCTGGATATTTTTTGGATTTTGGTCTAGAATGCGTTGAATAGTGTTTGTGGTGATGGCATCCGTTCTTGATATGATTGTCAGAATTAAGAGATTAATTTTTTGCTGAAACAATGTTTTGTGAGGTTTCACATCTAGTCTAAATTAAATACGGATTTCTGTGGCAAGTTAAAAAATCTTTCCCTTTCCAATGCTCAGGGCTATTTGCTCATGTTTTCTTTTTTATTTCGTGTTTTCATGTTGTTCATGATCCGGGATTACTTCGCATGATTGCTTGTTTGTTCTTTTATCTCCGCTTCTTTTGCCTATGCTTTCTTTTATTCTTATCCGCTGAGAGCTTCTGGAATTCAAATCGAATATCCGTGCTTTTGATTTTTTCCTGGTTGCTGTGGTTTTCTCTATTCTATAAATTGTTCTTACTTGGGTCTACCTTACTTTCTTCCATTCCTCTCTAACTTTCTTCTTTTTCTCTTTTGTAGTTTGATTGCATGCCTAAAGAGATCTATGTTGTTTGGTGTTTGTCACTCCGATTTGCTTAGTTTGTGTTTTTTAGCATCTTAATGTGCTGTGTTTTTTTGGTGAAAATTTCTAGGAAGCAAGAGCACAAGTAATATTGTTTATGCTTATAATTGCTTGGCTTAAATTGTTCTCCTTTAGCCCCTCATTAAAGTGGCATGGGATGGGTTCCTCTGCATTATTGTGTCAAGTATTATTGCTCGCAGAGAATCTTAGGATATCAAATGAAAAGTGTAGTGGGTTTTTTTTCTACCAATTGGGGTTTCTTCAGTGTATGTTATCTCGTAAATTATATGAAAGAACTTGATAATGTGTGGAAATTTTGAATTTTCATCTTAAATCTGGGAGATATGACTGAAAGGGTCTAGAACATTTGAAGTGAGTAGGGATTCTGTACAACTGTATGATACAGTTGAAGACTTGAGGTGCAGGATCTTCTTTTCTTGTTTTGTTTTATAACCTAATTGTGTTGTAAAACGTCAATATTTGGTCTAATTGAAGGTTGATTCTTAACCCATGACATACTTTGGTTTGAAAATCCTGAAATATATCCTCCTCAGAAAGAACGCTCTTCTAGAACCATGGCTGATGCTTTATATCCTTTTGAGGTACACTTTTTTGGCATCAACACACATTTATAACTAAGTCTACTCAACCACTGCAAAATGTTAATCTAATCTTTTTGTGTGGCTGGAGCAGTGTAGACAAGCAAAACTCACATATGCAGGGAAGTTCATGGTGGACATTAAATTCCAGTATGATGATGGAGTCATTGTGAGAGAAAAAATTAATCTTGGGCAGTTTCCTATCATGTTGAAGGTAAGTGATTTAATACTTGATCCACTAATTTTGTCATTGCTTAGCCCTCCTCTTATAAAACTTTAATATGATAAATGAATAACAAAATGTCAATAGATAACAACATGACCCATTCTCAGTTAGTGGACTGTTTTGTGCCTTTCAGGTGTCTTAAGTGCTGGGTTGACATTAGATAGCTCTCCTGTTTGACTTTTTATTGGTGATATACTAGCTGTTATTAATTAGAGTTGACTTCTTTAGAGATGAGATTTTACAGACGAAATTAGTGAAGATTTGATGAATGGGAAGAGTTGCAGTTGCTTAATTTCTCATCCCTTAAACTGAGTATGCTATACAATCTTAATTATTTTTTAGAATGAACAAATCTTTTCCATTCTATACCAGTCTGACCTATGCTTAGGTTGTAAGATAAGATGCTTGTTGCTTTATTTGATGTTGGGAAAATGGTGTCAAAACTTATTTCTTATGCCTTGTTGGCCATTTGAGTGATGATTTGGATAGCTAGTATCCCCATCCCCCCATTCCCTTCTCTTCTCCTGGGGAATACTTTCAACCTTTTGTTTGAAGAGTGATCATAAATGCTGAAAAGAAGATTGTTGGAATAGCAATAAAGATGATGATTGTCTCTAAGAAAGATTACTAGAGTAAGGGAACAAAAAATGAATCAGAGAGAAAGCATTTCTATATTAATGTTTGAGCTTAGAGGACACGGCATGCATGTACACTATGATCCCTAGCCATGTAGACTTTCATTGAATTTGTTTATGGTTTAGCTGACATTACACATTCTCCTTTGTTTGTATGCAGTCAAAACTCTGTCATCTTAAAGCTGCAAACGATCCCAAAAAATTAGTTTTATACAAAGAAGAGCCTTCAGAAATGGGAGGGTGAGTATCCCTCTCTCTCTCTCCTCCCTCTCTCTCTCTCTCTCCAATGAATTCGTGAATTTATTCAACATTTACTTTAATTTTATTCATGCTTACATTTACATTTTCTTTAGATACTTCATCTTGAATGGGCTTGAGAGAGTTATTCGCCTTCTTATATTGCCAAAGCGAAACTTTGTAAGTACATTCGTTTGTGTTGATGAATATCTAAATATAAGGCTCTCATAGGGAAAAAATAGAGGTTCTAAGTTAACCATATTTTTTTTATGACCATAGCACGAATTCCTAAAGTGATTTAATTCAAGTAAAATAATCCATTTTCTTTCTTCTTGTTGTCTATTCACCTGCTTGTGTTCATCTCCAGCCAATGAGCATGGTGCGGAGTTCATTTCGTGAACGGCGTGAAGGTTATACTGATAAAGCCGTAGTCATAAGGTTCTATTTCTTTTCCACATCCACATATCTCTCGATGGATTAACTTGTGCTAACTTCAAGGTGCAAAAATCAAATATTGTATAGATTATATGTATTAGGAGACTGCATTCTGCATTGTTGTTTGTTATCTTTGGACCATCATACATTGAGAAACTTAATCAAGTCAGAAATCCTTGTGAGATAATAAAGCTATGTTTGGTATCATTTTTCCTTCCCATTTTAATTCTCCATTTATTCTCCCAAAATAAATCCAACATCACGTTTTCCAATACATTTTCCTCCTAATACATCCAATACATTCTTCCAAAACACATTCTCCCATAACACAAAGAACATAACCAAACAAAGCCTGAAGTTCTTTCTTGTACTTTGCCTCAAGGTTACTGGCTTCATTTAGGTTGAAACTTCAATATATGGCTACATGATACAAGCTTTTGTGATACTAGATGAAATAAATGAAATACCTGTCCAGCTGCATGTTCTGTCTCTATATGTGAAACTGAAATAATAGCCCCTACTCTTCTTATTTGTCTTGCTTCATGTTCGCATGTCAGCAAAGGTACTGTCAGTGCAATTATATTAGAAACTCATTCAATTTGGCCGTGCTTCTTAAAGCGTTTAAATGGTCTTCCTTCATATTTGCACGTGGCAAAAATATTGTACTTGTATGAATTTTGCTTTGCATAATAATTTTTTCTGGTTTTGAACATTCAGATGTGTTAGGGAAGATCAGTCCGCTGTGACAGTTAAACTATACTACCTTAGTAATGGAAGTGCAAGGCTTGGATTCTGGTAAGAAATTTAATACTTAGTGGATTATGTCATTATGGTTAATTCATGGGAAGCTGACTTTGCTCCTCTTCCAGGATACAAGGGAGGGAATATCTACTTCCTGTTGGAATCATTTTAAAGGTACCTTGATGTTTTCTCGTCTCCTTTGAGGGTTTCGTTATTGTAAATTACTCTTGGAGTTTTTTCTAAAATGGTTATATATGTGCCTACAAGTATTAATTGACAAAATATTTGGCAGGTTTCTTATTTTCTTGATGGAAACCTTATCTCTACTAGTATATTTGATAATTGAGAGATAAGTGAGGATGTGTATCATTGTGGAAACTAAAAGCCAGCTTGAAAATACTTTGGTAAAGAATTGGTTCTTGATTCTCTTTCTGAAGAAGTTTTGAAACTGTTATAGGCTGGCTTAGGATTTTGGAGAATGGGGAAAAAGGATATTAGTTGAGTCTAGGAGTGATAGAAAGGGGAAATAAAATTAGGGTGAAGTGGAAAACAATTTATATTTGAACCAAAGATGAAGCAATGGAAAATTCTTAAAGTACATGGGGAAGTGATGATTAAGATTTATACTTTTGAGGCTTTCGAAAAGTACATTTTTAGCCATTACTCGCCACTGCTTCTCTCTTTTCTCACTCTCCCCTCTGTGTAGGCTCTGACTGAGACAACTGATCATGAAATCTATGTGAGTTTAACATGCTGCTACAATGAGAAGTACGATCGGGTTAAGGGATCTGTTGGCACTCAACTTGTTGGTGAAAGAGCAAAAATTATTTTGGATGAACTTCAGAACTTGTCTCTATATACCCGCGCTCAGTGTCTGCAACATATTGGTGCTGACCCTCAGTTACAGTTTTTTGTATTTTACATTTGCGGATGGCATTCACTAAAGCTTTTCAGTTTTCAGGGGAGCATTTCCAACCTCTTATGGTGGGACTGGAAAAAGAAAGCTACTCTGTTGTAAGTTTATGCAAATTTTACTAATGTGATTATCAGTGCAACATAGCTCCTGAATATTGCCACCCTCTGTAGACTGCTTTTATTTGGAAGATAGTTCGCACATTTGACAGCATATCCCGAAGCAATGCAAACTTGTATTTGCTTCGTGAAAGGATTTGAATGGAAAACTGAATACATCTTTTCTCGCATAGAATCCAGTGTATGAGACTCAATATTCTACTCTTATCTTTCTACTTTCCTTTTGCAGGTCGCTGATGCTGTGTTAAGAGATTACATATTTGTCCATCTGGATGACAATATTGACAAGTTCAATCTACTCATGTTAGTGTTATTTTTTTTAATTATTTCTTATTGTTAATATTTTTGTTCTGCTTTGTATTTTTCCATGATTTCTATAAGCTCAACATAAATACACATCTACTATTCTATTTGTAACTGATTCAAATGTCAATTTAGCTTCATGTTGCAGAAGCTGTTTTCTCTCGTAGATCAGACTTCGGTGCCAGACAACCCAGATTCTTTACAAAACCAAGAAGTTTTATTGCCTGGACACTTAATAACTATTTATCTCAAGGTAAAACCTCTGGTATTTCATCCTGGGAAGATGCTTCTTTTTGAATAAATTCAATTTCTATCTTATATTGGATGTACATGCTCTGCTGAATTTTGTTAGTGATATTTTCTTTATCTGACTTTCATTGCTTGTGTATTATAGTATGACTCATTATATAGAACCATATTTCAACATCACAGCCCAAACTGCAAAGGAAGACTCTGTTATTTGCAAAAATTGTGGGATACTGCTCGGCAAATCTAATTGTCATGGATGAAAATATTTGTAACAAGTACTCCTAGTACTCAATGAGGCACTGTTCAGGGAGCTATTTTATATTCGAACATGTGAATGTTTCATTTTTTTTGTGGCAAGAACTATCAACTTGTAGCAGGACTAGTTTATGCTCCTTCTAGTACAGTCGTTGGGAGCTAATTAATTAGGCTACATGTCTTGATGGTGCGGCAGTTAAAGACAGAAAATTGTGAATTTGTATTCAGTGTTGTTTTTGACAAATTGTTTTGGTGATAATGTTAAACTAAAACTGACAAGCACATCATAAATGGACATTAGGTAAGTACTCCAGAATTGCAATTTTGCAGCTGTAAATGTCTTTCCTAAGAATCTCTCTATTGTTTATTATTACTTTATTCTGATCACACCTAAAGCAGAAAATAGGCGGGCATAAATGGAATTGATGTATCTCTCTCTCAGCCAAGGGTTGATTCACATCATATCTTATTTACTGGCTTATTGTGGAGTGGTGATACAAATGACCCTGTTCTGAGTGACTAATTAGTCAGTTGATTTTCTAGCATCGTGTCGTGCCTGGTGTATTAACGATTTCTTTTGTGTTATATAACTTAATGTTTGGTATATTGCAGGAAAAATTGCAAGACTGGCTGCTCAAGGCAAAACGAGCTCTTCAAGATGAAGTTGACAATAGGACAAAGAAGTTTGAGTTGAGCAGCTGTATGGTTTAATATTTGTAGCTTGCTTTATTTTCCTTTTGATTTTGTGGTGGGGCACTAATCTAGTGGTTGTATATCAAATTTAACCTTATAATTGATTTATTCTCCTGATAAATTTTCCTTAATCTGCTTCTTTTGAGGTGAACTTTTTTCCTGAAAATATAATGCTTTTGTGATTGTTCCAGTAACTGCTATTATCCTTTTCCAACTCTCAAAATCAGAGATTGTAGTTCTGGTTAGGCTTTGTTTCTTACAGTGAAATACCAACGTTTTAAGTTGGACCATGGGCAGCTGTTTATAGAGGCCGAAGAGATTTGTTTGGATCAAAGCTGTATATTTGTTCTATTTTACCCCATTGTGCAGCAAAGTCTAAGCATAGGATTTGAGGTTGTGTGACATCAAACACCAAATAGCATCATCAGGCTTGCTTACGGTGATTATAGGAAATACCACGTGATACGTTATTAAATTTTTGTTTCTAAGATACTTTTTTTTTTTAAAAAAAGTGCATGTTAGTAAATATCTCTAGAAGCGAGAGGCCATGGTGGCAGTTTGAGGTGTTATTTGTGCATCTTATATTCGCTCCTGTCTAAATAATCTGTTGGTCCAATCTTATAAATTCCTTTATTATTTTTGAAGAACCTGCTCTGGAGTAGCGTTTCAGCTATAGCGTGCTTTTTTGCAGTGATGAATCTTTCTCTTTCATGTCTAATCATCAAATTCCTCAATTGCAGATGACATTAGATTTTTGCTTTAGAATTTGGTAGATAAAAATAATGAGCACCGCTTAGATTCATAAAATTTCAGGGATTAGATGTAAATCCTAATTATTCTTGTTTGACTCTTATGCTCAAAGTCTAGGAAACTGTCTCAATCAAATGTTACATCTGGTTGTCTTGACATTTACAGTGCTTTGTTCTGGTTAATGGCAGTGGCAGATGTCAAGAAAGTCATCGAGAAAACTTCTCCACGGCAAATCGGTGCAGCTATTGAAAATTTGTTGAAGACTGGAAGATTGGTTACACAATCTGGTATAGATTTGCAGCAGGTACAGAAGTAGTGACATTCTCCTTCACTATTGCAGAAGGCGACAACTTATGCACATTAAGATATGATATGTGTGGAATTTACTGCTGGATGTACAGCATCTGATAACTACTTGTTTGAGGGGTAAATGTTCAAAGCACGTATATAGTAAAGCTTTCTGAAAACCATGGTATTTTATATCAGAGAATCTTTAACAAAGTTCTTTTGTTTGTTTTTCGGGTATCATATTTGTATCTGCATACAACAGAAATTTTTAATTTGCCTCTGGTTTTCTATATAAGATTTTCATACTATGTTATTCTGCTGGTTGGTTAATAGTCTTTAATGTATCTCTATAGTAGACATGGGGTGTAAAAGAATGTAGTGTTGGTAAGTTGATTGCTGTGATCCAAACGAAGGAATGAAAACTAAATGTGTTTACTTAATATTTAGCATCTATCGTTATTTTGATGGTTTTTATTTGAACAAAAAAAATGTGCAAAATTTTCTTGACATATTCTAAGCTGTAGAAAATAAGCATCATAAAATTGTAAAATTGCATTGCTACCTGTAAATTCCAGGAAAATTTGCAACTTTGATGGATTGAATGCTAAAAGAATTACTTGAAATTGTGAAATTGTGCTCAAATTGGATTTTTCGCTACATCATGAACAAACTGTTCTAGTCACTGATGGAACTATGACATTAAAAATCATCATGGAATTATCTGATATATTTTCACACTTGATTATTAGACATGACATTTGATTACTTATGGTGTACGATGAGCCTCTTGTATGTCAATCATGCTTTTGCGTCATGCTAAATATGCACGATTTCTTTTGGATCAGATCTGCTCTTGGTTGCATTTAGTAATGAGTTATCCATGTTGGTTGTGAGTTGTTCTGTGTTGTGGCCTGAAATCACTTATTTGGCTTAGAATAATCGCATCCTCTTTCAAAACAGTATTTTGGCAACTATGGAACAATAGATGTCTGCTTACTTTGCTAGGAAATTCCCCTTTGCGTATGCAGTCCTTTTGGAACGACAGGCTAGAAATCTACTTATTTGTTTCAATTTTCTGTTGGTTTTGGGGGGTATTCTTGGTTTCTAGAGAGCTGGGATGACAGTGCAGGCCGAGAGACTAAATTTTCTGCGTTTCCTTTCTCACTTTCGAGCTGTCCATCGTGGTGCTTCGTTTGCTGGCCTTCGCACCACAAGTGTCCGAAAGTTGTTGCCTGAGTATGTACTGGTGCCCTATTACTAAAGTACTCGAGGCATTTGATTGTATTATGTTGTTCTTTTCCTTCTCTTCCTCTTTATTTCCTGTCACATTTTTCATTCCCCACTTATGTATATATGTACCTCTGCGCAGATCTTGGGGATTTTTATGTCCTGTTCACACACCTGATGGGGAGCCATGTGGGCTGCTGAACCATATGACTTCTTCTTGCCGTAAGAACTTGTCTTTGAATTTTATCTTTTTCCTTTGAGAATTTGTTATTAGCAGATGGTGATGGAGAACATGTTGTGACATGAGTATAGGAGGAAAAATAGCCGCAAAAAAATTAAATTGCTTGCATGGATATATTCAAGTAATATTTGTATTCTACACATTCTCAAGAATTCCCATTTTAAAAGAGTTGAGGTTTGTTTTCCGTGCAGTTTCTTTCCCTCTGCCTTTTTCTTTTGAGATATTGTTACTGTTTGGGATGCTGAATGATCGACTACAGGAAATTGTTATGTTCACTGATGATGAAAATTTTTCATGTTAAGGAAATTATTGGTTTGGTCTGGATGCAGTTGAAATTATACAGGGGAGTAGTATTAAAGGAAAACTAAATTCTATATACTGAATTTTAAGGACACGTGGAACATGAAATTTTATAGAAATACATGGAACTTGTTAGAAGACTTGATGAAAGTCTAATTGAATTTTGATATACATTATTTTACAGTTTGAACTGTAATATGCATGAGTCTAGAATTTATTAGATGACCAAAATTACCATCGGCATATTCCCTAGAATCCAGTTTCTATCATGACATGTGCAAAAACAAACATCAGATGGAAAATATGTTTCAGAAAACCAGTTGACAAATCAAGAAATGTCATACTAGAAGACCCATGTTCAATTTTCAAGGTCTCACTGCACATAGTAATTTAGGGGTCTTTTCTGAGGAAAAAACGTGAACTAATAGCATTTATTTACTATTTGGCAGGGATAACTTCATATTATGATTCTGAAGGGAAAGTAAAAGACTTTCTTGAAGTACGAAAGTCTATTTTAAAAGTTTTGGTGAGCATCGGAATGACTCCATCATTGCCAAAGCTTGTGCAAGCTGGTCCCCCTGAAGTTCTTCCTGTTCTTCTAGATGGTCGTGTTGTAGGTTCTATTGCATCTGATATCACTGAAAAAGCTGTCTCTCACCTGCGGAGGTTAAAGGTTTCAGCAACTTCTGCGGTGCGCTTTTGACTCTACTTTGTCCAAAAAAATTTAAAGGTTTTGGCCATGACTTATTATCGTTAATATATATCAGATACCTGAAGATCTTGAGGTTGGTTATATTCCTCTGAGCATGGGTGGGGCATACCCTGGATTATACCTGTTCACATCTGCATCCAGATTTGTTAGACCTGTGCTAAATATCCTGATACCTCCTGAAGAGAGCAACAACATTGAGCTTATTGGGCCCTTTGAGCAGGTGGGCGTAATATTCCACCCACATTGCATTGCACCTCTATTTATGTGTGATACTTGAAGAAGTTGAATTCTTTTGACTTCAATAAATTTTTCTTGTTTGAATTAACTGTCATCAAGATTTTGCAAGCTTATCAAATGTATATATATGTAGGTTTACATGGAAATAAGTTGTCCTGATGGTGGAGATGGAGGAAGGAAGGATGTATTTCCTGCCACTCATGGAGAAATTCATCCAACTGGAATATTAAGTGTTGTTGCAAATCTTACACCTTGGTCTGACCATAATCAGAGTCCTCGTAATATGTACCAGTGTCAGGTCTTTCATCTGCTCATTTTGAATGAGGATTTAATATTTTTCTGATCCTCAATGCAAAAGTTTGTATTTTGACTTTTTTCACCATTATCTTGTAATAGATGGGAAAACAAACAATGGGTTTCTCTTGTCAGGCTTTAATTTGTAGAGCTGACCAAAAGCTCTATCATCTTCAGGTTAGTCCTAGTCATTTTTCTGTCCTTCAAAGTGTTGGTAAAAAGTTCCTCCAAATGATGTTTTTCTGATCTTTTTACTTTTGAAATAAATCTCTCTTTTTATATTGGATTATTTTTTATGACTGTTACAATAAAAAACTTGAATTTAGATGATTGGTTTTTTCTGGAAAATACTTATCCTAACGCTGCAAAGAATAATATCATTATTGATATTGACTTCTAAATTCTCTCTCCTTTTATATCAACATTGGAAAGTGATACATATTTTGAGCCACGTTGTTTTGGAATTCTCTTGATAAGGATTTGGGGTTAACAGGTTACTTGCTCAAGATTCTTTTTTGCAAATGGCTTCAAATAGCATACCATATTTAATTCCTATGCCATGTGAAATCTCTATAGGGTCAATTGCCTTGTCAACTCTTTTAAGGGCCTCGATTAATACAAGGGATGCATTAAGGACATTGGTATGTAGCACACAGAGAAACAACAGCTATATATGGTGAAGGAACCTGATCTCAACCTCCTAGCAGTGGGATCAGGTCGTCTTTTTGCAGGTTTGGGTAGTTCTGACCTGGTACTGAAATAATCAAGTAGTGTATTATTGGACCTGAATCGACCAGCACTAGTGCTTGATCGGACAGTGGGTAGTCCTTCCGGTTTCTGTTTTTCTTTTTCTTATTTTTCTACAAACAATTAGGAAACATAGAACTCTTTCTGATACATCTTCCAAAATGCTTTATGGACCAGAAAGCGTTCTGGATTCCTGAAAGGTGGTACTGCTTTCTAGAATGCCAGGGAAAAAAATTAAATGCCAAAAATTGCTTTTCCAATATCAAGAAAAAAAATCCCTGTAATATGTGTCCACCAGACATGCCACTGATCAATTGAAAGATCTTGACTATCACCTTCAATCTAACAATTAAAGCGAGGGTGTGTGGAAAGGATACTCACATACGCTAATGTGAAATAGGAGTTATCCTTTTATTTTCCACTCCCTCCTTCCCAATATTATAGCTCTGTTTTGACTCAGCGCGAAGTTTTAGATTGGATTAGAGTTGAAAAGGTGAAAGTTTTATGTACTTTTACCCTATTGCCCTCAAAAGTAGTGGTTGTTTAAGGGTTGACAGATAGAGTTGTCACATCATTGGTTTAAATGAGAGGGTAGGTTCAGAAAAAAAGTTCCCTTTTTTAGGAAATGGAGCATTATTTTTGGATGTCTCCAAAAAGTGGGAGTTATAAATTATTTTTTATTAGGAAGTCAGGGCAGCCGACAGGAAACAGACTGTATCATATATGCTAAGCTTGAAACTTTGCAAATTTTATGGTTTCATACAGTTGGTTCTCTCTCTAGCCACATTCTCAGTTGAAGTTGAAACAAACAAACTTTCTAAAAAAATTCTATTTGTTTTTATCTATTTAATGTGATCAGTTGAAGTGATTGGGACCTCTCAGAGATCCACCTAGTCCAATTGATTGTTGATTTGTGTTGAACAGTATCTCAGTGCTTCAGTTTCACTTTTCTCCTTCTAGTCTAACTCTTGAAGGGTGTTTGCAGACCCCTCAGACCCCAATTGTGCGCACAAAGGCATATGAAAAATACAATATTGATGACTATCCACTAGGAACTAATGCCATTGTGGCAGTTCTAGCATATTCAGGGTAATAATTCACACATCTTCTTTTTCTTGATCATCTCTCAGAATTTGATTTCATTTGTTTTCTTCATACATTGCAGGTATGATATGGAGGATGCTATGGTATTAAATAAATCATCTGTGGATCGTGGCATGTGTCGTGGATACATATACCAGGTCTAGCTAGTACTCAACTTTGCTCTTTAATGTAGAATGCCATTTTATTTTGAAATTTTTTGCTTAGAGGATCTTGTTGGATAATTCACGTCCATCTGTTATTCCTTTTCACCTCTCATATATGTTGTCGTTTCTCTTTATGCTGCTCAGTTAGTTATGCAGTCCATATGTTGCATGCGTTTGTCCACTTAGCTATTTCTTTTCTTTGATTCTGAATAAGATATTTTCACAAAACAGCAAAAGAAAATACTCAGTTTGAGCTTAAAAGATGATCATTTTAATTTGAAGTTATTAATAGCACTTAGATCTTTTTAGCACTCAGCTGGAGATGGTTCAGTCTCCTATACATGTTAAAATATCTTATAGTCTAGTTGCATGCTGAGATATATTGATAACCTGATTTAGGGAAAAGCAAGTGCCTTTCTCTTTAGATCTGTAATCAGGTGTGATATTTCTTTCTGATATTGCGGGTATCTAGAAGTAGAAAGAGACACATGCTTTGCACATGGATAGTCATAGTGCTTGTGTATTGGAATTTTGCTAATTATTACTTGTAAAAGAAAAAAATTATGAATATAAGCTAATCTTCAATACTGTTCAAGTTGTAGAGGCTCTTATCTTTGGTGTCGTACAATATAAAGGCATGAGACATTTCATATGGGAACTGGTTTTAGATATGTAGTCTTTATGCAACTTTCAAAATTTTAAAAAATTCAAAAATTAATCACACATTGAAGAACTATATTGATTACTTGTGCTCCACTTTCATGTTAAATTGATTTATTTTCTCAAGGTCATTGAGGATCCAATTTTATAGCCTTTGGATCTTTAGAAGTCAAATCTATTTGCTTGTGGTCAACTCAAATTTATATCTCATTTGAGTGATTGAGATTGTGGTTTTGGGACTTGAAGCCTGCTATTTGCTCTAAAGCTAGATTTTTAGATGTAAAATAACATTGATGTGAATTGAATTTGATTAGCTAGACCGTGGAGTTCATCTTCTCTTTCTTGCAATTTTGCTTGATGTATTAACCTTCTTTGTGTATCTTTATTATTTTGATACAATACCTATTATAAGCCATATCACATAAAAGAGGAGGTGGAGGTGAAGAGAATTTTAACTTTTTGTGTGTAACATTTATTTTCGTCCAACATCAGAGATCCCTATAGTCTTTCCTCTTTCTTTTATTACTTATTATAATGTGTCGACATATTATTCTTTAAGGTACACCTGAAGAAATTCAATTTTCTATGTAGCATAATTTGAAGAGCTCGTTAGAGTTCAGACATTGGTCTCTCATTAACTTCATTATGCCACCAAAAAAGCTACTAACATTTCCAGAGAAACTGCCTGTTTATTTTTTAGTAATTTTACTCGTTACTTCTATATACATATTTTTGATTACTTTGTTTTAGGCCCTTGTTAACACCTATTTTTTCATCCAAAAATAGAATATAAGGAAAATTTTACTTTGCACCCCATACCATCACTAAACATGAGAGTGCTCCCTAAATTAAATATAACAAAGCATAAGAGAGAGAGAAAAGACTGGGAAAATGCGCTCCACGCTATCCTTTCCTACCCGCCCCATCCCCACTGATCCACCTCCTTCGCCATGAGAACTTCAACGTATAGAGACAGGAAGGTCCCTGAGAACTTCCATTTTGGTGAACCTAGAAATTCCTTTTAAGATTAAGTTAACACCATGAGATTGTTAGATGGTACTGATAATGTTGATATATTTGTATCTGAAAATAAAGAAGATTTAAGAATTTGATGTGAAATGTTTATGCTTATAGGAAAAGAAATGGAATGCCCTAGAAATTTTTGAAATTTGTGTCAATTCATCTTGGGGTCTTAAGTAAATAAATTGCTAGGGGAAAGAAATAGATGATTGTTTGGCTGGCTAAAAACTATTATTACTCCAGAGTCATCAGAAGCAAATCAATGTAGTCCATACCTCAGTCTCTCATAAATCATTTGAACTCTTCTGAAGCGGTCCAATAATCTGTAACTTTGATCCCCCACTAGTGTTACATGACAAAGCTATTGAGATCAGCCTTCTTCTAGCTTGATGATATATATTAAACTGGCCATAATTTTTTGGTTTATTTCTCATTTGGTGGCAAATTGGAATATCAGAACCTCTTTGCAAGGCGAGGACATGTTTCCTTATTTGTGAAGGAATAAAATGAGTTTTCCCACCTAAATATCTGGTTTAGCTGTTGGATTGTAAAATTGGTCAAATGATTATCTGGGCAAGCACAGCCTTCGGGGTGGGGTATTTTTCCTTGTTCCCTGCTTTTTTTCTTCTCTTTGTTTTGATACTTAAGGGCAAAATGTAGTATATTAGCTGCCATTTGTAAGAATATTTTATAACTGAAGCATTTTGAAGGATTGAAGGGGGAATATTGATGCAATTAAAAGATGGAGGTAGCACTCTCTTGTGCCGGTATTGTATAATGGGGTGAAGTGGTATTTAACATGAAATATATTCGTTCACATGGATCTAATGTGCTGGATTAGCTACAAATGGTTGCATATATGATAAGATTCAGATTACTTAACTCATTTGAGTGATGAGGTGGAGTCCTCTAACCTGTTATATTTTCTTTTATCTTGTAATCATTTGCCTTTTCTATACCCAAGAATTAACTGCATGTATTGTGTGCACACAGAGACAATCACTTAAAGTTAGCTAGTCTGTCTACATTGATGACATGCTGTTTTGCAGACAGAAACAATTGACTTGACTGAACAAAACATCAAGTCGGATCGCGCCCAAAGATCATTTGGGAGAAGCAATCTGGACAAGTCAAGTCATCATTTGATTGATTCTGATGGGCTTCCCTATGTTGGGCAGGTATTTGATATACTTATATATATTTGCCTTTTCTTTTCCCCTTAGTAAATGATGTTTAACTAAGTTTTTTCAATTACCGTATTTCAGAGGATAAGCCCCAATGATCCATATTGTAGCATCTACAATGAAATTACAAGTAAAGTTACAACAACCAAGTTAAAAGGTTCAGAACATGTCTATGTTGATTATGTTGCTGTTGATGTTAAAAACAAAAAGCATATACAAAAGGTAAGCGCATAAACTTTTACAAGTCTGATTTATCAGTTACTGGATTCATACTTTTTAATGTATCTTCAAAGAGAGTATATGCATTTCAGTCCCATTTATATCTCGTTTGAATTAGATTTCGTGTGATATATTGTTGGATCTCATCTCGAAAGAAAGAAAGTACAACATGATTGTATTATCCTTGTTTTTGTTTCTCATTTGTTTTAAATATAATAGGACTCAAATGGATCACAAAACTTTTCTGATGAGTCATCATTACCTGTACCTCTGCATTCCCATAATAAGAATCTGTCTTATATGCCAGTTAATGCATTCCCATGATAAAATTCTGTCTTAACCATCTTCTGCTTAGAAAGGTGTAGTTTTGCATTTAGCACCAAGGAATCTTTCTGATGGTTCTGTTTTCCTTTCATGCATTATGATTATCGCAGATGTGTTTTAACCCTTTGATACATTTTTTAGAGAATCATAACCTTGTGCAATGGCCTTAAGTTGGTTAAGATTGGGTCTGTCTTCGTGACCTCTTTCTCACAACCAAAGGTTAATGGAAATGAAGGGGGAGGGATGGGAAAAGGATACCTATTTTGCTCTTCCTTACTTGTTTGGTGAAAAAAGATGGGGAAAGGAAAAGGAATAGTGACAGGTAGGGGAAGATGAGAAAATTACTTTCACCTGTAATATACTGTTGTGATTTTCTGTTTAGTTTTACATGTTTTCATGAAGGTTAGTTAGTCTTTTCCTTGTTTTACTTTCTTTTTTCCCCATTCAAGGTGGCGAAGTAGACCCACGGTCATATGGTTCCTTCGTGCTTCCCTTGATCTCTTTCACTCCTCTACAGAAACAGAGCTGACATATTGCTTCTGCCTCCACTTTACTTTCTTTGCTCCAATACTAAAAGAGTCTTGTGGTCTCCCTATGGACTTACAGAGTTTTTTCGAGTATAATTTCTTGCGAATTATTATTCTTACCTTGAGGTTCTACATGCAATTCCAGTAATAGCCTTCTTGGGTTATGATTACAACATTGCATTAAATTGCAGAATGTAAAAAAGGAAAAGGAGTACCTTTAAGTGTGTTGGTTTTTCAACTCCTGTAATAGAATTTTGTAAAATTAATGCATCATTAATTACCGTGTAGAACGTCATACCGTAAACTATTAGTTTGATTTGTTTTTCTAGGTCCTTATGCTTAGCGTATATAACCACCATAGCAATTTCTATTCGCTTCTCCTTTATGCAGGCTAACATCCGTTTTCGGCATCCTAGAAATCCAGTAATTGGTGATAAATTTAGCAGCAGACATGGTCAAAAGGGTGTTTGCTCTCAGCTATGGCCAGATACCGATATGCCATTTTCAGGAGTTACTGGAATGCGGCCAGATCTTATTATCAATCCTCATGCATTTCCTTCTAGGATGACAATTGCAATGCTTTTAGAATCAATTGCTGCTAAGGTATTACCAGTAAACATAAATATTTTATTGCTCACTTTTTGCCCCAGGTAGGGCAATTACCTTTTCTGAAGTAAAGCTAGCATCACCAAATAATTTAACTAATGTGTTATAACTCAATTCACTTTTGTGAAAGATTTCTTGCTTGATGCTCTGTATACTTGTTTTTATTTAGATATCGGGCAATGGCATCATCAGCTAAGCAAAACGGAGCATTTAGTCTTTCGTTCAAGAATTGGTCCCCATAGGTGAAGAACTGAGCTCTAAAGATTCATAACATATATAGTACAGAAGTGCCCAAAGACAAAAAGAAAATTGTATCTAGAAAGTTGTTTACCACTTTACACACTTATCCCATCCTTATCTTGGTTTGTGTACATGGATTCTCATTTTCCATTACTCGCTATTTGAGGCAATCTCAAAAGTTAAAATTTCATTTCTGTTACATCATCTCAATCCATTCAGTTATAGTGTTCCCTCTTCACTAGGTTTAATATTAATATCAGTTCCACCATTTTTTATGTGATTTTAGGGTCAAATCTAAATCCCTTGCTCTTCATAAAAGCCAGGATAGTCTATTTTAAATTTTAGCTCGGGGAGGAAAAGGAGCTGGGAGAGTGGGCTAAAACAGGAGAAACTTTTAGTTGAAAAAGAGCCATTTGGTAGTAGATAGCAAAATTAACTTGATAAAGTCTAAAGGCACAAATAATAGAAGCAATATTCTGTAAATAGTTGAGATTGGGGCATCGTTCATCTCTGGATTCAAGTACAGTGAGATTCAAATTTTATACTAAGTTTTAAGAATTGATTGTTTGTATTATGTTAATGACTGTAGTTTTGTTCAAATTTGTTTTTTATTGTTCCTTTTCAAATGGCAGTCCAATTCTCTTCCAATTCCAATTTGATGTTAATTAAATTGAATATTGTGAATTTTAGAACATCTAAACTTTGATATACTAAAAGGGTCCTGATTCTATAACATGGATTTCATTTGTGATTGTAGGGAGGCGCCTTGCATGGAAATTTTATTGATGCAACACCTTTTTCGAGCTCAATGAAGAAAAAATCGGTAGGGTCTGAATCTGACTCTAATTCACTTGTAGACGAACTTGGTTCTATGTTGATTGCACGTGGATTCAATTACCATGGCGTAGAGGTATTGTACAGTGGAGTCTATGGGACAGAGCTGACATGCGAAATATTTATCGGGCCTGTTTACTATCAGCGTCTCCGGCATATGGTTTCAGATAAATTTCAGGTGCGAGGATTTCTCTCAAAGCACAATGAATTGTATATTCTGCTCATAGGACAGTTTAATATTAGCAATTTCTTGCCATCGATGTGCTAAATATACATTTACTTGTATTGAAGTAGGGTGCAAATAAGTCGAGCTTGAGTCAATTTTTGTTAGGATTTTCAGAGCTGGCTGGAAAATTTTGATCTAGAGCTCATTATCAGAGTAGCTTACTTTCCATCAACATGTGTCTCAATCTAAATCCTTAGACCATCCTAACTCAATTAAGTAAACAAAGAACTTAGAAGAAATTCTTAACAAACTATCACAGTTTTGTTAGTCACACTGAGAATTGATGAACAATCTTTAGAGCAAACATTTATTACAAACCAAACCATAAGAAAAATACTGTAGAGGGTGGGAGGGAGGGGGTCGTGACATCGAGTTTAGATAAGTGAGTTGGCTAGACTCAACTCGCGCCCCTATTTGTGATACATTCTTGTTCTCAAAAAGAATATATGGAATTATATGTCGAGCCTTTGCTGGCCTTTTTGGTTGATAAGGAATGGCTAGCTTGCACTGGTTGAGATATCTGGTATAATTCAAGGCGTTGACTCAATTTTACATGGAGCTTGGTGCCATTGACTCAAATTTTATGGTGCCTTATTGAAGATTTTCAATGGCGAACTTGTCCTTTTCTAGAACTTGTTCAATTTGGTTATGTACTTACCATTTTAACAATTTCAAACAAACCAAATATTTTTCAACTAAAACCTTCCCTAGAACTATATAATATTACATCTATTCAACTGTTTTCCCCTAATCCAAAGACTTCATCTGTCATCACCTTCCTCCTTTCTCTTTGAGGCTACTCACTAGTCCATTGATTTATCTACCTTTACATGTAAAAGTGTGGTGTAGCTCCTGAGTAAACAAACCTTCCAGGCTAAACCCGACAAGTAGAAAAAAATTTAAATGACAACATTAGTGGTTATATACTTCATGTCTCTCTAAAGAAATAGGGGGATGGAGTTGAGGTGTATGTTTTGAGAGAAAGTTGTAGTGGATACGTTGCAGTTCTAGATTTCTCCATTGTTCTGATGGAAATTGTTTTTCCTTGCTTTCCAGATCAAAAGTTGAAAACCATTAAACAACTAGTTTTGTTTAATGAAGGTAAAATAGACAACAACAAAGATAATGAAGACATTATAGATGTTCATGTATTTGTAATAGTTAACTGTTGAAATGAATTATTTTGCATTGCTTTCTTCACAAAATATTGTCTGTTAATTTATTGGTTTTCCTAAATGAGTTACCATGCCAGAGAGACAAGAAGGAAATATGGCAAAATCAGGCTAAGAGGTTGCACAACAGTTCAAGTAAGGTGAAAAGTTCTTAGATAACTAGATGGAGTATAAGTGGGTTGAAGTGGTAGAAAAATTGAATGAAAGAAGCTGCAGTTGGGTTGTGGTGTTGGCAGAAAATCAAGAGGAAGCAAAATGAGCGTCATAAGTAGTTCTTATATTGGTTGGTTTTGTGGACCGCTAAAATTTGATACTAAAGCTACTAGATTAATTAGCCATGATCGATGCTGTGTTGCTGAGAGGAAATGTGCTAGCTAAGACAAGATAGGTGACACCAGAAGTTTTTGTTCTGCTCCATCTCACCTGTCCAAAACTTTTTTGTTGTGCCATTATACTGTTCCTTTATGGAGAATTAGCTAGAAAACAGTTTGTCTGCTTTGTGCAAGTACTCTTTTACGTGTCTCCATTATGGGTTCCTACTATATGGACACTAAAATGTAGTTGCCTTTTTTTATTTGTTTCCAGGTCCGTTCTACAGGAACAGTAGATCAGGTGACCAGGCAACCTATCAAAGGGAGAAAGCGTGGTGGTGGTATCCGCTTTGGAGAAATGGAACGAGATTCGCTTCTGGCTCATGGGGCTGCATATCTGTTACATGATAGGCTCCACACGAGTTCTGATCATCACATTGCTGACGTGTGCTCCCTTTGTGGAAGCATCTTGACCACATCACTCATCCAGTCACATAAAAGAGCAGTGCAGGATATGATTGGTAGAGACCTACCACCTGGCAGAGCCCCCAAAAAGGTTACATGTGTTGCCTGCCAGACTAGTAAGGGGATGGAAACTGTTGCTATGCCTTATGTCTTCAGATATTTAGCTTCAGAATTGGCAGCCATGAACATAAAAATGACTCTCCAACTAAGTAATGGAGCAGGAGCTTAAGATTCGACGTGTACGGGTCAACCTTAGTTGGAGATTTATGGTTTGCTATTGCAGTAACCGTGACACAGACACACGTTGAAGCTGGTACGACAAAAGAAAAGTCTAAAAGATAACGATATTTTCCAAAAAGGCAAGGGATAGAAGAGTATGTTTTCTATTTACTTGCTAGTTGATGCTATTTAATTTTGTTTTTATATTTGTTTTCGTTTTTGGTCCCTGAGGACATTCCTCACATTTAGATGTTTGAAATAGACTCATTGGCAATGTACATTGTAAATTAACTTACAGTCATATAATTATAGTGTTTTTTGTTCTTCCTTAAGGCTATATGATGATTCTGGTAATATTTTAATTTTTCAGTATTATACATTGGAGGACTGAGGAGCCAGCATTTTTCTATTGAGCGCGACCTATAATTTTTAATGATCTTTTCCCACTCTTTGTGACTATTTTTTAATTGATTGGATCGTAATTTTTTTAATGCTTGTAAATCATTATTGAATATAATTACATTTTACAAAAATGTGTAACCTAGCGAAATTGTATGTCTCTATATGTTGGATTATTATGTTTTTATCTGTGTAGTTGCATTATTGCATATAATTTTAAAATGTTATTTTTTAAAAAGTAGATATACCAAATTCAGATATAAATTTAATAAAAATTAAATGTATTGAAATTGAATCTTTGGGGTTGGGCAGATTTTAAAAAATTTCATGGTTTATTTGATTTGTATAATTTGTAAAAGATTGATGATTAAACTAATCAAGTATTTTAACTTATGAGGTGTTTGGTTAAGTGAGAAAGAATAATAAGAAACGATAATACTGTAAATTTATGGAAAGTATATAAGTAGAAATTGTAAAATTAAGTTTATTATGAAAATGAATATTTATAGGTGATGCGTGGAATTTTTTTCAAATTGTGACATTTTTTGTATTTTAAAATCTATTTGTATTAAATTGATTATTGGTTGAAATTAGTGGTTTTTAACTATGGATTTTTATGAACTATTCTAAACCTTGTATGTTCTAAGTGTCAAAAGTAATTTTTTTATGTCGTGATAACTATGTTAAGCATATTTTAATATCAATTGCTTAAATTATAGCTTGGATATTTTTTGTAGTATTATTTACCAATTTTTTTTCAATTTTTCACTTCAAAACATTGTTTTATATGAATGCTGTTGTTTTTCTTTTGTTAAATAACATTTTTGGTCTTTGCATTGGAAATTTGTATTTCATCTATTTTTATTTGCCTCCATGAAATTGTATTGCAATTTATGTAATTGATATAATTATCAATTCCGTCTATTTTCAATTGCCTCCATGAAATTGTATTACAATTTATGTAATTGATATAATTATCACTATTAAATTATTTATCTTGTCCTTGCAATTAAAACTTGCAGTATATTTTATGTTAATAATACCTTTATGATATTATAGTAAGAGATAGTTGACCTAGAACTAAAAATAACAATGTACAAAAAAAATTATGACGTTAAAATCAAGTTAATTAGTCAAATATTCTCTCAATTAGTAATAATTTTTTAAGCTATGTCTGAAATGCGGACCTTATCCTTTTTAAATTATTGATTATTGTATTATTGTAATTATGTGATTGTATTAGTGTGTAAAATAATTGTGCAAGTCACTTTCTAGTTTTAGTCAATTATTGTTAACCAGTTAGACCTCTATAAAAAGGAGTATGTTACTGTAAAGGGCAGAGTTTCCATACTCTCCCGCTTTTGTAAGATATATCCCATAAAATGATTATTGCAAGAAGGAAAATAATGAGATAACAAATGATAAAAAACTCATTTGCTTTGGCAACCTGAAAATAATTCCCCATTCAACCCTTTATTCAAAGGATTCGTTTCTTTCTATAGATGATGCATATAGTCACATCAACCAACTGGTACTTTATGTAACAATCTACTGGTCCAAGTCCAACACTAGTCACATGGAAAACAGCTTATAGTGACAGCAGCCACTGGAAGTCCCATTAGCCACTGAGATGAAAAGGACAAAAATCCACTAATAAAATAACCATATTCCAACAAAAGAAGCGCACTGCTTTAATATCAATGGCGCCAATCCTCATGAACACAAGTCAACAGAACACACATCACAGCAGCCCACAATAAAAGAAAATAACAAGATAGAGTGCACCCAGATAAGCATAAGCACTCACATGTCTTCAAATTTAAGACCATTTGCAAAGTAAATATTATTCTTTGCTACTCAGATATAGTATCTGTCAATCCCCAACTGACATAAGAGTAATGCTGCTGCCTCTCCTTTTCCTTTTGCTCCCTTCAATCTCAGCAGCAGAGCTTTGTCATCCTGATGACAAAGCTGCACTTTTAGCATTTAAGAATAGCTTTTCAAATCCCAACCCTTTTCCTTCATGGGATCTTCAATATCATTGCTGTGACTGGTATGGTGTGGAATGCAATGAGACCACAAATTATGTCATTGGACTTGACATAATAACCAGTGATCTCAATGGCACAATCCCTCCTGCTGTTGCCAAACTAAAACACCTCCAGCATCTGCGGCTTCACAAGCTTCCGAATCTTGTTGGTGAAATCCCTCTTGAAATTGGAGAATTGCCACATTTGACATACCTAGTTATAAGCTGGACTAATATCTCAGGACCTGTCCCTGATTTTCTAGTAAATCTCAGAAGTCTTGCATATCTTGATCTTTCTTTTAATCGTTTATCCGGCTCCATCCCCCTTCTCTAGCAACACTTCCGTATCTTTATGCGATTGACCTCAGTCGAAACCAACTCACCGGGCCAATTCCAGAATCATTCGGCCACTTCCCTGAGACGGCTGGATTTCCAGGACTGGACTTGTCTCATAACATGCTGTCAGGTGAACTTCCAGCCTCTCTGGCAAATGTAAACTTTTCTCAGGTTGACATATCAAGAAACAACTTATCAGGAGATGCATCGGTGTTTTTTGGCAAGGGAAAGGTCACTAACGGTATCGTCATCTCAAGGAACAATTTTGAGTTTGATTTCTCAAAAGTGAGTTTTATGGAGTCGTTGGATGTGCTAGATATGTCTCATAACAAGATCTATGGGAGTATTCCACCACAAATCACTGATGCTGTGTACTTGCAGTTTCTGAATGTTAGTTATAATAGGTTGTGTGGAGAAATCCCCACTGGCTGGAAGTTGAGGTACAGGTCTGAGAGTTGGGATAACTCGTACTTCTTTCATAATCGATGTCTGTGTGGGATTCCATTAGATCCATGTAAATAATGACAATCTAATCCGAGTTTCTTATCAAATAATAAATCTTTGTTTCTTCAGAAACTGTTGTCCAATGCATGAGTTTGTGCCAGATAATTCAAGTGCATTTTGCTTACTTTCATGGATTATCACATAGGTGGCAAAATACAATTTTCCACCACTGAAAGTAAATATAATAACAACAAGAAGTCAAAGAAAAATGTAGTAAAAATCAAGAACCGTAGACTGTTTCCACTTTACTGCATCAACAACAAACTTTGAAGTATCTTTTGCCTTTTTTAGAACCTTTACTTTTTTAATTTTTCCATGTAGGTATTTTGAGACACTTTCTTATTCAAATGAAATATTGAATTGAGGCTCTCAATTTCACTCTCAGTCTATTGCTCTTTATGTGACTAATATATAGATATAGTAGGATTTATGACATGGACACAAGATATCTAGACTTGTTAAAATGCTCTGGCCACATGAAGTTCAAATCCACATGAAATTGAATGGTCCCAATCCTTGCCATGTAAACAAGTCAACCAATTACATACAGTGTATCACAGGAGCCCATAATACAGGAAAATAACAATAAAGAGTTCACCATTTTTGACCAATAAGTCTAGCACTCACAGATCTTGAGATCCAAATCCATTTATAAAACAAAGATTAGTTTTCTCTTCTCATTCATCTGCTCGTTCGCTAACATAATAGTTATGCTACTGCTGCTTCTCTTCCTTGTGTTCCCTGGCCTCTCTGCAGCAGAGCTTTGTCACCCGGATGACAAAGCTGCACTTCTAGCATTTAAACACAGCTTCTCAAATCCCAACCCTTTTCCTACATGGGATCCTGTTTTTGATTGCTGTGACTGGTATGGGGTGACATGCAATGAAACCACAAACTATGTCATTGGCCTGGACATAATATCCGATAATCTCAACGGCACAATCCCTTCAGCTCTTGCCAACGTAAAGCACCTCCAAAATCTCCGGCTTCACAAGATTCCTAACCTTGTTGGTGAAATCCCTCCTACAATTGGAAAATTGTCACATTTGAGATACCTGGTTATAAGCTGGACTAATGTCTCAGGCCCTGTACCTGATTTTCTAGTTCAGCTAAAAAATCTAGCATATCTTGACCTTTCCTTTAACCGTCTATCCGGTTCAATCCCTCCTTCTCTTGCAACACTTCCATTCCTCAGAGTCATTGACTTCAGTCGAAACCAACTTACAGGCCTAATACCAGAATCATTCGGCCACCTCCCCAAGACTGCCGAGTTCCCAGCACTAATTTTATCTCATAATAAGCTGTCAGGTGAACTTCCAGCCTCTTTATCCAATATAAACTTCTCTTCGGTTGACATTTCAAGGAACAATTTATCAGGAGACGCGTCTGTATTTTTTGGTAAGGGAAAGATCACCAGTACTATCATCATTTCAAGGAACAATTTCGAGTTCGATTTCTCAAAAGTGACGTTTATGGAGTCATTAGATGTGCTAGATATATCCCATAACAAAATTTATGGGACTATTCCCCACAAACTACTGATGCTGTGTACTTGCAGCAGCTCAATCTTACTTACAACAGATTGTGTGGGAAAATTCCCACTGGTTGGAAATTGAGATACAACAAAGATGGTTGGGATAACTCATCCTTCTTTCATAACAGATGCCTGTGTGGGATACCTTTAGATCCATGCAAATGATGATAATGCAATCTGTATTGCTTACTAAATAATGTTAATTTCTGCAGATATTCTCTATTGAATGCATGAACTTGTGCTTTCTGCATATAAGTGCGCCACTCTCAGTTCATTTGTCTATCTTACTCCCTTCTGATTTTCTTGTTCTATTTCATCATACATGAACAGTTTGGCCGTGTGGCAGAGATACTTGCCAAACCATAGATTGAATCCATCCATCACCCACACAACAATTTCAATGATCTAGAGAAATAAAATACTCAAGATAGTTGAAATTTAATGTGTATACACAAACGCATACAAATTTGATATCAATCTTGTATTTTTTTTTTTTTACTATAAGTCATTGTTAAATCTAAATTTTGAAATGATAACTATTATAAGCTACAATAACTACAATAAGTTAACAAATTTACAAAGGACTAACTTGTATAATTAAGTTACTATCATTATTTTTTTGTCGTTTGCGCACTAGTAAATTTATTGAGGCAGGTACAATAACTCATAAACTACACGTATTCATTAAATATACAAATTGTATGTAGGCCCGTAAAAAAAAAAAAATTTAACTCTAGTAGCCAATTTTTTAAACATATTCGTTAAAAACAAGATTACATTGTGAAGTTTAGGGATGATAGCGGCTTTCTTGAGCAAAAGGCAAATTTAAATTTGGGAAAATACATTCAAGTTATTTTTTACTTCAAATACTCCTCATTTCTCTACCAAGGTCCCTCCATCCCTCAGCCTCCACAAAACTTGGGCAAATAAAAGCCAAGCAAAACGGGTCGGGTCCCATTTTAAATTTAAATACCAGGAAATTATAGATAGAGAAACCCTCTTTCCTGTTCAAACAGTCCCCCACTAGAACATTCCAAGAACTCTGCTCCAAGAATTGACTACTGTAATTAAACAAACAAGGGTTTCTCTAGGGTTTTACTCCACCCCCAATTCCCTTCAGTTGTCTCTGCTTTTCGTACAGTTACAGAGCCAACCAATGGTCCGGTCCCACGGCCTCCGGCTCGCCCGCCGCTCCCTCTCCTCTTTTCTCCTCTACAATTCCCATTCACCTGTAAACCTTTTCACTCCCTCTCTCTATATATGCGTATATGTTTGGGTTTTTTGTATGAATATATCGCTTATATTGTTATAGCGATGGATACTTATTGTTGTTGTAATTGATTGCAGTTATGCGATTCTTTAGTGAATGGGGTCTGCAGGAGCTTCAGCACCGCATTGTGCAATCAATCTAGGGGTCTTTTTAATTCCAATTTCGGAGATGGTACTTGAAAATTTGGAATGGAAGTTTCCAATCTTTTAGTTGTTCGTGAAATATGCGATTCTGATTTTCTTTGTTTTAATGAAATACAGTGGGTAATGAGAAGTATTGGTTGAAGCTAGGACTTTCCAATGAAAATTTAGGCGCAGCACGGTCAATTCATGGCACTGGTAATCATTTACCCATTGTTTTCTTTTTGAGGATATGGGTTTGTTATTATTGTTTTAATATTTGGCATTTGGTAATTGAAAGGGAAAATTCATGGGGAAAACTTGTAACAAGGTTACCTTACCCACAAAAAAAAAACTTGTAACAAGGTTGTCAAGTATGATGTTACTGTATGAGGTTAACTGGTTAGTGTGAAAAAGGTATGTGGTATTAAATATTTGATAATTAACAAGTTGTTCATGTATAATGTTAATTTATTAGTAGGAGCTATGTTTAGTATCAGCTAAATAACTTCCAGGGACATATTCATTGAAACTCAAACATAAAAAATCAACTGAAAGATGCTCAAGTTTTGGAGTTGGGCTCTACCGATTATTTTCAATTTCATCAAAATCTCAAATTCATAGGTGAAACCCTTAATTTTAAACGTGAAGCATACTTCCAGTTAGTACAAAAATTGGTAGAAGACATGACTATGATATGGTAAATATGTAGAACTACTCAAGTGCTGTCTTTATTTCTGTAAATATGAACATAGCAACAAAACACAAATTTATTATTATATCTTGAAGAGGGACTTCTAATTTATTTACTGAACACTCAAGTAGTTTTGGTGGTTCTGTTTACACGTTAAATTCTGTTTGAGAGTCCAGGTCAACGTTGTAAGTGTTAAGTTAACTGACTGTGTTAGCCCTTTCTTTTCTTTTTTTTTTCCTCCTTACTTCTCTCTTTTTGGATCTTCCTCTTAAGCACAATTGTCGAGAGATTTCTACGATGTTCTTGGCGTCAATAAAAGTGCAACGGCATCCGAAATCAAGAAAGCTTATTATGGGGTATGTTTCTGTCTCGTCACTTTTTGTCAGAGGTTGCAAATATATACCTTAGTGTGTTTCTGTCTCGTCACTTTTTGTCAGTGGTTGCAAATGTATACCTTAAGTGTTTTGAAGTTGGCTTCATTTGCTTATATGATTTGCTTCCACAGCTTGCAAAGAAGTTGCATCCTGATACAAATAAAGATGACCCAGAAGCTGAAAAGAAATTCCAAGAAGTCCAGAAAGCATATGAGGTATATTCTGAAAATCTTCAGTTTGTGCAAAGTAAATTCCCGGTTATGATCCACGTGTATTTTGTTTAATTTTGCTTCATGGTCTCAATTTTTGTAGGTCTTGAAGGATGAAGAGAAGCGCCAACAGTATGATCAGGTCTCAAGTATTTCTTTGTTAATTATATATGCTCAAGTCTATTAATTTACAACCATGGTTCAAAGATAGAGGTTGTTTACACCTCTGGCTTCTAATCTGATACATGCATGTGCATATGACGGGGTAAAAGAGACTGTTCAATATTAGTAATGATGCACTTATAAAAGTATAAAGCGTGATGCATAGTGATGCCTGAAGGAGTTGCAGTAATTCTTCCTTCACATTCTCTCTGTAACCATAAGTTTCTAATATTTAGAAATGCAAATGAATCTCCGTTGCCCTCATACCCTCATACCGATCCACAATACAAGTCAAGTACGTGTTCTGTTTATTTTGATTATTTTTACTTTTTATTTTGGGACATATAATAAATAGCATTATGTCCGTACAGACTTCAAAGCTTTACCTTTTCAAGTAGACTGAAAAATATATTGGCTGAATTTTGCTATTCTCGAAGTTCTCAGTGCATTGTCAGATGAAAATTCTCTGTATATGGGATGTGCATAGATAGCTTACGTGCTTGACAGGGGAATTGATTTTATTACTCATTCCTCTGGATTTTATATCAGTATCACAATTTTCCTTTTTCAGGTCTAACTAGTCTTTTGACATTTCATTTAACAGCTCGGCCATGAAGCTTTCGAACGTGCTGGTAATGGTGAAGGTCCTGGGTTTGATCCATTTGGAGCTGGCTTTAATCCTTTCCAGGACATATTCAGAAATGCTGATGTAAGCCTTTTATCATAAAGCCATATCTTCTCTTTTTCATCCCATGTATGGCTTTTATTTCTTTTTAAGTTTTTCTCAATTTGCTTAGACTCGTTATCCTCTGTTGGTGCTGATAGTAAGATGAGATTAGATATTGATGATGTGGATGGAAAAGTACCATTCTAATGATTATTGCTGAGGGGTATGTTTGTAGAATCTAGCAATTTATAGCTCTAAATTGGAGTATGAAACTGCAAGACCTTTTTCTTACCCTTTAAAGGGTTTAAAAAAATGTTTACCAATCAGTAATTGTAAAGTAGCGTTTGTAAATGGTGGTTGGTGTGGTGGCAAAGGGAGATCAAAGAAGAGGAGTTTAGTCATTCCACTTCAAACTATTGCTTTCATACATTGAGAGCTTCTGGGGGGTAAAGAGCTTTTCTTATATGGAGATGTTCAGCAGTTAGCTAACTGATTTAGGCTGATAATTTCCACTTGATCACTTTAACTGGTTGTGCAATTCTTAAATTAACCGTACAGCTTCCATAAACTTTAGTTTACTTAGAGTTTCATCAGATTATGTAGTCTAATTATATTTGATATCCTAGATTTAGTGGTAGTTGATGGAAGGAGATATATTTAGTTAAATACGCGGCACACTCTGAACTGGTAACAAAGCCACCTTGGCAGTCGATTGACTTGTTAACCTTCACATGTTAATATTGGCTAAGTAGCATGATATTCTTGTCATTTCTTTCCTCAGTATTATTTATAACTTCTACCTAAGTTTGAGAATCTAATTTATGTTTTCTTTTGTATTTTGGCATATTTTATTGTGGAGATCAGATTTTCAACATTTTCAATAGGGACATGGGTGGCGAAGATGTTAAGGTTATGGTCTACATTCAATAATACCATTATGAAGTTATTGTTATAAACCCCCCAACCCACCCACCCCAAGTCTAACAAATTTCAGTATCGACTGCAGGTCTCAGTTGAGCTATCCTTTATGGAAGCTGTTCAGGGATGCACCAAAACGCTGTCAATCTTGACTGATTTGACTTGTGATACTTGTGGTATTGCCATATGTGTTTCCTAAAATAACTTAAATCAAAATTTTCTGCCTTAATTCATTCTTTTTGAATCCTTCAAATTGATTAGTTGATTTAGTTTTACATTCTAGGAAGGTCTAGTTTATTTTGTTCATGTCATTCTTCCATGATGTTTTTCATACTATGGTTCTAAATCAGTCTTCTTGATTTATTTAGGTTATTTGTTCATGTCATTCTTCCATTATGTTATTTCATACTGTGATTCTCAATTAATCTTCTCAATTTTTTTAGGTGGAACTGGCGTTCCTCCTGGAACAAGGCCTGAAACTTGTAAACGCTGTAGAGGCTCTGGCATGGTGAGTAACTTCAGCATCACTTCCTAGTCGTAATTGGTGAATTCATCCTAATATCTTGGTTTGCAATCCCAGATTGTATCACAGAATGGTCCTTTCACACTTCAATCTACTTGTCCAAATTGCGGAGGAGCTGGAAAAATTGTATCGGTACGACATTTTACATTTTCTAATAGAATGTGCAATTATTGGAACATATGAGTCCTAAAATTGTTGCTTTGATCGCATGTTTTAATGTGCCTGGTATAGTTGTTCATTTGATTGAATGTCATCCATCTATGCGGTGGACAAAAAATGCTGTGGATAATTGTTGTTGTTGCTGGGGTTATTCTGCTTGCTAATTGGTCGATTTGGACAGTTAATGTTATATCATTTTCTCTGTCTGAAACTTCCTCTTCATAACATTACTTTATGGCTGTTCTTCTTACAAAATGTCTTTTAATTTTTTTTTACTGCATAAGTGATGGTGTAGAGCATAAGAAAAGGTAACGCTTCTGACTTGTGCTCTACGAGCAGTGACTCTATTGCATCTCACATATTATACCATCTTTGGCATGTGGAAACCTCGATGAGCATCCTTTGCTAAAATAAAATGATTTAAAAACTTCATTGTTGATAAGATTGTAGATGCATGAACGTTTTTGTGATCTGGATATGATATGTGCTTCCATTGATACTCTAGTTTTGAGCAGAAATGCGCTTGCCTCAGCGGCTTTGGCACTTTGCTATGTTTGCATACTCACACACTTTTTGTGGTGGTAGTTCTTAATTCACTATTTTCTGCATGGAGGACCAACGATTGTCATCTGAAAGATTTTGGATCAGCAATGAAATTTGTTGATGCATTGTGATGGATATCACATGAAACAACTTAAAGCATTATGGCGCTCTTATAAATCTCCCTCTGGCGCGCATGTAGGAATGATGGAAGGACTGGTGTTCTTTTGTCCTTTTTATTTTCTTTTGTGTGTGTGGGTGGGGGGGAATTGGGATGGAAACCGAATTCGTTCACACTTTTGGTTTACCTAACAAATGGAATGAAGTAAATATTTTGGTATTTCTTCTTTGATGGGCGTATTACTGATAGGTTATAAGTTATTGAAATTGTAACAGTGTAATTTCAACTACAATGTGATATTAAGACAAAATCGCTCGAGTATATTTAACTTTCATTGTTTTGTCAAATGTTAAAGGCATTTAACTATTATATTGCTATTTGTGCAAGCTTGACGAGATTAAAATGTCTGAAGCTGAATATAGTTCTAGGAAGAGGTATTGCTGTTAATTGTCTTGAATAGTCTGTGGCCTGAAGTTTAGTCAACCATAATATTTTCCTCGAGATTGAATTTCCTGAATTCTTTTTAGGGACTATTGATAATGAAGATGAAGTGGTGAGTTAAATTAAAAATGAATCACTATGTTCTTTCTTCCTGTTGGCAACAGAGCTTCTGCAAGTCTTGCAAGGGTAAGCGGGTGGTGAGAGGGCCAAAGACAGTGAAGTTGAATGTCATGGCAGGTGAGCTCATAGTAAAAGTTATTGTCCTTTGTGTGTCTTGTTTGCTTTATTAACCTTTATTGGAGTTCTGTTTCACGTCTTCTTCTAACAGTTCTTGAAAACTACGAAGTACATCAATTGCCAATTTCAATGATAATAAAGGAAGGCTTTGATGAAATGTTTTTATTTTGATTTTTCCTGTTAAGCAGCTTAATCCATTCAACCTGCATTAGTTGAGGAGGGAAATTGCGGTTTAGCTACATGAGTAATTATAGTAATTCAATTTTCTCTTATTTGTCAGACATCCTACAGATGGTGCTGAGATTGATTTCCCTTGGAAGATTCAATTTTTATTAGAAACTTTCTTCATGTTGGGAATAATATCCAGTGATCTCTGAAATTCTTGTCTTGGGAACATTGTGGTTGCTTTCTGTTTTTTTTTTCTATTTTTTTTATTTTTTATTTTTTGGTTGTTGTTGTGGGGCTGGGGTGGGGTGTTGTGGGGTGGGGTGATATGATAGGGTGGTAACGATAAATGAAAAGTGGTTTCGAAAATGATATGGTTCTGCATGGCTTTGTAGTTATTACTTCTTTGTGGAGGTCCATCAGTAAGTATGGTCTCTTGATTTACACTGTTTATCTGCAGGGGTGGACAACAATGAAACTATTAAGATTCCCAGAAGTGGTGGAGCAGATCCTGATGGAAATCAACCTGGTGATCTTTATGTCATGATTAAGGTTGTTGCTTGATTAGCTCCATACTGTCTAGTGTGACCATTACTTTCCATAGTTGGATTGTGGTTTATACTTGCTAAAAACTTTGCTGGATCTATTTTATAGGTCAGAGAAGACCCAGTGTTCCGTAGAGAAGGGGCTGACATCCATGTTGATGCAGTTTTGAGCATCACCCAGGTAATATTTGCCAAGTAATAGTTTGTGAGGTTTCGCATTTCAAAGACTAAGAAGCCTTGTGATTTGGAGAACTGTTGATGATTTATGAGTTGTAGATCTGTCAATAAAAGTGGCTTTAATCTGTATTAGTAGAGCAGTAGAATGAATAATCTGGTAAACTTGAATTGTTTTTATTTCAAGAATAACAGAAGTTGATACTGGTCCTGATGTCTCTTATTTCATGTCTGATTATCAGTTTTGTGAATCTGGCTAGGGTAATCAGAAATTATGTTCTTTTGCAGGCAATTTTGGGAGGGACAATCCAGGTTCCTACTCTGACTGGGGATGTTGTTGTTAAGGTCTGTCAGAAGTGTGTAATTTATTTCTTGTTAGGTAGATGATTTAATAATGAATATGTGAACATAGTGGTTGCAACTTCCTTTTTCATTTTTGATATTACCCTTTTGCTGATGAAATTTGCAGTCACTTATAGCTTTTTCCTTCACTTATAGCCAGCCCTTTTCCTTCAGTATAGAATGCTTTGCTAGAATATACTGTCACCACTGTTTACCTTTAACTGGGTTTTCTCCTACTGACATCGACTTTCTACTTGTTTCTGGTCTTTAGGTGCGCCCTGGCACTCAACCTGGCCAAAAAGTTGTCTTGAGGAAAAAGGGTAAGAGTTCACCTTGATATATTACTGTATCCTTTGATTTTAACCTGTGGCTCAATATCATAAATAGTGAGTGTCATTTCCGGAACTAGTGATATGTAAGATGTTTTACGTTGTTGTGGGCATCTTTGCCATCAGTCTTGCTTGCAAGATGCATCTAAAAATAGGCTTGATGTGTTTTAGCATTTTGATTATTTATTAGCTTTTTTAATTTTTTTTCGCAATTTATATCTCATACATATCTGATTATGATCTTCATTGAGGAATAATATGCATGGGAAATGCATGTGTAAATGCCCCACTGAGCTTCAATGAGTTCCAATAGCATTAGGCTTTTAGAGGTCACTTATTCAGAACTAATTGTTAATTTTAAACACAATGTTTTTCTGAACGACCTTTTAGTTTTATATGTATGTTATGCTGAATATTATGTTTTTCCAGGAACTGTGGCAGCGAAAGAATTTATTTTCTCTGCTACTGTCTTATTTTAATTGAAAGGCATACACAGTTATTGATAAGCATAAACTTTCAGTGTAAGTGCAATAAAAGTAGCTATCACATTGACCTTGGTGGAAATTTTTTTACTGCCAATAATACCATACCCACATGTATTTGTGCCTGGCATGTTTCTGGCTTTATGTGACATAGTTCTCAAGGAAAATGGCCTTTCAGTTGGTTCAAAATAGTAGTTCTCTGCCTCTCTTATTTCCTTTTCGGAAACTTGTATGTTTTGGCACACATCTAGGACAATAATATTTCTCAATGTTGTTTTATGCAGGGATTAAAGTCAGAAACTCTTTCTCATTCGGGATGAGTATGTGCACTTCAACGTCAGCATTCCAACGTAAGTACCTTCATTGGAGTAGGATTGGTTCTTCTTCTTATCCTTTTCTTAGAAATTATTTTTCTGTGGTGCTTTCATAGTGGAACTACAGTGGCAAATATTCTCGGCCTATTCTCAATTAGTGCTAACCATTGTTTTAAAAGGCAGTCTTGGGTGCGCCTGGGGCAGCGTCCTGAGGTGGGGCACTCAGAAAGTGCGTTGAGGCAATGTTGTTGGGTGCTGTCTTACGAGGCGTACTCCCAGGAGTTCAGGCGCGCATAGGGCATATGCCTTTTGCGCCCCAAATCACTGGGCATGTACCCCAGAAGGAATGTGAATAAAAGTATTTTTTCCCAGCTTTAGAAGGGCTTAATTATCTAAATTTGTCATAAATAATTATTTTAAATTTAATTTACTAAATCAAGATAAAATCAATTAAAGAAAATAAATAAAAAATATATTTTCAACGATTTCTTTCTTTTGTTCTTCTCCAATATTTTTTAATTTTAACTTTCTCATACCTATTCTCAAGCTTCCTGATGATTTTAGAAGGGCTGGTCTTCTTCTAGGCTAGTTATCTATACAGTCTTATATTTGTTTTTGTCATTATTTACCTTGTATCAAGTTTTACTTCTTTAAAAAAATAATAAAAAGGCTCAATTTCTTTTCTTTATTTCCTTCTAAAAATATTTTCATTTATCTCATGGTTTTGATATTAAGAGAATATTTTCTTTCCTTTTTATATTATCTGAAGAGCTATCAATTGAGTTCCAATAAGCCTTTCATCTTTGATTTTTATCTCACAATCTTTTTCCTCCTAGTTTTTGGATATATTGGCTTAATTTTTAAAAATCACTATATTTCTTTTTAATTTTTGAAAATATTAAATATGAAAATTTCCGGGCCTACGCCCCACGTCCCAAGAGATACAAACCCCTCGGCAACTCCTATGCCTTTTAAAACATAAACATTTGTATTGAGCTAGTGCTCAGGAGGGGATGCCATGCATCCACTGATCGGAATGTTTAACACCACTCGACTTATTTGTTTTCCTTGTTACCTTGTGTCAGAAACTTGACCCAGAGGCAGCGCCAATTGATTGAGGAGTTTGCTAAAGAAGAGCAAGGGGAAGATGATAAGGGGGCTGCTGCAGGAGTGTCAAGTTGAACCCAGTAAACATTAAGTAGGCAGAAGAAGAAATTACTTGCTCTTCATTTCCTGGAGCTGAATTTTTGGCAGAGCAATTTTGGGTTAAAGGTTGACAGTAATATTTTTATCCCTTCCCTTTCTTGGGCAGGTTATGTAACATTTCTTGGCACTGAACCATATTTATGATAGATAGCATTTTGCTGAAGATCAGGTTTATTGGCTTTGATCTTTTAGCTATATTGTACATAAACACATTGATCTTAAAGAGGATGGATGCCTTCACTATATGTTAGGACTTTTAGGAACATGAAATTCTTTGCTGACAGCTTGCTCGCAATATTCTTCCTTCCGTAGCTGAAAGACAGATGTACGGTTTGTAGTCACAAGATTCTAGGCTTCTAGCAATAATACAAGCTTTTCTTTCTTATTCTGTTTTTTCTTCTTTTGGGTTTTCTGGTAATAATATTCAAGTCTCAGGTTTTTTCTCTTAAGTTCTTTATTTCTGAAAACATCAGGAAGGACTTTGAAGTGTAGTGTTTTCCAGGAAATTTCATAGTCTCATAATTCCTAGTTAATAGGATTCTGTATTCTACCCTGTAAAGAATGTCCCAGACTCACAGTTAGGTGAAAGCCATAACTGGACACTGGCTGCGCATGGGGTAGAATACCTGAGTTAATTCTGAAGGATATCCAGACAGAATTCTTCTATGTTCCAATACCAACTAGAGAGTAAACGGTAAACAGAGCAGTGTAATTGTTGGTAAAGTTTCAGTATGACCAGACATTTGATATGCTGGTTCCATCTCAAACCTCCAAAGCTGCTGACGAGAAATGATGCAAAATCAGGTGTTTCATATAACCCCTACTCAATAGGCCTACCTCTCACACTTTTTACAAGAGGACGCAGAGAGCTTGACGACAACCTGTATGCATCTTGGCAGCGGGTTTAAGATAACAGTGAAGAACATGTTTCTTCATTGGGAGTTCCCATAATTCACTTGCATTGAACAAAATGTTTATTAGTTTATCCGATCAGAAATGAACAAATAATGAAACACAACTTGGCTAAGGGTTGTGGCACCTGAAAATATGACCCATTCCATCCAAGACTCAAATTTGTGGGTATTAGATAGTAAAAACCAACCTGGAACAATAATTCAAGAGCAGTGACAGACTAAGAGTAACACATGAAAAACCAAAAGCCAGCCATGCATGCTAGTTTAAAACAAAAAGATCTACCATGCCAATCCATAAAGAAAAACGTACAACTAAACAAACTTGTTTAATTTGGCTTGCTGAATTTCAACTTTCCTGTTCCATGAGCACAGTCAATTAGTGAAGATACGGTGAAATGATCTCCATAAGAATCTCCAATTACTCCTTATTGACCACATCATTAGCACCTAGTTCGTTAAATTACTGGATGGAGTCGACTAAATTTTTCAGAACAATGAAGCATTGTGCATACTCCATGCAACAGACTATGCACCAAAGGAGAAAGGGTATGTATCAGGCAAAGAATTAAATAGCTTCAAAAAATTATTTATGGGTTCCAGAAAATCTATGTAACAACAGAAGATTTTTTCCATCTGTTGGATGCTACATAAAAAAATACACACCTCTCACACCATTGAGCATATGACTCAGAAGTTCTCCCTCAAGCAAAATTCTCATGAGCACAATTATTGAAAGAATAGACTACAAAGACACTGCAAATAAGTGCGCATCTGTATACTCAACTTTTTGAAGCAGAGTGCAAGAGTAAAGCCTGTAATTCAATTGTGGGAGTGAAACTTCTTCTGAATTAAAAAGCTACGCCTACCAAAAAGAACCAAACCAGAACTTTGGGCTTAAAAGAAACTGCGGTTGGAGTTCCATCAAGATGTGGCTTTGGCTTTTGTTTTCTGCTTTTTGGAATCCAAAGAAGCTAAGCCTGATCCTAATCCAACTGGAGCCTGATCTAGTTGATCTGATTTGGATTGATCCCCTTCGGGATCTTGCACTTCATTTGAAGTATGGCCGTTGGCTTCTTTCTTCACTCCATCACTCACCTCATTGTTTACAGCATCAGGTGTCATCCCTGAGTTTATGATGTTAAGGAGCTGGGTAAGTGGTGGCAAAGCCTGTACAGGAACACCATTTGGGCGAATCAAGAGACCCCTCGCCGCTGCTTTCTTTCGCGCTTCTGCTGCAGCTCGAGCTCTTCTTTCATCAACACCCCTCCCTCGTGGAAGGGCTTCACCAATGACAGCACTGTTGAATGATTTGTTTGCAGAGGAACCAGATCTACTAGTGCCCCCAGCTACTGCAGCAGCTTGAAATGCTTGTATCAGGTCTGGATGAGCCTGGCACACACATATAACTTGAATATAACAAAAGTCTAAAGTTTTAAATTTAAATCACTACAAATTTATTAGAATTTACATCTTTTTGAAGCAGTCAAGACAAGTTTTCACCAGGCATCTCTATGGAATATCAAGTGGAAGACCATTACTACCAAATTGCCAATTTGACATAGGGAACAGAAGGGGGGAGGGGGTGCCTGCGTGACACTTCCAACTCTGGGCCTTACTTTTAACAGTTGTTACCAAATGTGTACGTAAACATGGTAAAGGAGAACGGATTTCAAAAGATGTAATAATTACCTTTAATATATCAATAGCCTTTTGTTGTGAAGCAGCATTCAAAGCCTGACCTTTCTGCTTTTGTGCATTAATCTGTCAATAAAAATAGAATAGAAATTGGGTGGGGATTGGTGGGTAAAAAGATTTATTGATAGTATCTTCGACTAGGTGGAAAAAAAAATCATCATGCGACTATGATAGAAAATTACTTGCAACTCGCGCATCTTAAATGTTTTCATCCAGTTCTGGGAATCCTTCGTCCTGGAGTCGTCCTCCCCAAGTTGTTTTACAAGAATATCATATGTTTTCTTTTCATGCTGCCATACAAAAGATCAAATCATATAAAAGTGCAGGTTTATAAGCGCATTATAAATTCATAAATAAAATATCTAGCTTTGGCGCTTACCTGGTGAGAAAGCTTGAAGGCACCCATACAGTTAAATGCAATTGCCAAAGCATGATAGCAAACAGCAGTTTGAATATGCTCCTCTCCTAGCAGTCTCTCATTCTTTTTCAAGGCTTCTTGCAAATATCGAAGTGCTGTATCCATCTTCCCAATATCTTGATACATCATGGCAACATTTATAAAAGTAGCAGCAACATCAGGGTGATCTGGCCCAGACGACAAACTTAAAAGCAGCAATGCACGTGACATATGACGCAATGCCAGCTCTGTCTGGTTTAGACCATGATAGAACAGAGCCATATTCCCATAGCTGCAGCAAATAGTACGCCTTAGGGATGATAAAAATATACGATGGGCACATGAGGTGACAAAAATTCACAGCTACATGAGAGCAAATAACACAGGAGCAGCATGATCCATACACACGCACCCCCAAGGGGCCCCAGTCTACCAACTACTTCTTCCCACTTCTCTTTATAAAACCAAAAATCAATATATCTCATGGTTGGGTATGAGATCAAGTTTAAATCCCAATCATCAAGCTGGAGATGGTTCCATTTGATTTTAATCCCTCCCAAGAGCCTTAAATACTTTAATCATCCAACTAAAGTAACTTCAAACTATAATAGACCAATTCCAAAGAATATAGGTGAGCATGGAAACTCAATATACTTGTTCGAAGCAAAGTTTGTAATAACCTAAGTCACAGATAATATGAAACGAGTAGAGGAAAATGGTTTGTGCCTGTGAGCAGTGTCAGGGTGGTCTAGTCCAAGGCAGCGTTCATTTATGATTAGTTCCTTGTGCTGTTGCATTATGGCTCCAGCCATATCTCCAGCATGATACAAGACCATGGCCAAGTAGCTGTAATCAAAGGCAATGTTCAGTACCAGCGTAAATCAATTAAACAAGAAAAAAAAAAGCCCAAGGTTTCAATGCCTGGCAAATAGCTGCAGTATTTCAATAAAGTCCAGTATCACGCAAAATATGTAGGAAAAACAACAAAATCCTGAAAATGACACGAGCAAGTTTTACAACAATTACCGGCAACAATTTGCAACCTCTCGATGCATTGGACCAGTGACCTGCAATTTTTTGTCTCGGTTGATTATATGTCCTACAATAATGAAGACCAAGAGAACATACAAGGACTAAACACTTTGATTGTACCTGCTGGAGAATTGTGAAAGCTTCAGAAAATAGCGTGTACGCCTCACTGAGCATTCCCTGAGGAAATCAATGAAAAGAAAAATGAATAATACTATGAAATTTACGATATTTTGAGAAGAATGTCCAAATTCTGATTTGTTGCCCTTCCCAAATATCATGTGGTATCACACTTGATCATAAAAGCCTGTCTAAGTTCAAATTTTGTATCATATAAAAGCAGATTGTTGAATGACCTTTTAGTAGAGCATAGTTTCCTAAACTTCTAATAAGACAAACCAATGAACTATTACTGAGAGTTTATTTATCCAGTACAGTCATCCAAACATTACTATCCTCAATCGCAAAGATCAATGCCAATCTAGAATATGAGCATATGTTTACCTGGTAGACTAAAACGAGATAAATAGTCTAATTCAAATTTCCTCATTATAGATCAAAGTAATCCATACCTCCGCTAATTGAACTTTTCCAGTTTCAACCAGATCCTTGGCTTCTGAACAGACTGGAATTGAATGCTTCACTACTGGTTGGATATTCAATATATCTGAAACTTGGAAAGGTGCCAAAACACCGAAATCATATTTGCAAGCAGCAATGGTGATTCCGACCTGTTAAGGGGACAAACAATCCAATGGTATAATAAACTTCAGTGCAAATGCATACATGCATAAAACCTGAAAAGCAAGAAGTTTTAATATTGAATTTCCAAGGCAATGTTTGTTTTTGTCTTCTCAAAACATTTTCATTCTCAATTCATTCTTCCAAAATAAAATCAAACATACATCACATTCTCCAATATAGTTCCCTCCTAATACATCACATTTTTCAATTCATTCTCCCAAAACACTCTATCAAAACACCCAAAACAAATCCAAACATTCCACAAGTGATTTTGAGTGGCACATAAAACCAATACATGAACAAAAATTAAACCTTCCTAAAGACACAGTACCTACAATGTCTCACAAAATTTCCACAATAAAACATGTTAATCTCGAGGGGCATGAACAATGAAATAACCAGTTCTTGCCGCAACACTTTAGGCCTGATAGTGTATGATACATCAGCAGTTGTTTCCTTTCCCTAGTGCTAGGTCCAATCACTTTAAGTAGTAAAATTTTCCCCAGATCGAATATGTGATGCTAAATTAAGATGACATAGCAAGAAGGTTTACCCTTTGCTATCTCTTCAAGAAAAAAAGCACTCATACCAAAAATCTTCGACAACCCCCACATATCATAAGCAAAGACTGATGATCCTTGTTTACCTCTCCTCCCTCCATACTTTCCAGGTCTCATCATTTCAGTTAATTTAGGTAAAAATGCTGGCTTATTTCACTCCTCTCTAGAAAAAGCTACATCCCCTAGAGGCATTACTAAAATCCTGAATGCTGAAGGTAATAAAATGCTATATATAACCATTCTTTGAGAACTCTGGCCAGACAGGCAAAGGGCACCCGTTAGTTACAAATCCAGACATTACACAACAGTAGACTAGCAAAAACAGGGAGGAGAACTATTTTTGGGTTGGAGTTTGGAAGTAGCGTTCATAAATTTGTCACCAAGTTTAATAATCCAATCTGTAATGTCACATTATTTAACAGTAGACTAATAGGAGGGAACTACTTTGTGATTGGAGTTTGAAAGTAGGAATAATTTTTCTGGAATACAGGCCAAAGAAAGATAAGAAAAGAACATTGTCAACAAACATGCTGCCAGAACAGCCTGAAAAGCACAAGACACATAGCCTAATTAAAGGAAAACCCACAATATACTTGGCCAAAAAATACAAAGAAAGAACAAACATTTTTGATTAGCATGAGGAAAAAGGTTTAAGCATATAGCAGGTCAAACTAAAAGAAGAAAGAGGATTCTCAACATCTTTTACATGCCCAAAACCTCTCTCCTATGCTAGCTAATATGCAACAAATTTTTCGCCCCATTTGTCTCAATATTATTCATCCTAGTGAATGAAAAGAACTGTTCTTGAACAGGAACAGTACAAAAAGCACTCAGCAAAATAAGAGTCAATCGTCTAAGTTCCTAAACTGTGCACCTAAAAAACGTTTTTTGGCTCTACAGCATCTTGTGATGCTATTGATAACAAAGAGTTACCTGCCCAAGCATATAAAGCTGAAATGATATGACAAAACTTGGTAACAACAATTCTCAGAGCCACACGGTTTGGTGTTTCTGCTGCAGTTTGTGGATACATGTGCAATTAAAAATTGGTCAAACAAAAGATGAAAAGAACTGAAAATCAAGCAATAAAAAGTTGAATACATATAGAAAGAAAAGAAAACATTAAAGTCAAACAAACCTCAAGTGGAACAATAACAGCCCTTGGGCCTCAAAATAAACACTAAAATTATCCATGCCAAATTGAAACATTTAGAGGAACCAATAACTAAAACTTTGACTTGCACTTTCCAACATAGTTTGCTTTGCTGGATAAGTGCTCAAGCCAGCCTATGCAGGGCATGTTGTGGCTTCTACATCAAACAAAATTTTCCATGTCCAGGCAAAGAACAACTTCCACACTCATGGTAAACGAAAAGGTTCATTAATTTTTATAATTACAGGACATTCCCCTATTGGGGACATGCTAGGCTCTCATATATAGACAGTCTACACAATCATCGTTTGATCCGATGATTACTTGATACGTTGAACTGTTGGAAAATGTAATCAATATACAGCTAGCAAATCAGCTAATTTAGAAGGTTATAACTATAATTAAAAGATGATTAGGCAATCCCCTAATTAAGAGGATCTAATTGATGTAAATTATAATTATGGAGATGATTGGGCAATTCCCTAACCAAGGGGATATGATGTAATTAGATTAGAAAATTTCTTTTTTTTTTATGTTAGGAATAATTGTATATATAGAGGCATATGCTTGTACAAGATAAGAATCAATGAAAATCATTCTTCCAAAATTCCACGTAGTATAAGAGCTAGGTTTCTATCTTCATGCAGCCTTCATTGCTGCTATAAACCAAATTATTGCAGCCTTTAGTGCTGTGATAAAACATTTGATTGCAGCCTTCATTGCTGCGTTTTAAAATGATGTGCCGAGAAATTCCTATCCACTTATCTACTATGCAACCGGATGCAACAAAGCATCAGGAAGAAGGATGATTCAATTGGGATGAGATCGAGAAACTAAGAACTCTACTAGATTACCTTGAAAAACCTTTAGGTATTTCTTCAATAGCACATTTAGGTGAGTTTCCTGTTTCCATTGGATTAAATGTCTCATATGAAACTTTTATTAACTCTTGGGTCATAGATTCAAGTACAACATATCACATGACTCATTCATCATAGAAATTTAGCACTTATAATCCTTGTCCAAGCAATAGAAAAATCACCACAGTTCACTAACCATTATTGCAGGGATAGGAGATGTTACGATCAGTCCTACTCTCACACTAAAAATTGTTCTTCATGTCCCTAAGTTATCTACTAATCTTCTTTCCATTCAAAAGCTTACTAAAGATTTACGTTGCAATGTGAATTTTTTTCCCTACTTACCGTATATTTCAGGACCAAAATTTGGGGAACATGATTGGAATTGCTAAGGAACAGGATGCACTTGAGAAACCAAGTAAGCTAAATACTACCAAGAGCAAACCACCGTTATCGTTTCTTTCTAAACATCACTGTTCCAATAATGAAAATATCTAGCTTCACCATCGTAGACTTGGACATCCATCATTTAGGACTCTAAGTTTTTGTTTCCTTAGGGGGTTAGACATTGAGCGTTTTCATTGTGATGTGTGTGAATTGACAAAGCACAAACGTGCAATCTTTCCATCAAGTGATAAAAGTTCGGTTCTTTTTTATTTAATTCATAGTGAAATTTGGGGTCCCTCACCTTTTTCTAATATTTCTAGAGGACGATGGTTTGTATTGTTTATTGATAATTGTACTAGAGTCACTTAATTTTTCTTGCTTAAACACAAGTCTGATGTGAGTACAGTCCTCCCACGATTTCATGACATGGTACAAAACCAATTTGGTGTCAAAATCAAGAGGTTTAGGTCATATAATGCTAGGAACTATTTTAATCAGATTTTAACTCCATATTTTAAGAGGGAAGGGATAATTCATGAGTCGTCTTGCATAAACACTCCACAACAAAATGGAATTGCTGAAAGAAAAAATGGTCACCTACTTGATACAACTCGAGCATTCCTATTTCAGAATAGTGTGCCCAAATCATGCTGGGGGATGCAGTTCTAACAGCCACACATCTCATAAATAGACTACCTTCCAGAGTCTTAGGTTCTAAAAGTCTTATGGAAATGCTCTCAAAGTTCTATCTTGGCCTAAGTACCACAAATCATCTTGTTCCCAGGATATTTAGGTGTGAGTCTTTTGTTCATATTTATCACCAAAACAGGGAAAAATTGGATCTAAGGGCTATTAAATTTGTTTTTGTTGGTATTCCTCTACTCAGAACCCATGTTATCTGTCGCACCCTCTGATAATACTGTGATAGCTCTTGATGATAGGATGACACGCAAAGTGCACTCAAGGAAGAATAGTTTAGTCCCTGAACCTGTGCAGATCCAAGAACCAGACCTAATTCCTGGAATTGATGCAACAACTCCTAACCCTCTCTTACAAGATGAGTTAGAACATAATCCTATTGAACCCGAAGAACATGACTCTCATCCAATTGCCCTTAGAAAAGGAACTAGAGAATGCACCAAATGACCATTCTACCCACTCTCACATGTATCATTTCATAAAATTTCACCAATCCATAGAAGTTTTCTTACAAGTTTGAATAGCACCCACGTACCCACCAGTTTATCTGAGTTTTTATCTAATGAAAACTAGAAACAAGCAATGATGTTGAGATGCAGGTCCTAGGAAAAAACAAGACTAGGGAGTTGGTGACGTTACCAGCAGGGAGAAGACCAGTGGGATGCAAATGGGTGTACACAGTGAAATATAGAACATATGGGTTATTAGAAAAGTACAAAGCGAGACTTGTAGTTAAAGCATGTACTCAGATATATGGAGTGGATTATCAAGAGACATAGCTCCTATAGCCAAGATGAATACCGTTAGAGTTCTACTATAGCTGCCAATTATAATTGGGATATGCACCAATTTGATGTCAAAAATGCATTTCTGCATGGAGATCTTGAAAAGGAGATTTATATGGATATCCCACTGGGATTTAGAAAGCACATAGCTGCCAATCAAGTATGCAAACTCAAGAAGGCCTTGTACGGGCTCAAACAATCTCCAAGGGCATGGTTTGGAAGATTTGCAAAGGTGATGACAAGAATGGATACAAACAAAGCCAAGGGGATCATATGTTGTTTGTGAAACATTCAAATTCAAGGGGAGTAACTCTTGGTATACGTTGACGATATCATCTTGACAGGGAATGATGAAAAGGAGAGAGGTTTTGACGCAGTAATTGGCCAAGGAATTCGAGATTAAAGAACTAGGAAGGTTGAAATACTTCCTAGAAATTGAGGTTGCACATTCAAAGAAGGGAATTTTCATCTCCCAACAGATATATATTATAAACCTTCTCAAGGAAACAGGAAAGTTGGCATGTAAGCTAGTAAGCACACCAATAGATCTTAACCACAAGCTTGGAGAGGCTGAAGGCGATGTTGCAGTGGATAAAGAAAGGTATCAACGGCTAGTAGGAAGATTTATTTATCTCTCTCACACAAGACCAGATATAGCATATGTTGTGAGTGTGATTAGCCAATTTATGCACAACCCAAAGAGGTTCATCTGCAAGCTGCTAACCGAGCGTTACATTATCTTAAAGGGTCTCGAGGAAAGACATCCTTTTTAAACGTAATAAAGGACTAGTACTTAAAGTATATACGGATGCTGATTATGTTGGATCTATGGTTGATAGAAGATCTACCACTGGGTATTGCACCTTTCCTAGTGGGAATCTAATAACATGGAGGAGTAAAAAGCAGTGTGTGGTGGCTAGATCTAGTGTTGAAGTAGAATTTCGTGCCATGGCTCAAGGAGTTTGTGAGTTATTATGGTTGAAGATCATTTTGGAAGATTTGAAGATTATGTGGGATGGCCCAATGAAACTATACTGTGATAATAAATCCGCAATTAGTATTGCACATAATCCAGTACAACACAACCAAACGATTCAGTGGGATGCCCAATGAAACTATACTGTGATAATAAATCCGCAATTAGTATTGCACATAATCCAGTACAACACGACCGAACGAAACACATCGAGATAGACAACCATTTTATTAAGGAGAAATTATTTAGTGGAATGATCATTACTCCTTATGTGTCTACTGGTCGCCAACTCGCAGATATACTCACCAAAGGTTTAAGCAGTGCAGTTTTTCAAGCAAGTGTATACAAGCTAGAAATGGAAAATATCTATTCACCAACTTAGGGGGAGTGTTGGAAAATGTAATCAATATACAGCTAGCAAATCAGTTAATTTAGGAGGTTATAACCATAATTAAAAGATGATTAGGCAATCCCCTAATCAAGGGGATCTGATTGACGTAAATTGTAATTATGGAGATGATTGGGCAATTCCCTAATCAAGGGGATATGATGTAATTAGATTAGAAAATTTCCTTTTTTTGATGTTAGGAATAATTGTATATATAGAGGTGTATGCTTGTACAAGATAAGAATCAATGAAAATCATTCTTCCAAAATTCTACATGAACCAAATAGAGAACAACTAGACAGAAGCACATAATTCTCACAGATAAAACCTACTTTTTTGGGACAGTAATGTAAAATAGACAGATAATTTAATTAGAGAAAAAACTAAAACTTATTCAAAGTTATATTTGTTTTATTAGAAATAAAAACATTACCTTCTGGCAAAGATTTCGTATAACTGAAATTTTTTTCACCCGCTGCCTTGCATCTTCAGGCAACTCAAACTGCAGAAGAAATAATCTCAACAAAGTAAATATGCAGCTCTACCGAGATTCGTTGCATAAAGTTAAATTAGTAACCAAGAAACCTCGTATTTGAGTTTCGCAAATTCTTGAATGTCAGACCACAAACTATCAGAGGTGATACTCAAATATAAGGACTCTTTCTTCCTCGCATATCCCCCATTTCTTAACTTAGTTGTCCCTTGGAAGACTTCCCAGAAGCATGATGTCCTGAATGAACCTGTAAAATATGGATGCCATGGGTTTCAGGATTACATGGAGAAAAAAAAAGCATGACATGCCAAAATACAAGTAATATGGAGCCAACTAATGTAGTAATAATCACACGACGCATTTGAGCTTTTCCATGTTTTACATCATTGTGGCAATTTGACATAATAAGATCACTATTCTCTACCCTTCATTGCATCTACATACAAAGAACATCCACAAAGCAAAGCTAGTAACAAAATTTCCAGATCAAGAATGCCAAAATATTAACATGAGATAACAGGTTCAGAGGACAATAACAACTGTTGACAAAATTTATTTATCAAGTTATATACCTTTTTCTGGGTTTTTGACTGTGAACTGTTAGCAACACCTTTAGCAGAAACAGCCTGAACTTTTCCCAAGAAACAGTTGAAAAAATGTGAAATCACATGCCCAAGATCATGATCCTCTGTATCTCTTAACATGTCCTGCATGTCCAAAAAAAAGTGGGCCATAAATAGGCAAAGTTCATACAAAGGTCAAAAAATTACATAATTAACTATCTTGCAGATAGTTTGATAAGAGAAATTTGTTTCGCAACCAATCAGGAGAAACCACATCAAGCTAGCACGCATATCTAAAACAGAAAAGAGAAAATGAATCTGCCCCAGGGTACCACAGCCCAGCATCAGAAAAAGTGAATAAGAAGTGTGGCAAAGAAAGGCATGCTTTGTGCTGTGCCTTGAAGGGAAGCATCCTAGCAATTGAGAATGAGAAAACTAGTGGCATGCATAGTGGGTTTCTTAAGAAGAAGACAGTGTCTGATCAAATAGAACAACTCAAAGTTCACCAAGAAAAATCTTCAGGGCTAAAGTAGCTTCCTTTACAGTTTATGCACCCAACAAGACATTATAAAACGCATCCAAAGATAATAGACAGCCACCAGAAATTATGGGCACACAGAAATATAGTCTGCAGTTTTTAAAACCAGTAGGAAAGAAATGATAATAAATAACACCTCATCTCAGATTGCACATAGCAATACCATCAAAGTGAATGGCAACGGTAACTTAAATTCAAATTCAGTTCCAATAAGTTGGCTAGCTTCAATCAAATGAGTCATCAAACTAGAGCCAGAACAGCGAAGCTTGACAATGTTCGTCATACACTCCAATCAAAGAGCACAGTTTGAGTTAGCAGTACATAAATTGAGGATTTTGATGCCAGCAACAAAATAAAATTAATTAGCAATCCCAGCATATCTTACGGGGATGGGGAAATCAATCTTATATACCTATGATATAACTTTATACCCTGTGTTCCTGAGTTTACAAATATTGCAAAAATATGAACAATTGTTGACCACTATATTTCAGAGATGACAATCTCTTATTCGAATTGCTGACACTATATTTCAGAGAAGACAATTATTATTATAATCACGAAATAATATAGAGTTCAACAACTGCCTGACTGCAACTAAGATGAAACCACAGAGAGCTTACTAAAACTACAGAAGAATAAACAAGCACCCTATCGGGGGCCAGTAAATTAAATTTTTAAGCACATTTTAACGAAAATTCCTAGTCACTCCTTTGGTAATAAGATTATATGAAGTTGGGACCTAAAACCTCGAAAAAAATAATGAAGAATTTAGTTCTTTTAGGTTTCCCATATGTTTATCATGTAGTTAAGGAAGTCCCACATTTGAAGTCCCTTCTAAATTAGAATTTGACAAAATTTTGAGATCTAAGGCTAAAAGGGTTCGGGACCCTAAGATAAGATTAAGATGCAGTGGCAATCCACAATGAGATTCTAGATATGACAATCCACATGGCAGAAAGAAATAGATGTGTCAAAGAAACCATGATCAGCAGTTTTACCAAAAGAAACCAAGCAGTCAAAAGTATGATCTAAAATTTTCAGAATACCTTCCACTGATTGGGTAATCAAAGAGGGGATCACCTAATCATGATGTTTATATGTTAAGCAAAAACAAGGGTGAAGTGCTCGATAAAGTGTTAGTTACCTTAACAATATGCTTAGCAGATCTGACAACAATTTCATTGGAACAAAGATCCCATAAGTGAGGCATATGTCTGGTCCTTCAGCAACCTGTAGCACCAAAGAGAACAGATAAGCTATTGAACGGAAAACACAAAGATAAGTAAAACCAGACTTTTCAGCCCCACTCCACAAACCTGAGATTCAAGTTGAAGCTACAGAAAATTTAAGGGAATAAAATGTCAGAAAAGGGTGCTACATCCATTAAGAACTTGTTCTTACTTTTCCAATATATCGAACGTTAATGCCAAGTGCATGGAGTGCTTCAGTTAAAGTTTGTCCATCCATTGGTGAAACTTCAAGGGTGCTAAGATCTTGTATGAATTTAGGCAGTACAACATCTTTAAGATACAGACTTGCTTTCCGCACATTTTCCTCATCCACAGCGATATCCTGGAAAATATTATTTTGAAAAATTTAACAAGAAAACTTCATGAAAATTATTGGGTTAAATGACAGGTTCGGAAAGGTTAAATATGCTACCTCTTGATCCCCGGCTAGCTTAAATTCAGTAAAAACATTAGGATTGAAGAGTATCTCTTTGCTTGTATCATTAGTCTTAGAGTGAGAAAAACATTCTTGAAAGTTCTGCTTTTCAGCATCCTGTGGAAACCCATTAACAGAGTGTGAACCAGAACTAGGTGGAGCAACAATTAAACTTGATAATATGCTCATCCATACATCAGAGAGAATTAAAAAAATTTAATCCAACAAACAACTTGAACCTTTATTAAAGATAAAAAGTCAATGTAAAAAAGAAAGAAATGATCTATTACACAAGTCAAATCAACAGTATTTCAATATATTACACAAGTCCTTGTCATTCAAGTCAAAAGCAAACCACTATCGCATGACAAGTGAACACATTAAAAATAAATCTGTCAAACTTCAGAATTGAATATATTGAAGTACTAAAAGCTGAAAGCAAACCATAACCTTAATTATCAAATCAAGTAAAGAGGAGATAGACATTGAAAATCAGAGAAGGAATAAAATTATATGATGCGCTCAAGCTGCACTAGCTTAAGTAACAGGCAGCAAAGAAGTCCAGAAGTCGTCATTTTGTAGTACTTGCAGAACATAACTGAGCGAGGAAGCCAAGTGCAATCCCCAACAGCCAGCTAAAATTCCAAAAGAAGAATAACTCATAAAAGTGGATAAACAGATTTTCCAGTCCTCTGGCAACTAGCATAGACTCAAGAAAGTTTTAAATCTAGATATTTTTATGGTTCATCTACTGACAATGTATTCAACCAAATTTTAGGGCCTCTTTAAGTTGTAATCCAGCTGAGTAAATCTACTCTTAAGAAACAAAGATAGGTTTTACTCTATGCAATTTTCTGAAGTTGCTTCCTAAGAAAATTAAATGGCATTTTTTTACCCACAACATTCAATTGAAATAATTCTTGCAGCGTGAATTTCTATTTTCATGATTTAGTGTGACATTGGCATGCACAATGGGCTCAGGCCTCTATTTATACAAGCTTAACTACAGTTACACTAGAATTCTCAAAGAGAAGATTCTTCAAATATCTCACAGAATAGGTCCTGCACAATTGATTATGCACATTGGGAGTGCTAGGATGCATCAAAAACATGGTCTAGATTTCTACCCTCAAAGGAGATTCTTCAACATACATAGCAGAACATGTGCTTCACCACTGCATGTGTGCATACTTAGTAATTGTAAGCATAGCTGAATTTTCATTTTCAGAAGAGCACCCCGTTTTGTAAAAGCTATATTCATGTCATAGCATCCCAAAGCTAATCTCACAGGAACCTGTACCTGTAAGTCACTTGTTGATGCTGCATGTTCCTCAGATTTCACCACTTCTTCAGCACCATTGACATTCAAAGAATCAGAAACAACAGAATTCTCCTGTTCTGATTGACACCCGCACTTCGACATCTTAGCCGCTTCAGCCTTTTCATGACAAAACAAGATAGTTTAAGATTGTGATATATCCAATATGGTTTAGAAGTGATATTGACAGGTGGAAAGCTGAATCTTACATGGCAAAAGCCAGATATTAGTTCCGGCCTCAAAATGCAAAATCTGGAACCTGATCCAGTATAGTTTGCATCACGAGGAGTGACTCTCATCAAATCCAAAAGATAATGCCTGGGTACAGACAACAATGTAAACACCATAAAACAAGAGAATATTGAAGAATGAGGCAGGAAAAGTTGCAAAGTTACATCTGTTGTGGTTACTACCTGGAATAACACACCAAAAAATGGATTCAATATGATGCTGAAAAATATTTACCAAGTCCATAAGAAGACCTTGTACAAGATGGAAAAGGATTACTCTTGCGAGAGACTTAACCAGAGTTTTCAGACACAACAAGATATGATTCGACATGTCGCAGCTGACACTTAACAAGAAGGACAAACATTTGGACACACATTGAGGGCTGAAGAATAAGGTAAGCATAAAGATCTTTCTTTAACTACCCATCCTCCAATTGAAACCAAAAGGAAGCAAGTAGATGTATTTACAAATGATTGATTCGGGGGAACTGCCAATGTTCAAAGTGCTTTTTACTGGCTGGGAAGGAACATCAGACAACTCGCACTTAAAAAAAATGGAGAAAAGAGAAAAACAAAGAGATATCTATAGAAGCTAATTACAAAAGTTACTGGACAATCTGAAAGACAAGTTTCACCTGTCATCGCTACCAACAATGCCCTTACACTCAACTGGTGCAGCTAGCTTGAAAACATTAGCAGATCCATCGAGCACAGTGTGCTCCTTCAGATGAAGACGTTTGGCAGCTTCCAGTACCTACAAGATAATCGTAGGACTAAGAATTATTAATGGGGTCAAGAGTTGACCTACAAATTTTGGCAAACATTAGGGAATTCTAGGACATTAGCAACAAGGAGCCCCATAGCACCAAGAAAGAGACAAGTTTTATAAACCTCAGAAATGACATAGTTGCCATGACCATGATTAGAAGACAAATTGTAAGTCCTTCACTTAAGATTTAGAATTTCACTTCCATGCTTATGGAATAAGACCATGCAAAAATGGAATCAAGAGTTGACCAATAAATTTTGGCAAAAGAAAGCCCGATGATACCAAGAAAGAGACAGCAAGTTTTAAATCATCAGAAATGACATAGTTGCAATGACCAGAATAAGAAAATAAATTGTAATTCCTTTACTCATGATTTGGAATTTCATTTTCATGCTTGCAAAATAAGACAAGGTAAAATGCAGAATGACCAGGCACCTTCAAAACAAGCAGCAAGCTAAAGGATTGGACGAAGAGCTAACATACAAAATCAGCCAAACAAATGAGAAAGTACGGTTATATTTGCTTTCATTTTCCCATAATTTTTTTGCCTTTTCAGACCAAACACGTGTATGTTTTGCTCATTTTCTGAAATTGTTTACTGAAAACAATTTCAAAAACAACCCTGTTGTCAAATCTTACACCCCATTTTCGAATCTCTATCTTATAATTGAAATAAGTAATCCAAACATATCTTCTCAAAATTAAATTTCAAATCAATCTGTCAACTTAATTGTTCAAACTTTGCTACTCACTAATGCAAACACATTTTCATTTTAACACATTCCCCCAGGAGATCTTCTCAAGATCAAAAGATTTTTTGACAAAGAAAGTGAAATTAATCCAAGCATAGCATACATCCTTGAACTTCTTTGAAAGAGAAAAACATTCTTATGCAACAAGGTTCAATTCATTGACAACAACTGCCTAAAATTATTACAAGCGCCTGTCGAGTCCCCCCCCCCCCCCCTTCCTTCCTGTCAACCTCCAAAAAAATTCTAAGACAATGATGATAAGTATGGCATTATATTTATGATACCTGAACAAAGAAGCCTAGGCTATCCTTCCAACAACCCAATATCCAAATGAAAATGCAAATTCATTTCACTAATAAGAAACCGGGACTAGTGCAGCATACACCTACAAATAAGAATGTTCAAACTTCAAGTCTCCTTTTTCAACTCCAGAGAATTTTGTTAGGTAGAAAAGGCAATAATATGAAGTAAAGAACAGATTAGGCACACACGTGTAACTCTAAGTGGTTCCAGAAACAATAATAACCCTATACTATCCTAAGCCTGGTAATATTATGAGAAACTGAAAATTATAATGCTAGAAGTATGTGTATGGCGATTTCCCAGAGTTGAGTAATATTTTGGAGCAAGTATGAAGAGAATTTCTAGTTCCAATGATTCCCATGAGAATGGTGATGCAGGTATGACACTACAGATAAAGGCTTATGTCATGAAGCTGGAGAAATTTTCAGCAAATTCTAGATAACTGATGCAATCTAGATACATTCATGGTAAAATCACTTAGCTCATTTCTACCTTGGAATGAAAATCTTCACTCCAGCAAATTTTCTTGCCATTGTCAACAGAACCATATAGAAGGGAGTCCGATTTATCACCTTGAAGGATTCCAGGCAACACACTCTGGCAGGAGAGGAAAAAAGTAAGCACATACAACGAGCCAAAAAATGAGACATGGCAACATTTACCATCTTATTGCTTAATATAGTAAATTAACTATCATCTTTAAATATAAGAGTAGCATGAACAACTTAAAAGTCAAAATTAGTTGGTCATTCAGAAATGTTTGAGAACCACAAACCAGAGGAAGGGGGAAGCAACATTGATGTGGCACAGAAGATGCAACTAGAAGAAATAAAAGAGGGTATTAAAGTGGCAAAAATTAGTGAGTGGGGAGCTTAGTAAATGCAAAATTAAAAAAGATATTTATATTTTCTCAAGCATCTAGTGAGACATCTATTCTGGTCAAATACCAAATCCCGAATTAGAAAGAGACCCGTGAATTCCGTTGAACATAAGTGTAAGCAAACATGCACCTGTGCAACAACTCTATGACCTCTATAATCAATTATGGCCATAGCAAGATTGTATAAGCCAGGAACATCAGCTTCCTGGTATGCCTTGGTGCCTTTCAAGTCATTGTTAGCACTTGCATATGTGGCTTGCTCACTTTCAGCCAACTGAGCCTCTGCCGGCATGTCAGGAGAAAATGTCTCAATGCCACCAATGTTTTCCGTATTTGGAAGAGCAGATTCATCCACATACGGAACTTTAGGAGCTTCTTGTGGCAGATTGTTCTCCGACTTCTCGCAATAATTCTGCGATGAGGCTGTGTAATGGACTTTAGAGTTTACTTCTGATGCCTGCTTCCGGGGCAATTGCTCAAGGTCCGCATCAACTGCAAAACTGAAGAATATGTTGTTGTGGACATACCTAGAAGTCAAAAACAAAAATGATATCGAGTTAACACAAGTTATATATACGAGGAGTCACAAGGGAAACAGAGTCGAAATGTCAAAAGCGGGAGATACTTTACAGAAATTGCAGCATGCAAAAAACTTTTGCTTTCCATATGAATAAGCAGGTGGATATTCATGTTCATGTATGGGTACAGGCAATATGAAGTACGCATAAAGGATATAGATTAGCAAATGCAGCATATGAAGGTCACATACAAACTTAACAAATCCCCTGTTAATAATTATACTAGGATCTGTCCCAATTGGAAAGTTGTGATTCCTCTGCCATAGTACTCCCTATTTTTTTTAGCAGAACACAAATCACACGTGCAAAAGAATTTTAAAAAAAATGAAAAAGAAAAGAATAGACCAATTCCACAGATTGAAAAACAAATAAATAGGATAGTGACAATAAAAGCTCTTGGAAAGCACTTTGTTTTTCCCAAGTATACTCACATATGAAAGCACTCTGGATCAGTTGGATTAATAGGTGGAATACATCTGCTTATCACTCCAATAGCACCACTAGTGGCAGCATCAACAAAATCAGAAGTCACCTTGTAAAGAGCCCTATCTCTTAAGATCCTACGATATAAGTAATTGGTAAGTGATATAATATGAAGATATTTACACAGGTATTGATCTGGCAGCAAATACTGCACAAAGATATCAAAAAGTACACCTTTCCTGATGTGTAGCATGTGGGAACTCCCGACATGACTGCAACTCTTCATTCCAATCTCTCTGCATGCCAATCAACTCACTTCCAAAGGAAAGAGTCAAAGAATTTTCCGATCTGGCTGCATCACGTTTGTGATCTGAAATCACCATCAGCCGTTAGACAGTTATCAGAATACACATATAAAAAAGACAGAAGCCAGAAACACAAAAAACAGGATGATGAAACACCTACTAAGATATTATAACAAATCCACAACAAGCCAGACAAACAGGACAATTAAAAGAAAAAGATAAAAAGGAATAAGTATTTACATGGTTTCGCCTGCATCTTCTAGTGAAGACAGATTCCATTAGAAAAAAGATATGATAGATTATTATACTGTCTCTCAAAATCCTATGCATAATTGGAGGGCCTCACTTTATTAGTATTGACATACATGATATAAGCCTATCAAAAGCAATTAAAGATAATTATTATGTCAAATTAAACCCTAACTGAAAATCAATGGGCCCTTACTCAGTTAGCTTTTGTTTGTTACATTAATCAGGAAATTTTGGCCTGAGTAAAAGAGATCTCAACAGAATCGTACAGAATGGATGGTATGAATTCATAGTCTAGACATCTTTAGCACAAATAAAATATGGAATTCAAATATCTTTGCTCAAGGGAACTCTAGACAAAGATGAGGGAAACAGAAGCAAGCATTTCAGTACAGTTTTCTATTCCAAAAATCTTTAGTTGGAATTTTTTGGATAGCTGATAGTAACTCTTTTTTAAAAGAGAAGGAAAAAAGAAGTTCCTATCATTGGTTTAAATTTTTATTCTTTATGAACTCATAGGGGATCTGACAAAGTGATAAATAACTGTGGAGACAGGCAAAAGATAACCAGTTCCTAAGGAATCTTTCCCCAAGGAAACAATGAGAAGCACCAATTCCCAGTGAAGAGGTTTAAGTAATGGTACCAATCAGGCTGATCAGATTCTAAGTTGCTCACCACCAATAAAATACAGGAAAATGTCTAGTATCTCATCTGCTACCTATGACCTACAAACATCAGACTGCAGAAAGATTTGGGCATACCAGGAATAGGATACAAGCCCAGCCATGAATTTGGTGGCAACAGAGATTGGACATTTTCAAAGGGATGTGCAGAAGCCTTACACTCCAATATTTCACGAAAAGCTAGGAAAACCAAAAAAACAAAGTAAGTGATACAGTAACAATTAAGATTATTTTAATACTTGAAGTTCAAAATATTAGTCTGGTCAGAAGTAGCCAAATTTTTGTTACCTTTCTTGAACTTAGGGCTAATCCTTTGCAAAAGTCCAACAAGCGATGTTGCTTCTGAAGCAGCTTTATTTGGCCTTGGATCAAGAATATTCCCTGTGCTTGAGTTAACATAGAAAGCTTTTGTTGTTCCCGTAATACAATAGTTATTTCCTTCTAGCGTTACCACGTCCAAATAAATCAAGTCTCCAGAAAGCCTGATGCAACCAGATAACATTCAGTATGTTAGCATTGATCTTCTGCCAAAAAAAGAAACAAACCAAATAAAAAGGGACAAGTAGAAAGAGGAAAGGCCACTGGAATAACAAAATTTTAAAATTCTATGCAATATTATGAAGATTATTCTAATTAATACAACCTTCTGTGGCTTGGCGGAGGATTGAATGAAGAGAAAACAATACTTTCAACACACTTAATCTCTTTGGAGGGTGATGACAATAAATTAGTGAGTGAGTCAGTTACATTCTCCATAAATCCCAAATTATCGAGTTCTGGCACTTCAGCTTTCGCTGCATCTGCATATAAACATAGGAGAAGGGAGTTATAAATCTACTCCAAAGCAGTATCCAAGTGGGAAATAGAATGTGAATAAGAAAGAAAAAATAAAAGAGTCAGCATTAGGCAAAATGATATGAAAAATCACAAACCTCCTAGATTGGCAGATGCATTTTTCCCTGTTTCATGTTGTAGTGCGAGCATTGTGGACAAAGAGGAATGCAATGTTGAAAGAGAAAGCAACTCTCTAGTTCGGTGAACATGAGCCCTGATGGATCGATCATCATACAGTGCTGCAAGGGATAGCCTCAATTTAAGGTCCGTGAGAAATAATGCCAAAAATGCCACATAAAAACATATATATGCCAAAGTTTATTCCTTTTGCAGAAGACTGTTTTCTGCAGCATATGATGCATATAAGTGGTGCAATAAAATAAATGAATGATACTTGAGACACCTCTTCCATATCATGTCCCCAAAAGGTAATCACGGATTATCACTAAATTCAAAATGAGTCAATTCTTCCTAGTTGAGTATCTCCGTTAGAAGCAACCGAGTAAAGAGGATTAAGCTTACCAGCAATCATCTCCAAAAAGCAGCTCCCACTAGTAATATCGGCAACTTCAGAAATCTCATTGTAGTCTTCTAGATGATGAACAGCACCATCCTTCGTGTGCAGTAACAGATCATAGCAAGTAAAAAAACATGTCTCTGGGGCATCAAGGAGAAACTGCCTCACATCCATTACAGAATCTCCAGGACTCAACTGCAAATGCAATTAGTTTTAATCCATGGAACAGGCATTCAAAAATTTGCTAAGCCGCACAAAGAAGATATCAATTTTGGCAGATAACTAATCAAAAACAGTAGCCATGGAGTTCTGGATCAGCTGATTGATAGGCAAGACAAAAAAGGAAGGAGTAACATTTACTTCGGCTGCAAACAAGGCAAAGCATGGGTAAAAGATGTTCAGATGTTTCAAGTTTTCAAAATTAACAATTAACTAATAGTCTCAGCTTACTTGTAGCTCAAGCTTCTCCCCTCCTTGTGTTTTCACAAAAACAGGATAAAGATGAATATCAGCTGCCATACGAAGGAAACAATCGTCATTATCTGAATGTTAATGTGGGATGTGAAAGCATGTTAATACATGTGTATGCTCTATGCATTTATTTACAAAATTAGATTATAAATTTACTCAGCAGCAGTTGGAAAGAACATATTTGATGGAAGGAGGAAAAAATCTCAACCTCACGTGCATTCAATTGTTTGGTCTTAATAACAAAATAAAAGATCATAAAAATCAAGTGAATTCTGGCAGACAGCACCAATAAGCCAACTAGAGACATGGGAACCAGAAATTTGGTAAACATAAGGACAGATTGCATACATGTGTTTAATCAATTGGCAGAAAATATCAAAAGAATTAAAGTAAATAGAAAGTGCATTTGGAAGGAAAAGGCAGAAAATTACCACAATGCCGTTGTCGACATGATATGGATTAGAAACATAAATATTTTCAAGTCTGCTAACAGAATTCTAAGGTATCCAAACGAAAAGGAAACAGAAATAAAGAGGAAAAAAAAAAAGCAAAAACTTCACATTGTGTGCAGCATTAGCAAGAATGTTTTGCCCTTCTTTAAATAAGGTTGCTTCTTGAGTTAGACATCCCAAAACACATGTTTCTAAGCATGAAAATGCACGTGCAAGCATGGCTTTCTTGTGTGCCAAATTGCCACGTTTAAAATGAGTGCAGTTATTAGATCTCCGCATTTATTCTTGATCAGGCATCAAGAAAGAGAAAAAATGGAGCTCTAATGTTAACTTCCACACTGAATTGTGGCTCACTTAGCTAAAAAATTTAAATTGCAGCAACTAACAAAACGAAAAATGGCATTTTGTGATTTTACTTAAGAAACAACTTAAAAACACATAAAGACAAAAACAATAAACATCAAAAACATGTTTATGACTATGAGCTTCAGCAGCCCAAGAGCAAAAACAAGCCAAATACAACAGTTACTACAGTCACAAAAGACTACCATGGAATGCAATATTAGGCACATAGACTGGAAAATCAGAGCACAACTAAGACGAGATTTTAGATATTCTAATCTGATAGCAAATTAAACAGTGAATTCAATCATCCGTGCAACCAAACATAATTGAATTATTGTTTACTTTCAAGTTCTAATAAATGAGCACAAAGCAATAACAGTTTTCCAAAGCTTCACGAGTTGACTGTTAGAAAAATTTCTGCCAAAAATCTTGTTTATCTAATGAATCTGCTGATGAAAAGAGGTAAAAAAATTATATATAGATTCAAAAGTAGCTTAACTTCACTATTACAGAAATAGATAGATCAAAATTGAGCATCATTAGTTCCACCTTGTTTTGTTGGATGCTGGTGGGACGCATTATCCTGGTCTTTCACTTCTGACTTTGTGTCATTTGATTCGCTCAAGTTCGTATCTCCATTGGCCTGTACTGCACTGGAACTATCATTCAAGGGAGCATCAGAAGAGATGGCCTGCTCTGAAGAATTCATAGCACCTTGCTGCGACCCTTTACGATTCCTCCCCCTACTCGACTTTCCCGCCATATTTATCTCTTATATGAAGAAATACATGCAATTAGAAATTAGAAAAACAAAATCCAAGGTCCCATCTAATAGTCATTTATAGCAAACCTAAAAGATTAAATATGTAATGAGAGCAAGACAAATTGCGCACGTTAAAAGTCTTTAAGGTTACACTCTTGTTTCAGCCCGGATCAAGAAAATACCATGCAACGAGAGAAAAAGACAAATAATGAACTAATGATAAAGAGTCAAACTTTTTCTCTTACTCCTTAATCCAAGATTTCATTCATCACTTTTCCCATACAAATAATGCACATTAAACTAAATAAAGTCAACACCTTTCCATTCCAGATAAACAACAAACATTTCTGATATTCAATGCACTAAGAAAATGAATTAATTACTGCAAGTGTAAGCTCAAAACCATGTAAAATATGATGCGATAAAACCATCAACAGGAATTTAAAAGAAAAAAATAGAGAACGACAAATGAACCCAAGTACTATACTGGCAAAAACCCATAAGCTAATTAAAATCATAGCATAAAGACTAATCATTTTCAATTCACCATACCACCAAAAAAGCCTTTGCTACAAAAAAAGATTATGTGCACACAGATAACACGTGTACATATGCGTATGCAGAAGTGTACAGCATGTTCATAAATTATCGTGTGATTAAATTCAAAGCCAGCAAACTAAAGATAGCAGGGTGGTTTAACTTATTGTATTGATAGTACTACCTGTGGGGAAAGGCGAGAATCGCTGCCCAACTGTTTGATTAAATTTCAAAACAGGTACTTGCAAACAGTTGTGTGCGGGCGTGTGTGTATTTTTGGGGGTTCTGAGGGCTCGGGTTTTACGGAGCTAGGGGAAAAGGAAGGAGTAGAGAGAGAGAGTGGCTGAGAGACGGCGGATTTTTGGACCCAATTTATAGTAACCGATTTTTCGATAATTACATATAAGAAAAATGCATATAAACACCTTGCAGTTTGTGTAAATTGAAAAAAATCATCATAGAGGTTAATTCCACTTTACTCGGACCATCTTGTTAATTATTACTTCATTCTCTATATTTTTAATTGTCTCATTTTATACAATTAATATATTATTTTATTTTACTTTATTTCTTTACTCTAATTGTCTCATTTTAAATCTTATACTATTAAAAAATAATAAAATTATCTTTACTCGTGAAATTATTTTAAATTTTTTAATATTAATATAATTATACTTATGTTCTATTAATTTGACAACTTAATTAATTGATACTTAACATTAAATTTATTTAAAATTTGATGGTAATCAAATTTTAATAGTTAGTTTTTATTTTTGCATAATTTCTATTAAATTACTATATAGTATGATATTTTTTATTAATTAATACACTTTACTTATGAGATTTTTTACTCATTATGAATATAAAAACTATATAATATATTACTAAATAACATTTTACGGAATATGTAAAATTGATGATAATTTTATTATTATTAATAGAATTATTATAAGTTCATAGAAATTATGTTAAATTCAAAATAGTCATTATAATCAAATAATAGTAATAAAATTAATTATTAAAATCACTATGTGTTTTTCAAATTTAACATAGTATTTATAAAATTACGATAATTTAACTATTTATAATTATTTAATAGTATTAAATTAAATCTAAAAATAAATTTTTTGTATTTAATATTTTCCTATGAAGTTTTGATAATTTCATTAATAATGAGAAATTTATTACTAATATTTTTTACATACTTAACAAAATATTATTTTGAAATATATTATATATTTTTTATATTTATGATGAGTATAAAACTTATAAGTAAAATGTATTAGCTAATAAAAAATTAGGAAAATTACAGTTTGTCATCGAAACTATTCATATTTTGGTACATTGCCAACTAAACTTTTTTTTATTACACTTTTCCATATCAACTCCACGAATTTTACATCTTGCCACCTGAAGCTCACCGCCGGTGAAATATTCCACCCAAATTCTATCACGTGTCTTGCACATGGGAATTTTAAGGGCAAAACTGTCTTTAACCAGGGGATGTTGTGGGCAAAGTTGTCATTTTACCCACTTAGCCGCTTACCATTATTTAGGCGCAATTGAATAAAATCTTCCTCATTCTTATGCTCTGTTCTTGAAATAAAAATATGGAAGCAAACAGCAGAATTCACCATGGATGGGATATGTCATTGTGGAAGAAATGTAGCCAAAAAGACGTCTTGGACTTATCTCAACCCAGGAAGGAGGTATGCTGATTATAAATTTTTTTGGGTAAGATGAATTTCATAAACTCTAGTTCCGTTTTAGTTTTTGATTTGTGAAAATCACCTAATAATTTGAGCATTACTAGAAATGTCATGGACGTTTCACTTAAATCTCTTAATTTCAAAGTAAAAATTGAATCTTTCATAGTTATACTTTGATTTTGAATGTTCACTAACTTTTTAGGAAAAAGACTGTAGGTAATTTATAATTTGTAAAATTAATTTTTAATTTGTAAATATAATTTCAAATTTCTGAAAGTAATTTTGAATTTCTAAGACTAATTTATAATTTTGAAAAAGATTTTATAATTCTGAAGCCTTTTATAATTTTCAGAAATTATTTTGTTAATTCTAAAAATAAATAAATAAATTGTGAAATTGTGAAATTAATATTGAATTATAAAATAAAATTTAAATTTCTGAAATAATTTGTAATTCAGTAAATTTGATGTTGTACTTAATTTGTATGAATTAACCGTCCAATGTGCACTAGAGTTCGGCAGATTATTCCGGGACTACTGAAACGAATTAATAGGCTCAAAGATGATTTGAGACGAAATAGAAGGGAGAAGTGGTTGTGGGTGACATTGGTTATATTTTGGACTATTATTTACCTCTTTAAGTGATTGAAATAATAACACTGTTTTATGTAGGATTATTTTGACCATGATCCAAGTTTTCATGTAATGTGTATGTACTGTATGTATGAATAAATTTTAGTGTTATGTAAGATGTTATCAAGTGTATCCAAGTGACAAGTTTCTCCTATGTAATCTTATTTAAATGCAACAAAAAACACACTTACATGGCAACAATTGAAATAACAATTTTATACACAATAACAAAAAAATATCATTTCATTCCAAATGTAATCATTACAACATGAAAATGTCAAATATGACCAAAATGCTATACTGGCTAATTTGTTCAAACAATCTACCATGCACAACCATTCCCAAAAGCTAAAGTAATTTAAAAGCTAAACATATTCATATAAAATCAACATCCACAAATGTAATCACAAGCTATCCCCAAAAGCTAAAGCTACCCTTCACAACTTGATCATACACATTAACATCAAATATAACCAAAAGCAATCCCCAAAAGCTAAAGCTATACTTCACAACATGTTCATACACATCAACATCCACAAATGTAACAAAAAACTATCCCAAAATCTAAAGCTACGCTTCACAACCAGTTCAAAATATTAACATCCATATTTTTACCTAAAACCTATCCCCTAAAGCTATCATTATTAACATCCATATATTTATCTAAAACCTATCCCCTAAAGCTATCATTTCTGTACAAATTATCACAACAAATAGGCCATCCGTAACCTGTTGAAACCTGATTTAGGCAAAATGCGTCCAAAAGCTAGAAAATGACAAAAAAGTTAAACCTGCCCAATATTACATTTAGGTACAAATTGGTACTTCTTTTTTTTTCTTCTATATAACTTTTCTTGAATTCTTTAGTTTTGGTAGTGGAGAACTTTACATTTTGAGTTATGTTGCTGCTTCTTGCATGTCTCTTTACAGGCCTGATTAAAGCATTGGAATTGGAGACTTGCTGATCATTAACATCGCTGGCTATTTTTCTTTTAGCCTTACTATGTGAAGTTACATCCTTATTTTTGGTTATTGTCCTGGAGTCTTTGCAATTGAATCATTTGTTTTGTTTGTTAACACTAGAGAGTATAGTGCATCTTGTGTAGGTTTCTTGTTTACCTCTGCACCAGATGTTAGACAGATAAGTTAAAGTATTATTTACAAATGTATAATCCACCAAAGAACAATCCCCACATTCAGCTTTGTCTTCACACCAAGTGTTTTTGTGTTTGTTTGGGATTATTGTGCAGGTACTGCGGCATTTCTTTTGTCATTTGACTGTATAGAAACAAGATAGTATATCAACAATAACCTTAAAGAAATTTGCAGTTGATGTAAATTAGTTAGTACCTCCATATTTGTGATTCTTGCATTGTCTTTTCTTTGTCTTGGTTGTACAAAATTTTGGGTTTTTACCCTTGGACTTGCAGCATTTACACTATTTCTTGTGACTTTAGTAAGTGATGTCACCACTCTAGTAATGGTTGTTGCAATTTCCTTGCCTTTCATTTTCTTTTGAATAGCAACACTTGGTTGATCTTTGTTGACAGCTTCAACATCATCACTTGAAAACAATCTTTTTTTACTTTGTTGATTGTACAAAAAACAAACAAATGAAAGAAATGAGTACAAAATAAATATATCATGACAGAATGAAAAAATCTACTTACCTTTCTACCAACATCATTTGTCACTGGTGATGGCATTGATGATGGCACTGGTGATGGAAATGGATTTGGCAATGGTGATGGAAGATCAACATTAGCAACACTTGATTGGTCTTTATTTTCTTGTTGTCTTGTCCATCTCTTTCTTCTCCCTTGTATAAATATAAAAATAATGCATAAGAGAGTTAGCATATCATAACAATATGGAAAACATATACTTACCTATCCACTAATATCATTTCGAACACTATTTTATTGCTTTGCATTTTCTTGTTGTCTTGTCCTCGTCATTCTTCTCCCTTGTATAAATATATAAAAAACAAACAAATGAGAGTTAGCATATCATAATAGTATAGAAAACATATACTTACCTCTCTACCAACATCATTTTAAATACCATTTGATTGCCCTGCATCTGTTTGCTGTCTTGACTCCTTTTTTCCTCCACTATTGATTTATCATAGAAGCAATGAGATATATTTAAATACAAATTACACATCTATATTAAAATACATAATTTATAATTTACCTTCCTAATAGGTTGTTCTCTTTCAAGAGCTGCAGGAACATCCAATCCCTCATATGTAGGTTGAGTTTGCTTAAGCAATGGACAACCTCTTGCATTATGATTTGGTTTTATACATTTTGAGCATGTCATTGTAACTACTTTCTTACTTAATCTTACTGACAGCTTAATGTCTTGTCCTTTTTTTTCATCATTCCTTTCATCTGGTTCTTTTTTCCTATCGTATTTTTTGGACCTACCATGCAGTTTCTCACAACTAGAGGGATCAATGGTGGTAGATCTACCTTGGGTCACATCATCCAGTGTACCCATCAAATGGCTATAAGTCTTCATGAAAATCTCATTCTTGTAACAATTATCCACATAGTCTTCAAGAGTTTATCCCATGTAGTACAATCCATAAATAACATGTGTACAGGGGATCCATGTTAGCTCCTATCTTCTGCAACTACATGTTTTCTTCCCCAAATGTAGTTTAAATCTAGTCCCATGACAACTCTCAATTTCAAACTGGCCATGACCATTCTAGTGGACAATGAACTCCATGGTTTTCTTCTCAATCTCCTCTAAAAGCTTATTGATTTTAGGACACAAGTCTCCATTATACTTATCCATTTGATCCATCTTCACATGTATTGATAAGTGCATATTTTTATATTTATTTGTATCAATTCTTCTATGTCTTATTTGCTTTGTTCTTATTAATAATAGGTTTTTATTAATGTTTTGTGTGTGATAGGAGTTTGAGAATGAAAAGATTGAAAATGAGCCAAAATGAAGTTGAAAGAAGCATTCTTGGGCCAAATTGACACGGTTCCACTGTGGCAGTGTTTGTATTTTGGGCATAAACATCTGATACAAAGCTCAATTGACCTGATTCTTGTCTTATTAGAAAGATAAGATATGTATCTACAACTTTCATGTTTTTAAGATTTTCCAATTCAATTTATTTCAAAGAGTAAAATTCGGTTAAAAAGTCAAACATGCACTGAAACTTCTAGATATGGCAGTCTTTGTATATCTGGCATAACTCTCTCTACAAATGTGATATTGATCTGATTCAAGTAGATAAAGATATCGAACAGATAGGTCTATAATTCTTATAAAAACACCAAAGGTCAATTCAGCCTATAAAGAGGTCAAAAATCAGTTGAAATGGGATATACAGTGTTACACAGCCGTTTTGGAGAAGAAGCAAACAGTAGCATCGACGCCTAGGCGCCCTGTTTTTGACGCCTAAGCGCCATGCTTACTGCCCTCTTCGAGAAATATGGTGCCTAGGTGCCATATTATAGTGCCTAAGCGCTATCCATATGACAAAACTGATGCTTTTGGTTGGAATGGTGGCTAGTGGCAATCCTTTACACTTTTTGGCACATGTTTGTGATATATATACACTAGATACATATATCATACCACACACATTACTCACTTTACACCAAATGCACAACACACCTTTCACACTTTACACCAAATGCACAACACACCTTCCTCACTTTACACAAAATACACAACACATCTTACACACTTTACACCAAATCACATCACCATCTCACACTTTATAAAAGGGCACTATCATTTCAACACAAACATCAATTTTCAGATTCACTCACTCTCTACATTCATTCACATTTTGAAAGCACTTTTGGGGTTTTTGGAGCTTCAAGGAAGAAAAAATAGAAGACGCTTGGAGGAGGAGACATCCATAATCTACCATCAACCTCAACTATCTTCTTCAACCAATAAGTTTATTTGATTCCCAATGTTGCTAATTTTTATTCTCTTGTCATTTCTTATCATGTTAGACTAAACTTCTTTATTGGTTGAGGTTGATTTCAAAGTCCTAGACATGAGTTTTTGTAATTGAATGTTTGATATTATTGATCAATTTCCCAATTGAGGTTGTTTATATTTTTCTATACTTAATATCTTTTGGGTATTTTCTTGCTTTGTTTGGGTGCGCAACCAAATCGGGTTTGAGAATCCCTTACAACTAGATTAGAGATTTTAGATCCATAATTGTCTTGAATTTCTAATCATGTGTAGTAAATTGTGATTAATGATTATGGGATATTTTTGTTAATTGTAATGGAAAACATAACCTAAGTTAAATAACCCAAGCTTGTGTGGTTGTTGCTTAGATCAATTTATCTTTCTTATTTTAATGCATCCATTGGATTAAATTTAGAGAGCTTGTTTTAGGTTGTTTGGTGGGTAGAGAATTAGATAGAGAGCTTGTTCTATCTAACAAGAAACTAAGGAAAGATTGGGGTAGTAGAACTTGTTATTACCTACGGTTGATAATTTCATTGGCAAATTATTCATAATATTGATATGAAATTAGAACTCATTGTCTAGTGGCGGCGAATGAAACTTCAACCTACTTTAATCGATTGTTGATTGTTATTTTGATTTTGATTGATTTATATTTTAATTAGTTTTAATTTATGTGACTTAGTTAATCAACTCAATCCCCATCCCAAACATTTGTTGTTTATTTCTAGAGTTTGGTTGTTGAAGTCTTGATTTTAAGTTAAAATTCTTATGTAGTTGAGTTGATAGTAAATTAATTAGCCTTGATCCTCGTGGGATCGACTCTTACTCGCTCTATACGAGGATCAAGGCTAATTGATTTACTATCGACTCAACTAACTAAGAATTTTAACTTAAAACCAAGACTTCAACAAGCAAACTCTAGAAATAAACAACAATGTTTGGGGGGGTGAGTTGATTAACTAAGTCACAGAAATTAAAACTAATTAAAATATAAATTAATCAAAATCAAAATAACAATCAACAATAGATTAAAGTAGGTTGAGGTTTCATTCGCCGCCACTAGACAATGAGTTCTAATTTTATATCAATATTATGAACAATTTGTCAATAAAATTATCAACCGTAGGTAATAACAAGCTCTACTACCTCAATCTTTTCTTAGTTTCTCGTTAGATAGAACAAACTCTCTATCTAATTCTCTACCCATCAAACAACCTAGAACAAGCTCTCTAAATTTAATCCAATAGATGCATTAAAATAAGAAAGATAGATTGATCTAAGCAACAATCACACAAGCTCGAGTCATTTAACTTAGGTTATGTTTTCCATTACAATTAACAAAAATATCCCATAATCATTAATCATAATTTACTACACATGATTAGAAATTCAAGACAATTACGGATCTAAAATCTCTAATCTAGTTGTAAGGGATTCTCAAACCCGATTTGGTTGCGCACCCAAACAAAGCAAGAAAATACCCAAAAGACATTAAGTATAGAAAAACATAAATAACCTCAATTGAGAAATTGATCAAAAATATCAAACATTCAATTACAAAAATTCATGTTTAGGGCTTTGAAATCAACCTCAACCAATAAAGAAGTTTAGCCTAACATGATAAGAAATGACAAGAGAATAAAAATTAGCAACATTGGGAATCAAAGAAACTTATTGGTTGAAGAAGATAGTTGAGGTTGATGGTAGATTATGGATGTCTCCTCCTGCAAGCCTCTTCCATTTTTTCTTCCTTGAAACTCCAAAAACCCCAAGAGTGCTTTCAAAATATGAATAAATGTAGAGAGTGAGTGAATCTGAAAATTGATGTTTGTGTTGAAATGATAGTGCCATTTTATAAAGTGTGAGATGGTGATGTGATTTAGTGTAAAGTGTGTAAGATGTGTTGTGTATTTTGTGTAAAGTGAGGAAGGTGTGTTGTATAATACCCGAGCCTCGCACTACTCACCTGACCAATATAGTTCATGCATTTTATGCCACGTATGTGTCATTTGCATTTTAATTGATATTTCATAATTTATTATATTTTATACGGCATTTTAATAATTAAACTTTTGAAGTTGTCACCGATATTAGTTTCCAGATTATTTAACCTAATTGGTTAAGTTGGTACTAAAATATGAGAATTTAGATGACAACTATCATATAACATTATGATACACGTAAGTGAAATGTGGCATCGTTGTGTTTATCGATGTAGGATAAAATATGCAAATAAATTAAATAGAGATAAAATAGTGATAATAATAATAAAAGAAAATAAGGACATTATCATATTAATTAAGAGGGTGTAAATTCTTACTAGAAACAAATTTGGAGGTTTATAAATAAATATCAAAATATTATGTATTAATTATATATATAAATATAAAATATATATACATATATATAATATATATGTATAGATGTACGAAATATATATATATATACACACACATATGTATACACGTGTTATGTTAAGGGTAAACATATATATAATATATTGTGTAGTATATATATATATATATATATATACATATATGTATACACTGTTATGTTAAGGATAAACATATATATAATATATTGTGTAGTATAACATATATATATATATACATATATGTATACGTGTAGTGTGTAGTGTGTAGTTATGTTAAAGATAAGTATATATATAATATATTATATTATATTTTCTTAGTAGTTAAGTTATTATAACACACCACATAAACACAAGGTTAAAACACCTCACAGTGCACGACAGCAAAGGAAAGCAAAAGAGAAGAAAAAAAAAAGAAAGAAAGAAGAGAGAAAGAAAAAAAAAAGAAAAGAAAAGAGAGGGTGTTCCAACAAATTTCAACAGTAGGAATTTGAGGAAATTTTGGGTAAGTCCCTTTTAATTTTGGTACGGATAAACAAATATGTTTATACTATTTATTTCTAATCTGAAAAAAAGTTTTTGATCCAAGTTAATTAGTTATCTACCTGTGAGACAATGCCTTTAATTTGAAATTAGTTAAAAATATTCAATTTTATTATCTTATATTAATTGGATGAAAGAGCTAATTTAATTGAGGGATTTGTTACGGGGAATTATAACACATCAATTAGATAATATTAAAATGAATTCGAGATGAGAAATTAAAGTATTTAAAAGGTTCTAATTGGTGTGAGTATAAATTTTAAGGTTGATTGTTATTTAATTAAATTTACGATTTAAGACCCCTTATGAGATTTTGTATAAAAACCCATTGATTAAAATTGAAAATTAATACGTTATACTTTTACAGGCAGTCTTATATCTAAAGTTAGGGAGGAGAATCTCGTTAATTTTCAGTAGGATATCAAAGGTGAAAGGTAAGTGAAAATCCATTTGCAACTACAATGTATGGACATAGTATTTTGTGCATTATCTATATTAAATGTGAGCCTTGTGTGTTGATGTGTGTATTGTGAGTATTATACATACCTTATAGTGCATATGTTGCTTGGATGATGGGACATATGATCTACTGTGTCATTGGATATGCCATTCATCAGCATTTATATGTCCATACATAATACGTGCTCACAGTTGAGGTTTTTGGCATGCATGACATTATTTTCAGAAAGAAAATATTTTGGTTGGCCACTACTAGTGTACCAAGGCCCATGTGTGGCTTATTTATATGATATTTAGGGCGCCGCGAGTATTACTTCTCGGAGGATCATAGGAGTTAACAGGGGGTGTGCCTCTGGTGGTCACGAGAGGGTGGATCACTAGACTGTGCCCTTATCGACACCGCTGGAGGGAAGACTTTTGGAGGGTCACAAGGGAAGACAGGGGGTGGACCTCTGGTGATCCCAGGAGATGGCCCCGGACTGTGTCGATCTGTTTATGGCCATGTGATTATTAATATTGTTGAGAGCTCTATCCGGTACATAGTAGGTAGGCCAAGGGCCCAATGATGGAAAATGATTTTGAATGAACTATTTTTTATGCATAAGTTTGCATTCTTGTCATGATTTCATACAAATGCATTGCATTTATGTTGAATTATTCTTCAGCATGCATGATTTTTATTTACTGAGCATTAGCTCACGTAGTTCATGCATTGTATGTGAGTTTGATGATACTTGAAGCCACTGACTTACTGAACGAGCGGCTGGAGCTCCTACAGGTTCTGAGGATCAGTGTACATGGATGACGACCTATTGGGCTGGTTGTTAACTTATTTGATTTTGAAGTTTATTGTGTTAGATTTTGGGATTTGTACTATGTGTTACTTTTAAAACTTTTTTGTACATGGGTATGTAAATGTTATGGTTGTTATGGGTCATCTGCAGGTATATATATATTAGTTTGTGAGTGAGAAAAATAGTTTATTATTTATTATGTTGTTACAGGAAAAATATAAAAAAAAATCTGTACATGCACACAGGATTTATCATGTCAAAATTATTATATCTATAAATATATATGTGTGTGTAGTATTGGGGATGTAACATGTTGTGCATTTGGTGTAAAGTGTGAAAAGTGTGTTGTGCATTTGGTGTAAAGTGAGTAATGTGTGTGGTATGATATATGTATCTAGTGTATACATATCACAAATATGTGCCAAAAGGTATAAAGGATTGCCACTTGCCACCATTCCAACCAAAAGTATCAGTTTTATCACATGGATAGCGCTTAGGCACTATAATATGGCGCCTAGGCGCCATATTTCTCGAAAAGGGCAGTAAGCACGGCGCTTAGGCGCCGAAAATAGGGCGCCTAGGCGCCGATGCTACTGTTTTCTTCTTCTCCAAAACGACTGTCTGACACTATATATTTTATTTCAACTGATTTTTGACCTCTTTATAGGCTGAATTGGCCTTTGGTGTCTTTATAAGAATTGTATCCCTATCCGTTAGATATCTTTAGCCACTTGAATCAGATCAATATCACATTTTTAGATAGAGTTATACCAGATATACAAAGACTGCCATATCTGGAAGTTTCAGTGCATATTTGACTTTTTAATCAAATTTTACTCCTTGAAATCAATTGAATTGGAAAACCTTGCAAACATGAAAGTTGTAGATACATCTCTTATCTTTCCAATAAGATAAGAATCAAGTCAATTAAGATTTGGATCAGACTTTTATGCCCAAAATACAAACACTGCCACAGTAGAACCGTGTTAATTTGGCCCAAGAATGCTTCTTTCAACTTCGTTTTGGCTCATTTTCGATCTTTTCATTCTCAAACTCCTATCACATACAAAATATTAATAAAAACCTATTATTAACAAGAACAAAGCAAAGAAGACATAGAAGAATTGATACAAATAAATATAAAAATATGTACTTATCATGTATCTTCCTCATCAAAATAACCCTTACAATCTCTAGCATACTCACAATTGGTCTACACCTGGCTCTCATTATCAGTGAATTGAAACTTTTAGACATGTTATTCAATAATATGCCACACTTTGAATGAGTGTTGAAATAAGACCAAGACCAAATTGTTGGTGGCCTCTAAACAAACCATTCATATGCAGCTACATTCCTCTCTTTCAATTGAGCCATTGTTCTTTCTAAATCAACTACTCTAGTTGCCCTAACAACTTTTCAAAGAATGTTCTTCAATGCCAAACCTTTATGTGCCAGTTCGAAGTTTTTGTACAAGTGCATGGTATAAAATCTGTGTTCACAACCAAGCAATAAGGTATCTATGGCATCAATCAACCCCTTTTGTTTGTCTGACATGATTGTCCAAATGGTAATTATTTCTTATATTAAAATCTTGGGCAATCATTTCTACAAACCACAATGATGATTTTTTCTTTTCTTTCTCTATAGCAGCATAATCAAATGGATACATATAGTTATTGCCATTTATTCCTACAACACTTAAAAGTACCCCACTAGCTGAAGTTTCAAATGACAACCAATAAGACATATGACAGACCTACACCCCTCAAGAAATCCTTTTTAAAGTACTCTAACAAATGTAAAACCACTTAAACATTGGCTGCCCTCCAACCTGTATACATTTTATTTTTATAGTTGTCCATAGATTTGACTTTTTAATTTTATCAGCATAGGACCACAACATGGCATATTGTTCATAGTCAGATCCACTATCTATTTCAAACACTTTTTTCTTTACTCTGTATAATTGACTCTTGTTAAATATTAACTCCATGTCTTTTTGAATGATTGTTATCATAGAATCCACAATGATCATTTAGGATCAGTCCAAATTTTGTCATTATACAAATGAGCTAGCCATTTAGAATTTGCATGAGAAACCCTCTATTACCTAAGACATTTATGTTTTCCATTATATGTTTTTATTGGCACAGTGTCCCCATTTTGTATCTTAGAAGCATAAATAACCCATGTGTAGGTTTCATGTTTGCATTTTGCTTACACTTTGAACTTATCATTTATTATAAATATTACATCCCTTCATTATTTAATTGAGTGATGCCTCACTCCTTGCTAAAATATTGCAGTGTCACCAAAACATATGCCTAATTCAAATTTAGGATCATTAATGTCTATCATTGTGTTGAATATTGGATGACCATTATGCATATTAGTACCTTCAGAACTAATATAATTGAATAAATCATTTCCTACTTGTTTACTAGATGTTGCAGCTTGTGACTTTGACATATGTAAGCCATCCTACTCTACATCTGTATCAATGTTATCATCAAACTGTGTATCATCATCGTATACTTCACATTTACTATCAACAAACATCTCAATTAGGTCAGAATCTGAATCTACTGACTGTCCATCACATTCATTACTATCTCAGTCATCAACTACATCATAATTTATTTTGAAAGACTCATTATTATCCACTGGTCCCTCACCCACATAATCAGTTTGGTCCTTATTGGCCTTATTCATGTCTATGCTTCCTTCATTATTACCAACAAAATTAAGAGGCTCATCAATACTAGGGAAGTCTTTGGTAGGTTCTTCAAAACTCAAAGATTCACTACAGGATGTACTAATGTTTTCATGCTCTACAAACACCCCAACCATCCTATTATCATCAATAAAGTTCAGTAAATTAAGAACATCATTATCATTTTGTATTAACATCAAATCACTGCAATCATTGACCTTACTCTTACTGTAATGAAAGTATTTAAATCCCTTTATGTTTATCTTATTAGCCATACTATTTAACTCAATCAGTGATATTTCATTACGATGACAATAATCAATGTGATCAATTTCTACAGCTATATAATTTTTTTTTCCTAAATTAACTTACAACCTAGAGTGATGCATTCTAATAGTGAAGTTCTCAGAATGAGGACCTGATGGGGTGGGAAGAACAGTAAAAGAAGTTTAATTAAGGTACTTTTCTACTAACATATATGCAATACAATTTGTATGAGCATAATAACATAAAAAAATAACACTCTAACATTCATAGTAAACTGATGAAAAAAACTATAACATTCTAATCACATATATGTAATAGAATTAGTATAAGCACAATAATATAAAAAAAAATACTATATCATTCAAATCAATATAAAAAATAAGTATAAATAATGCAATTTAGAGCACAATAATATAAATAATACCCTATTATAAACAAATAACATATAAAATAGAAAATAGATAACAGAATAATATAAACAATACCATAATATAAACATAAAATATAAACATAAAAATATCCTCTTATTAAAAAGTAATATGATAAATAATATAAACATAGAAATATACACTTCATAAGTATATCTTGTTTACAGAATCCAAAAAATACCCTAATCAAATAAAATATCTGAATAAAAAATGAAACCATATTGGGGACAGAAGCTCAAGCACAGACAAAATATGTCCCGACATGTTTTGGAAAATCAAAATGAGAAAAAATACTAAATAATCGAGCAAAAACTTTTAACAAAAAATCATCAGCCCAACAGATTATGGGGTCACTATTAAAAAATCCATTTAAGTATTCAAAATTACTAACCATAATTAGGAGAAATGCTTCAAGTGGGTACATTAAGGTCACCATTATTTCGTAGTTTCCACACCATTGAGAGGGTTTTCAAATTTCATCGGTAGGTTAGTATTTAGTTTGGAAGATTAGTATTTAGGGATTCCAAATTTAAGGCTGTGGGGTTTTTTTCCAAAGAATTTTGGAGGTTTAGTGTTTGGTTTAGTTCAACTTTAACTACTGAAATGAAACCCTAATTTGCTGACTGTTGGTATGTGTTAAGGATTTGGATCTCCATGTGAGAGGCATGTAACCAATTTTAACGGAAAATTGAGATGGCTACTTGAATGGATGATTTTGCCCTTAAAATTCCCTTGTGCAAAGCACATGATAGGAATATGGGTGGAATATTCCATCGGCGGTGAGTTTCAGGTGGCAATGTGCAAAATTCATTGAGTTGAGATGGCAAAGTACAACAAAAAAAAAGTTTGATTAACAACGTGCAAAAACATGAATAGTAGGGATGACAGTGTAATTTTCCCCTAAAAAATATCCTATGATATTAAAATTTAATAGAAACTTTATTAATATCAAATAATTAATAAATTTAAGTACAATAAAATTTCAAATGAATTTAATGTTAAAAGTTAATAAATTTAGTTTAAAAAATTATTAGAATAAATACAAATATATTATTTTTAGAATATTTTAAAGTAATTTTACTATAACTAATAGGTAATGACAATTTAATTATTTTTACAAGAGTACAAGGGGTAAAGTGAGACAATGAGCGTATAGAGGGTAAAGTGATACACATGTGAGTAGATTGAGCAAAATGATACTCAATAAGAGTAGGAGATAAAGTAGAATTAACCCCCATCTCCTCCCCAACCAAAAATAAAAAATAAAAAATCCTTCTAATCAAAAAATGACCTAAAAACTATCTTTTTTTTTTTTTTTTCAAAAAAGCTTGTAGGAAAGCTTCATGTTTCAATAATTTACGGTAATAATCATATATGCTCTAGATACAATAACATATAGTGTTCTGGTGAATTTAATCTTAAGAGACAATTATTTCTTTGGTTGGAATGAGTAATGATTAATAAGAATATGATGAAACATGGGATGAGTAATCAAATAAATATTATATGTACTTTATAAGATGGAGTAATGTGATTATAATTGTGTTGTTAAAATTACCCTTTGTTTCTTTTTTTCCCCTATTTTATCTTTTTTCTCTTTCCTTGTTTCTTTGCCTCTTTTCATTCTCTCCACAGATTGTAATTGTAGATGAGGTGGTGATTACTTTGATGGCTACAAACATACAATAGTGGAGAGCTGATGTAGGCTGGCTTTGTTGAAAGGATAACAAATTGGTGTTAGAAGGTCAGAATATGGCTGCAAACAGCGGAAGCTGCAGTAAGCTTGACTTAAGAAGACTTTATATACTGCCATTTTTCTAAAATTGATTTAACCTTGAACCATAGAAGGAACAAGTTCATACAGTTATGATAAATCTAGTTATGAAAATTAATCATACATAGGCCCGTTTACTTTCAGTGATAGGCCAAGATCTACTAAATAAACCAATTGGGTCCAATGTGTACTTCTCTTGATGCAACTCGTCTGATATCTAGTCATCAAAATATCCATTTTATCATTGAAAGTTAATGTGAAATTATACATTATGCCCTCAAGGATTATTTCAAAATTTATTTCAAGGTTTTGTTTTTTTCTTGTGGCAGGAATGGTTTTCTAGAAATTGGTTATTTTGATAATGGGTTGTCTAGGATTGGTTAAGAAGCCACATAGCATTTTCCTCTTGCTGAAATTGGTGAATCTTTGTTAATTGATGTATAAGTTTGTAACTCACCAAAAATCAAGTTTAGTGATGGTAAATTCTGGACTTACACAGAGAGAGGAGTCCCCAAAAATAAGTCATATTACCCCCTGCAAGCACGGCGCAGTGGTGAGCACCTGGAGAAAATTATAGTAGGTCGTGGGTTCGATTTTTCTTAGGAGGCAGAAGCGTTGTGTGCCTGCTAACTCCTTTGGAGGTCCCATCCGCACTTAAGATGGGTCCAGATTAATAGAATAATCGATACGAATGTTCGACCTAGGTGCGAACTGCTCGTCTACCGAATTTAACGGAGGATCGAACCAGGGGGGAAGGACGATTCTCTCCAGGATTAGTCTGGGGCTCAAAAGGCTTTGGAAACCTGGGTATAAAAAAAAAAAGTCCTATTACAGAGTTATTATTGTTCATGGCTTTGGGAGCTCCAAAGAAATGAACTTCATGGCATCCCAAGCAAATGAGTTTCTCTCCATTTATATACTTTTTGTTAATTTTTATGAGATTATAAGCAGAATATTAATGGGTATAGGGTGGTCAAATAAAGGTAAATCATCGAATAGAGAGAGAACTCACTAACATACTAACACCATGCTTTGTGCTCCACCGACGGCTTATTTTTCACTCACCAATTGTCGGAGGTGTACAAGGGGTAGAATGAGCTGGAAGAAATCTCAATTGAGAGACAGTTATTTTCTCCAAATAAAAGAATACTTGGATTAGAGCTTCAAATAGGAATGAAGATGGGGTTTGTTGTGTCAAGTTTACCCTTCTCTTAGTAAGGCTAATTTTGTAAATTTACCATATAATCACTCATTTATCTTGCGATGTACATATTGAATTATATTTGGGATTAATATATTATTCTTACAATGAAAAAAAATATAAACATTATTTATTAATAAATCAATTCACACTCAATAATTTATTAAAAATCATATCAATTACCTTATATTCAAACTAACAAAATAAACTCCCCCACCCCTTCATATCAAGTCATCCCATTGCATGGTGCAATGTTGACATGGGGTGGTTCAAAAAAATGTTCCAAAGAAAAAATAAAAACAAAATAGCAGGATCACAACCACTAATTTGTGTCCATTTGTGCAATTTGAGTTGCTCACTTGGGTTTCTCTATTATAATTTTTCTTTTTATTTCTTTGCTTTTCTTTTCTTTTTTTTTTCTTTAATTTTTCGTCTTTTTTTACCCAGCTACTGTCGCCACACTATCACCACCATTGTTATCATCGTACTTCAACAGTTTATATAGGTGTGAAAGTTGATGTGATTGGTTTAGAGTATAAGGGTAAAGAAGGGTTGCATATTTGATTTTGAGCAATAAAGGCATGAGTGTAATTTCAAAAATTTTGAGGGACTTTTTAACTTTTTCAACATCAAATACACTTGACTTTTATCTACAATTATTCATAACACCACCAACTAGGGATGCCGCATCCGGCCAACATAGTGATTACAATGAAAACAAGGGACAAGGATGGATTAAATGCTTCATCCCGGCTCGTCAACTCAAGTAAACGCCCCCTGATAGTAAGTTGAATTGACCCATTTATCTCAAAGGAGACTTCATTTAATTATTCTCTGATTGCTGCTGGGTTGAATTTGAATAAACTCTACACTACAGTGGCGAGTTGATCGACACTCATTTCAAGTAAAGAAGTTATTGTCTGAAATCAATTTATTAAAAAAAAATATAACAACAAAATCAACTATTATTATCGGTAATAAGTTATTATTATTGTTATAAGTAATTTTTTTTTAAAAAACATCGTCTACTTGTATGAGATATAATTCTAAAACCCAAAAAAAAAAAAAAAAAATTATGGGCAAAACTAAGTAGATTGTTCCATCAGACCTCATTTGCTTTCAGGTATGGGATTTAATTTGATAGGCATGTGATTTAACTTGATAGATAAAAAAAAATGAATAGCTACAAAAATCAGGGATAAGGTAATTTAATTTTGTATGTGGTAAGTAAAATTAGTTATGTGATAAATTAAAACATGCTTTGAAATGTGATAATTTAATTTTTTTCTTATTTTACTTTATCTTTCTCAGTGTTCATCTCTACCACCATAACTGTGGCCACTGTGCTGCCTATTATGCCACTCCTTTTTTCCTCTCGTCTCTTCTTCCTCCTTTTTTTCTCTTATTCAAGCCTAAGAATCGTTGTGTCCACCACCACTCCTAACCCATTCTTTTATTTGGTTCTATTTTTCTTCCGCTCCTCCTTATTAACATCAGAATCATCGTCCTTTGCCGCCTTAAAATTGAATCCATAAGGTTAGTAAGTCGTTTGAGGTACTATCAAGCCCTAATAGTGGTTTATTAGGCTTCCTAGGCATCATCCATTTTTCATATCATCCATTTTTCATGCCAAATTGGAATAATGTTGTTGTGCCCATGATTTATAATGAGCCCATTATCGAGCAACTAAACACTAAAGTGGGCTTGATTAGACTTTTATCACACCCAATCAAGACAACCACGCAAATCTTAATGCAGTATACTCTCTTTTTATGAATGGAATTTGTCTATTTCTTATAAATTTATTTAGTGTTTTATTTTTATTTATTTTTGTTTCAATGATAAATGTATAAAGTATTTTTTAAAATATATATTAATCATGAAGCATGCACATTTGATGTCACATTCTTTTATAATAAAATACGAGATAAAATATTTAATTAAAAGAGAAGATTTGAAGTGTTTCGATTAAATCAGTAAATCATATTCTAAGTAGAGAAATCAATCTTTCTTGTGTGATTGTAAGTAAGAAAAAGAGTTACATAATTGTGGATGATGCGATAAAGGGATACGACACCCAAAGCATTCTAAGAGCATACAAAGAAAAACAGGAAAAACCAACACCAAGATTGAGGAAAAGAAGGCTTAGGCTTCAATTATATTATTGTAGCTCAAATCCAAGGCCCCCATGTACTTAACTGACCTTATAGACTTCGGAACTTCACCTGTTAACTTGTTGTACGATAAATCCAGCACTATGAAATAATTTTCCGGGCTAAAACTATCCGGCAGCTTCCCTTCTAAAGAATTCCGGCTTAAATTCAAATGACTCAAACCCTTGTTGCTAAACAAGCTAGCTGGTATCTCACCCGACAGCTGATTAGAGTAAAGATTGAGGGCTGATAAAACCGGCATCGACCCGATTTGTTCTGGAATGGAACCGGATATCTGGTTCATTGACAGATCCAAATCAGCCATCCTGGAAAGAGTGGCGATTGAAGTAGGTATCGAACCGCTGAGTTGGTTCTCACCCAGTATAGCCCGGCTCAGCATTTTCAGTTTCCCCATGTCCGATGGGATTTCCCCGGAGATTTTGTTGTTGCTGACGTCGAGGAGCTTTAGGCTGTGGAGGTTGACGATGGAAGGGGGTATGGATCCGGAGATTTCGTTATCCGCGAGATTCAACACAATGAGTTGACTCAGTTTTCCAATATCAGCCGGATATTGCCGGAGATTCTGTTTCCGGAGAGGTCGAGAATACGGAGGCGGGAGAGGGAGGTAATGCAAGATGGGATTTCGCCGGAGATGGAATTCCAGTCAGTGACGATGAGAGTGGTGAGCTGATCGAGCAGGCAAAGGGAGTCGGAGATTAACCCAGCCCACTCACCCGACCAATGGAGCTTTTCGTTTCCTAGAACCGGGCTCGATGAGTCGCTGGCTAGGAGGACAATGTCGGTGACACGTAGAGTATCCGGGTCGCAGACGATTCCGGGCCATATGCAGAAATCGTTGCCGCTCCACGCGGTGGTGATAGCAGCACCACCGATTGCATCTCTGAAGGTCGCCACCGCTTCCAGGTCAGTCGACGGGCTGCCATTCACAGAAAATGAACTGATCAGCAGCACAATGCTGCTAATCGTCAACACTCCGCTCATCAATCTCATTATTCATATACTCTTGTGAACAACTGTGGATGTATATATGTTTGCGAATAGTGTGTGTGGGAGTGAAGTGGTTTAAATCGGGGAGGAGGACGAGTGAAGATAATAACTAGGCGAGGAATCTGCATTTAAAGCAGTGGTACAGAGAATATTAGAGTAGTGCCATGGACGGCGGGGGGAAGAGCAGGGGCATGTGCATGCGGCAGCCCAAATATTAATTGGCAAACCAGATTCCGATCACTATTTTAAAATTGGGAGCGGTGATTTAACCAGATAATTAATTGAATTATTCGTCTAAGTTGGCTGGATGTTAAAAAAGTTAACACGAATAACATACTAATTTTACACATATATATATATATAAATATATGTGTATGATGAGTATATTACATAATATTAATTAATAATTATATACACGTATATATTATTTATTAAAAATTAATTTTTTTCCTAAAATGATTAACTAATATTTTAAAATTGGGATTGATGATTTAATCATTGATTTATTGGTCATTGGTCTAATCTATTGATTTTTATACGCCCGTATATGTGTGTATATATATATATATATATTATTTTTTAAACATTTATTTTTTTTAAAAAAATGATTAACTAATATAAATGTGAATAAGAAAAAAAAAAAAAAAAGACGCGCACACCACACTCCTCTTCTCCATGCCCCCGCACTCATCAAAAACACAAATCCTTTCACTTCCCTCATAAAACACAATTAGTCTAGAGCAAAATTGGACTGGCCTCGTGGCCGATTCACAGTTTAATCCGATCGTATCATGTAATTTAATTCGATATTTTAATTTCGATTAAAGTTTTGGCTTTATTTGAGTACTTGCTCTATGTTTTTACTTTTGTATATGATTATGAATTTGGTAGGTCGAAAGGTGGGGTGGGGGTGGGGGGCGGGGTGATCTATGCACCTAGCTCTAATTTGTGTCAAACGGGACCAGACTTTTATTATCATCTTTACGGCTGCTATGCAACTACAATTATGTCTATTTTTTCAATTAATTATTCTTCTTTGACAAGGGATGTTAATTAAACATGGATGTATGTTAACAAGCCAGCTCGGTCTGCTTTTGACTTGTTATGTTAGTTTCCAATTTTAATCCATTAAATCCCATAAAAATAAATTGTTGAGCAAAAATTACTTTTGTTGTAATAAGTTATCAATGTGTCATATTAGTGTTCATTTTGTGATCAATAAGTGATGTCAATTTCTTAAATAAAATTTAGATAAATGTATAGTGAGTCATATCATGTTATTAATATCTTGTGTTAACTTATTATTGACTATTAATATATAATTTTAGAATATTTTGAGTATTATTTTAATTTATATTTTATCATATATTGCATTTTAAGAATTCATGCGTGATTTACGAACAAATGCTTATATCAAAAATATAATTTTATTTATATGAAATAAAAGAAAAAACACAAATTTATAATAACATATTTTTATTAAATATTAAATATTAAAGAATGAATTCCCTATAATTTAAGAATAAAAAAGTAAATATTAAATATTCTTTAAAAATTCAGTAAAAAAATCCATAATTCCCGGATCTTGAGGTCCAATATACAAAGCCCAAATCAGCAATGAGAATCACAATAATCATATCATACCGTATAGAAAGGGCAAAAAGCAGAAAAAGCGAAAAAGGGCAAAAAAAAAATCTCCCGCCATTACCCTCCACTAAACAGCTCTCCGAATCCACCATTTCCATCTCGCTGTTCTAACACTTCTCTTTCTCTCTCTAAAACCCAGCTATGCAGATTCCTGTGATCGATCTCGCGCCATACTTAGAGTTCTCCGGAAAACTGCCGAGAGCAGACAAAGAGGAGCTCGATTCGAAGCTGACGAGTCTGTGCGCGGAGGTCAGCCGAACCCTAAGAGACACGGGAGCTTTACTTGTCAAAGATCCCCGATGCACTGCCGAAGACAACGATCGGTTCCTCGATATGATGGAGAAGTATTTCGAAATGCCCGATGATTTCAAGCGCCGGCAAGAACGCCCGCAGCTCCATTACCAGGTCATTTTATTTCTCAATTTATTGTTCAGTTCTTTTGCCTGCTTTTCAATTGGGGCTTGATAATTGAAATTAGATATGCTTAGCGTTGATTTTTGAAGTGATTTTATCAGATTGTGATTTTGAGGTCTCAATTTAGTTGTTTTTGTCTAGGATTAGTTGTTTTAGTGCTTTTGTGTATTCTACCACCGAAATTATGCATGTGTGTTGTATTTTTCAATCGCATTAATACATTGATAATTGCAGTCTTGGGTGCTTATTGCGTGTATGTGTACTTGCTTGCTTTTGTACGTGTCTCAAATTTAAGTAATTTCTGATTCATGAATTTAATTATATGGCATGGTGTGGTGATTTGTATTGGGAGTTGGTGATGAACGTAAACTAAAGTTGAGAACATGGAACTGAGTAAGTTAATTCAAAATTGTGCAGCATTTTCCTTTTTAAGGATTTACATTGTAAAATTGATAAAAAGTGGCATATTAGTACTTCCCTATGCTTTTAAAGAGAGCATATGTTGATGGAACATACTTGGACAAACTTAATATTTACTTTGCCATTATTTGTTCATTTTCAATCTGCAATCCTCTATTGAAGGACCAAAATGTTTAATAAAGTCCTCAATTGCGTGCTCCCTGTTCTTGCCCAACCCAAAATGAATGTTGATCCTTAACTAATGGAGCAAAGCACTAATCCTCCCCCTCTCTTTCCCGTAGTTAATTAGTTTACAAAAAAACACATCCTTAACATAATGACATTTTGTGCGAATAAGATTTTAAACATAAATTATCAAATAAACGTGATATTTCCTTAAATTATGTCGTAAACACATAGTCTATTCTGTAAAATCATTTTTATGAAACAAAATTTATATTAGAATTGAATGGTAATTCAAGGTGAAAACAAGTATTATTGGAGTCGTACATATTTCATTTCGACCATTTCTCCACATTCATGCCATTTTTGTTTTGCAAGCAGGAAAGGCAAGGAAAACAAGATCTATTGCTTGAACTATTTGGTTATCTTTGAGACATCTGTATCACACTCTTGGTCCGCACATTTTTCTTTAGTGCTATCAGTAGATATCACAGAGTTGTCTCTGCATGCATAGTATGTAAATTTTTATGCGGGTAGACATTCTTTTAAATATATTAGACATACTGAATAGACGCTCTCTCTCTCCCCTTGATTGTTCATAAATTCTTGGCTTATGCATCATTTGGATATAGAGAACTTACTAGATAAAAAATGAAATGGAAAAGCAAATTTGAAATGAAGAAATTGCATAGTTTAGATAAAGTTTCTTATATTTATATTTGCACAGACATTTTCCTGGTGTTCTCCCTTATAACTCATCAAATGAAAAATAATTTTCTTAGTGCTTTCCTCATCAGAATCCAAGACAACAGAGTCTTGACTTCCCTGGTGATAAAACTGAAGGTTGTTTCCTGGGATCACTTTATTTATCATATCTTTTGTGCTCCAAAAGTTCTTATGAGGTTTGATGTAGCTGGACAAGCTGCCATTCTTTAGACTTAACTCCAGAGAAAATATACAAGGAAAAACCAGATCTATCGAGCTTTTGTTCTTTTCGTATATTATTTCTCTTCATTTTTTTTTTCTTTTTGAGTTCAATCTAGACACAGAAGGGATAGATTAGTTGATAAATCGTATAACTAAACATAATCTTTGTTTGGAGTGACTCCTCAAAGTTTGCTGCAGGGGGTCACTCGTTCGAGTTTCCTGGCAGGGCATCACTCACTGAAATCGCACTGTTGATGTTATGTTTACTATAGGTTGGAGTAACACCTGAAGGTGTTGAAGTACCACGTAGTTTAGTGGATGAAGAAATGCAAGAGAAGCTAAGAACAATGCCAATAGAGTTTCAACCATCCACTCCCACTGGACCAGACCCTAAGTGGCGGTATATGTGGAGGGTTGGTCCACGGCCATCAAATACCCGCTTTAAGGTCAACCTATTAGCGTGTTCTATGATTGATGTTGTTAGGCTTCTTATGCTGATTTGTCTTCATTTATAGGAACTTAACTCGGAGCCCGTCATACCAGAGGGATTTCCTGAGTGGAAAAACACCATGGATTCTTGGGGTTATAAAATGATATCGGCCATAGAGGTGAGAATCAGATTTCCATTTCTTGCTTTGCATGGCTAGTTATTCATTTTTCATGTTATGCCATTCTTTGTCAGGCTGTTGCAGAAATGGCTGCAGTTGGCTTTGGCCTGCAGAAGGATGCATTCACTTCTCTTATGAAGCAGGTTACTGTTGTTTTCGACCTATATTCTATTTCTTTCTCCATTTAGTCATGATGAATGGATGTTAATCAGATCTAGTGATGATAAAAATAAGCAATGATTGTTAAGTTTTGTACCTCTGCCCACCCTGAGATGATGATAGTGGCCTGCAGAGCATAAATTTCTTTTTGCTGTAAAGTTGACCGTAAAATTCTACCTAATTTCAGATGTATAGCCCCTGATTGAAATGTTTGGTCTTGTGTCTTACTTGGTCTTGTTATAAATTGTCCAGTGGAACCAATATGTACTCACCTATAATTACTTTTTTGATGAGTTTTTACCCTAAGAGTGGAGGACCCATGGTGAACATAATTAGAGATTCATTTGATATCAAGAAAGAGTTATGTTTCTTTTGGAATAGTCAAATAGGCAACCACGAGAAAGCAGTTTAAGGATGACTCCCTCCATTCACCTTCTATTGAAATCTTGGATGTGGGTATCCGATTCGTTCCTATCAGATTATGCAGTTGTAACAAACAGTATTATTGATCTTGAAATGCCTCTTGCAACATAGACCATGGCTTAACACATAAAAGATCATGAGTTAAAATAGAAGTTCTCTTAATCAGAAGATCTTTGGTTGTAAATCATAAAATTTCTGAGGGAATATAGATGGTTCATCCGTTAAGCTCTGTTTTTAGGATGATCCATGTTACTACATTTTGCTACATTCAGCTTAAGTAATGCGTAAAATTTGGAGAAAATAACAATCAGACTGGAAAAACTATCCTTAATCCATTAGGATGCAATGTTTATCGAATTTCGAAGTCCTCAAAATAGAAAATTTTGCAGTTTTTAAGTTCGGATTACATATGGAGGTCAGACTCCATGTAAAACTCTATTTCTACCTACAGAAGCCCATCTTGTTGTCACTTCCAATATTCTTATTCTTCTTACGTTTTGGCACAATCAGCTTGAGTAATGCATATACATTTGGAAAAAAGTAACAAACAGACTGGAAAAGCTATCCTCAACTGATTAGGCTGCAATTTTTATTGTATTTCGAAGTCCTCAAAAGAAAATTTCACACTTTTAAAGTTCAGATTGCATATGGAGGTCAATCTCCATGTAAAACTCTGTTTCCACCAACAGAAGCCCATCTTGTTGTCACTTCCAATATTCTTCTTCTTATTATTCTTATGTTTTGCCGCATTCAGCTTAAGTAATGTGTAAACATTTGGAGAAAATAACAGACTGGAAAAGCTATCCTCAATCCATTAGGGTGCAATGTTTATTGTATTTCGAAGTCCCCCCACCCACACACACACACACACACACACAAAAAAAAAAAACAAAACAAAAAAAGAGCAATTTTGCACATCTAAAGTTCAGATTGCATATGGAGGTCAGACTCCATATAAAACTCAATTTTTACCAACAAAAGTTGTCACTTCCAATATTCTTCTTCTTCGAGGTAACTTCCCGTGTCCCTTCTTCTTCTTATTCCAAATATTGTCCACGAGGTCACTTCCCCTGTCCCAATACTTCCAGTCCTTCTATCCTCTCAGCATTCCTCTCTGACCAAGAGCCTTAGAGCCATTCACATGTCTTTAATAGCATGAATCTCTTTCTCGGTGTTTTTATCAATTTGATGCAAATCCCTTGCATTTTTGAGATTTAGAGGTTCTCTTTGAGGCTTTTACAGTATTTTCTCTATTGCTATTTCTATTGTGCATCCCTTGCTTCATCACCCGACATACTCTTATGAACTTCTCACTTCCAGGGACCACACCTGCTTGCTCCAACTGGAAGCGATCTAAGATGTCATGGCCAAATAGGCACTGTGTTTGCTGGATATCATTATGACCTCAACTTTCTTACAATTCATGGCAGGAGTAGATTCCCAGGACTAAATATTTGGCTGAGAAATGGGCAAAAAATGGAAGTCAAAGTTCCTGTGGGGTGCCTCCTCATTCAAACAGGAAAGCAGGTATGATTTCCTAGGTATTGACATATTTAAAAGTAAAAATCGGTAGATTGGTTGTGGGTTCCGGCTGTTGTGTTACCTTTACATTTCTTTGTTTGCCATTTATCAAAAGATAATCAAATTTCTTTGGCACTATTAAAACTGGAAAAACTGAAAGAATAGATTATTGTACCTAAGGTGACTGAAGTTGTTCCCAGAGGATGAAATGCCATACAAAATTGAGTTACTGGTGACCACGATATAGTATAATAATTTGTTTTGGACCCAAAATAATTTTCCCCTTATTTTTCCTCTTCAATATATCACCCATTTAACTAAGCAATAATTTGAGAAAGAGTTAATCGTTTGAATTTCTTCATCCTTGGAGATTAATCATCTTCTCTTCCAAGCCTTCACATTGTATGCATATGCAGATAGAGTGGTTGACTGCTGGAGAGTGCATAGCTGGCATGCATGAAGTTGTTGTGACTGACCGCACAATTGATGCAATAAAATTAGCTTCGGAGCAAAACCACAGCCTATGGAGAGTATCCTCAACGGTGAGTCTAGCCATGTGATTAAGATCATTTTGTTTCTTGCACTTTTGCTTTGCAGTGGTCTTCTTGATTCTAAATTACTTGCTAAAATTTGGCTTTGTTGTTCCTTCTTATCTAGCTTTTTGCGCACATAGCATCAGATGCAGTGCTGAAACCTTTAGACCACTTTGCGGACTCACCCCTAGCCTGCAAATATCCTCCTATGTGTGCTGGAGAGTTTGTAGAACAGGAGCTCGCAGTTATTAATCTGAAAGGAAATAAAGGAGATGCCTGATAATTTATAACTGAAGATAGTGTGTACAATATCCTTCCATTTATTTCCCAATTGGTTTTCAGACTGCTGCTTACAATAACTAACTTAGGGTTCAGTACTTTTATTAATTGGTGGCTAGAAAACAGAAATGCCGCACTTTGAAATCTGTTAGATGCCCCCCGCGGCGGTGCTTTTATGTTTGGACCACTTTACAGTGGTAAAGTGCCAAGGGAAAAGTGCATGGAGCCCGAGTCTTCAAAGAATTTAAGTCGGGTAACTTCAATTGATTTGGCCTTTCGTGGATTGGAAGAAAAAATGTTGGTAAAATGTAATCATTGCAATTCGGGACAGTACCTCAAGTCCTATAGCCGTTTGCTGATATGAAATCTACTACTACTATGCCGTGCGCATCGGTTCAAGCACTAATTATCTACTAGTACCTCAAGTCCTATAGCCGTTTGCTGATATGAAATCTACTACTACTATGCCGTGCGCATCGGTTCAAGCACTAATTATCTACTAGTAGTTGGTCCTTATCGGTTCAAGCACTAATTATCTACTAGTAGTTGGTGCTTATCGGTTCAAGTCAATTGATAGTGATTGACGATATGGAACTTCAACTAAAGGCAATTGATATTATGTAAAAATGGTAGGAATATTAATACTAAGTATCTCAATGTAATAGTTCCGAATCAACAAGCACATCCCAAATTTTAGTGAGGCAAGACAGTATTTCATTTATAATTATCACTAGCTACTTCCCGAGAACCATTTCTTCAATTTTTCCTATTTAAAGTACTCAATCAAACTGAATGTAACTTTCCTAATTTTCCCATATGAAGATGACCCTAAGACCGAACACTTTTGAGGGGGAAAAAGAAGAAAAGAAAAAAAGAACAAAAAAAGCAGAAGCTGGAAGTGATGGACTAGAATCTGACAACATTACGCAAAGAAAAGGCACGAATGTTTCAAGAGGTCCAATTATGTTAGATGAAACTGGAGAGATTGATAAAAAACATTGAGAAGAGAAGGCCAACTTATAAGATCCAAGAAACTTATAGAGGAATGATTAATTAGTCCTCTTACTGAAATTTGTGTGGCAAGTCTTTCTTAGACTTGGCACCATCAGTTTGTATCATCTGATCACTTGATCAGTACAAGATTTCTGCTGAATTCAAGCATGAATGATCTGTATTGGTTATATATATATTATTTTTCACTCCATCAAAGTTCAAGCCTTGATGTACAATACTAACTCAGAACTTTCACACTGCATAATTTTCATTAAAAAACCAAAAAGAAAAAGAAAACGCATCATATTACACGCCTACGACTACTTGATGACGATACTATTATAGTAATTCCTTTACCATAACAAAAACATCTGAAAGGGTTGATTTTTCCTACTCTTCTAGAGATATTCAAGTTTCTCCCTACCTGATCATATCCAAAATTTGCGTGTTAATACTTCCAAGTGGGATACAAGTTGTGCAGCCACCGACATCAGGCCTTCTTGAATTTTTAGTCGTGGTACTAACCACTTACCATCAGCTACTTCAGCCAAAAATGTTGAACTTAATTAATGCCATCACCCTCACTTTGTGGCCCCTAATCTCATCAGTCATCCATCTCCCTTTCTCCCATTTCACACACTTCAAATGGAACAATTACTAAAGAAAATTGTGACTTTGGAGTTATTATGGTACCACAACTCTTTTTTCAGATTGGTGCATGTGCTGACCTGCAGTCGTAGTTATTTTCTGGATTTTCCATGAATCAAATCTATTGTTAGTCGAATAAACTACAAAAAACAGAAGTTAACTTGCATGAATTTTCTGTCCCTCTTTGGTCATGGAAAATTGCCATAAAGCCAATGTCTTGTGGTATCAAAAAGCAGGATATTCCTCCTCGGGGCGTAGCTCAACTGATTGATCAATCAACATGGTACTCGCTTCTAGCGGTAGGGTGAGAGTTCGAATTCTAGTGGGAACTTGCGGCTGAATTTCGGTATAGAGTAATTACTATGGTGCCAGTGGGATCCTGCGGTCAGAGTTTGGTATGAAGCAATCACTTTGGAGGCAGCTCCTTGTGCGCAAAAATGTACAGTTCATGGGGAACCTGTGATAAAATTAAGGCATATCCCACAATTTATCTTTTTAATATTTTAGGGGAAAGGGTATTGCAGATTCAAAATATTCCGTACAACTAGAAGAAAAATACCAAAGTAAACATCAAATATATATAGCTCATATGTTGTACTATTGTCTGTTTAGTGCATATCGTTTGGTGTAAGAAATACTTCTTCTTATATCATAAATTTATTGCTTATATTTGATTATTTAAAAAATGGTACAAGATATAAATCAATTTTCTAAAAGGAATTTCATTTTTTTTTCAAAAATACATTCTTATTTAAAATTAATGATGGGATATAACTAATTATTAATTATTATTTTAAAAGATAATTGATGTGGTATAGGTCGGGACTGACCTACGTAACTCAGATCATAAGCGATGTGTTATAGGTTGGAACTGACCCACGTAACTCAGATCATAAGTGATGTGGTATAGGTCGGGACTGACCCACGTAACTCAAATCATAAGTAAGAAGCTGGTGCGACCTAGGTTGGAACGGACCTGCACAACTCGGATTATGGGACGGGAGTTAGCTGGACATATGTCAGGTCGGGATGACAGAAAATTCTCATCTATGGTATGGGAGTTGAGTAAACAGGTTAGCTTAGTGCATGAGTCAGGAGAGTAGTATTAAGAAGCTTATCGACTTAAAGGTCGGGCGAGTTCAAGAAACTTACCGACTTACAGGTCGGGGCGAGTTTAAGGAGTTGACTGACCTCCAGGTCGGGCAAATTCATGAGAATAATGAAGAGGAAATGGTTACAGTTATAAAATGACAGGGAATCTTTTAGGGGTAAATTAGGGAATATGGATACGCGCACAGTAATCTGTTATAACAAATTGAGGTTTGAAATATCTTTTTTTACCCTTATTTGACATCTATAAATAAGGGAATACAAAACATGTCATATGTTACACTTTTCATATATAAAAAATACACATATCTATCTGTTTTTCATTCTCTCCAAGAGAACTGCCACTGACTTGAGCGTCGGAGTTCTTACGCCGGGTCACGCTGGTGTTTTATGTAGGTGATCCAGCCGGAGAAGGGGAGCAGAAACAGTGGACTAGGATTTGAGGTGCACCTTCTCCAACTGGTGTATAACAATAATAATATAAAATTACATAATATTTTCACTTTGTCAATTTTTAGTTAAAATTTGAGTGACAATCGGCTTTTCTTTGGAAAAGTTGTTGCGAAAAATATATTGAAAAATGTGATGTAAGTTTGATTTTATTGTTTTGAATTATAATGATTAGAATATATTAAAATATTTATATTGAAAGATATATGATGTATATCTAATTTTATTTGGAAGAATAAAAGTAATTACAAGGAAATAAAACTAAACATTGCATTTAAAATTCTCTCTTTTCTAATTTTGTTTGGTAGGAGTGGAGTTGAAAATCAAATCAAATAACTAGATATTTTTCTTAAAATCAATCATTAAAAACTTATTCGAGCTTAGTTGGTTAAGCATAACTATTCAAGTTCAAATATTTTTTTTATTCAATAAACTCGGCTCGAGCTCGCTTCGATAAATAAAAAAATAATAAGTAATATGTAAATATATCTGTATACTTGAAATCAACTCGTGCTTAGTTCTATGAAATATTATTCAAACTTGATTTGTTTAACATAATAAATCAAAGTCAAATACAATTTCAAATGCAATAAACCAAGTTTGAACAATACATTGTTCGGTCGGATTTGATTCATTACATCCCCAAGTAGGAGGGAAGAGATCGGGTAAAACTATATACCAAATTATGAATTGTGATAGTATTATTAAGGGCAAACATTTTAAAGGGAAGGAAGTGTATAAACTTCTAAGCATATATATAGACATTCGCATGCACATTTAGGTTCCCATGTTTGGCGCGATGTTGAGCGGATGGATGTCTAGTAGACATGACTCAACACATAGCTGCTGACGAGATGCGATCAGAGTTGTGAGTGGACCAAAACGCTAACAAGGGTATGGATGAGGTGATATGTCCGTCCAGTTGGCAGAAATTCTCTGTAAGGGTATGGACCTTCACGGAGGGATGAACATCTTAATCGATGCCAGATATGATCGCATGATCTAGATTGATCCTGATCAAAAGGTGCATCCAATCACAAAATAGTGCTGAAATTCCTATAAATAAGACCCCTGAATTTTGATTTTCATCCCATTCAATCATCTCACCTCTTTTTCTCTCAAGTTCAAAAATAGAGTTCTAAAATACCTTTGTAATTTGATATTCTTGTGATTTGTAGTACTACTATCATTAGAAATAAAGTCATTGTATCTTGGAGGCAATTGTCATATACCATAAGTACCAAATGTGGGGCAATTTTGTCTTAAAGATAAATAGTCTAATTCTTGTCTCGACTTCATTATTATTCTGCCCACAATTAGCCTAGCCATTTTAATATTACACCTACAAAATTACCCAATATTAATCCACAACCTATAACTAATATCATTAAACCCGGATTGAAAATCAAATCGGACAAATAATTGGGACACTAGTTTGACCGGTTGAATTATTTTGAAAAAAATTGTTGACCATTGTATATATATACATAGATTATATATATATGTCAAAGCTAAACACGAGTGTAGAGAAGATAAAACTAACAAATATTAATAAAAGTAAAAATTCAAATTAAATAAAAATACATTGTCAAATATATAAGTCCAAAATAAGTAGGTAATATTCATGTATACTTGTCCTATATACTTGTTCCGCACCTCATTTTAATATATAACTTCAAAATACATGCGCATGAAAAAAATACAATAAACTAAAAATTGTTGGAATTGTAAGGGGTTAAGCTTGTGTTGAATGGAAAAAATCTAAAAGCTTGAAAAAGTGTCATTTAGTGTTGGAAGGTATTCCACGTTGAAAAAGTGAAGCAAGTTTGTATTGCATATATAAAATTTCACTTGAGAGAACAACTAATTTTGTGGAACTCTTTTATGGTGCATCTTAGTGGACTTTTGGCTAGTTTTAGCTAGTTTTAAAGATTAGTAACATATCCCTCTTCAAAAATAAGGTACTTGAGTTTATCACTCCCACTATATACGACATCCTCAATAAATTTAGCATTACCTATCTCGAAAAAGGATTTGCTTTAGGGATCATAAAATTTGAAGTCTCTCAATAAGTAGCAACTAATTGTCCTTGAGTCTAGTCATGTATGACCTAGCCTCAATTGAACAATTCCAAACCTGAAAATGCCTAATGCTAGGCCTCTTTTTAGTCCATAGCTCATATGGGGTTTTAGCTACTGCTTGTCTGAAACTTGATTAAGAATGCAGTCTTTAAGGTTTCTCCCCAAAGTGATTACGGTAAAGAACATGATATGAATTCCTTCTGTTACAAGCCGATGAATTCTCTGCAGAGAAATATGTGAAAAATGCTTGTACCAAAACATAGAAGAATTCTTATTATTGAATTTGCAGTTTATACTACAATTACTTATATGTAGAGTTTCATTAATATATGAGGCATGCCGATCCAACTTCTATATCAACTAAAGGATAGGTACCAATAATATTTAAATTCTAAAAGAGACTAAATTTTCTATTTCCAAATGAACAAAAATAACCATGTTTGTCCAAATGTGGAACAAAATTAAATTCTTTCTAATTGATAGAACATAAATGTCTCATGTAAATCCAAGTACAAAACTAGATTCTATTAGTAATCTAAATAGACCAATCGTCTCAATGGAAGCCTTGTTGCTATTTCTCACATAAATGCATCTTTCAACATCAATTAGCACTCAGCTCCTTAGATAACTCTACATTGTCATACTTATGTAAGTAGTTGCACCTATTCTTACCCACCAAGTGCTACTAGATGCTAAAGCCAAATTAACTTCCAAACAAACAAAGTTGAGAAAAACTATTTAGCATATATGGGAACATTCTTTCATCACATGTGCAGTCCTTTTGCAGAGGAAACAGGCGACAACCTTATATTGTTTTTGCTACATCTCGGCTATGAAGTCCCGATATCTGAAGCTCCATTTCTTTTATGATCCATTTTTGTTTTCTTATTAACAACAATATAATGAGAGGTAGTAGTTAAATGCGCACTTTTTATCTTTTCATGTTTCAATCTCTCTTCATCTTGCACACACTGAGCAATAAGCTAATTGAGAGTTCATTTTTCCTTTTAAGTATGAATGGACTAAATTGCACAGAAAGTGAGATCAAGACCAAGTCTACAAGAATGTCATCAGATAACTCTATCTTTAGTGCCCTTAGTCAAGTAACAAGATTAGATATTTTCATAATATACTCTATAATATTCCCTTTGTTTTTAAACCACATTGAAATGAGCTTAAACAAAATAATAATCATTTTGACCTTTTCAAATTCGACAAATTGGTATGCTATTTGGCTCAAGAATTTCTAAACATTTGCCTCTTTAGGAATTGTGCCCCTCTTAGTATTATGAATAGAATGCTTCATGATCATAAAACCTATGTAGTAAGAACGCTCTTACTTTTCATAATTAACCCTCTGCTAAGTAGTAATTTCGTTGGTAAGGGCGAGATGCTCGTCAATCCTGAACTCGTAGTTGAGATCATTGCAGCAGAGCATAATGGTGATATGCTCCTTCCATATCTTGAAATTTAAGCATTAATGTGTTACTCAAATTGGTAGTAATAGAAGATGCAATAACTAGATATTTAACAAAATAACATGCTCACAATTAATACGCTTCATAATTTTATCCACATTTCAAGAGTTTGTTTTTAAAATAAGATGTAATATTTTATAAACTCTAAAAATATATTATAAAATCTTTTAAATAAGTTTAGCCAAACACCCTGAAAATGAATTCCTTAAAAAAATTAAGCTCTTTAAGATAAAAAAAAAGAAAAATTTTTAATTTATTTTTAAGATCATAAAAAGTTCCAAAATCTAATATCTTATTATAAACTTAGCCGAACACCCTCTAAATTCAGAATTATTTGCTTATCCAACCAATTATTGTGTATTTCAATAATTTTCTCATACAAAAATGGATTTGAGTGGAAGTAGTTAAATGTACCTACTTTGTCTAAGCATCAAGAAGACAAAAATCATTTACAAATTCATTCATCACATATTACCAGGGAAACATATAGTTAGATAATCTAAACAATTTCACAATTCTCTTTTAAAAAAAAAAAAAAAAAAAACTCATATCAACATCAATATATTTTCTTAATTTCCAACAATTAATACTCCATGATTTATTGTGGACGCTAAAACACTCCAAAATTACAATAAAATAAGGCAAAAAGAAATAAAAATAAAAATTCAAGGTTAGCTGTCTTGTAATTTTTTTCCTTGTTGGAACTTGACTTATTTTCATAAATTTGATAGAGATGAAAGTCCATCTGGCTGCCTTTAGTTTAGATGGTCAAAATTTGCACAAGAATTTGGGACCACCATCTTAATAACACTTGTCTGTGGTATTTTTCATCATTTGTCGAATATTTTGGGCCAAGTGGTGTGGTAGTTATGATGTCTTTGAATTTCTCTGTGGACTTTGATTTCCAACGTTGCTACAGCTCATTTTTCTTGTAAAGAGTTGTGTTTTTTAATGATCCTGTAACTTTATAACTATGTTTTTCATCGAAGAAGCTAAAACAAATTGAATTGTCTGAGTTTCTTGGAAATTTCTGGCCTTCCTTTTGGAAAATACCGAGAAAGTAATCTACAATTATGAAAGTGGATACTGCAATTAATACTTTATATTGCATAAACTTTTAAATAACTTGAAATGTGGAAAAAAAAATATGCTCGGAAGATTTATTCCAACAAAATAACACACGAAACTTTTCTTAGTTACATAGATGTATTTTAAAATGACAAATACAAATCGAAAACAAAAACAATTGTAAATGAATATGACACAAATTGATACTTTTTATAAAATTAGAGTTCTCGATTTATGAAAAGTCGAAAAAATAAATATTTATGTATTTTTTTATTATTATGTTTAAAGATAGTAGTTGAGAGTTATACATAAAACAATGTAAGAGGATATTTTTATAAAAAAGTATTTTATTTTAAAAAATAACATATTGTTTTAAAATAATACAAAAGAAAAAGGGCAATTGGATAAAGGGAGTGTAAATTAAGTGGTTACGTCTTTTTCCTTGATCAAAGCAAGAATCCCATATTGCACGGTGATGAACTAGTCAATTTCGAACAATTGAAACCACATAACAATAAAAAAAGAGTAAAATAAAGCAACATCCTTTATTGAGAATTTGAGACTGTTCAGCCCGAGTTAGAGGGTGTTGGAATGAACAATATAATCTATGATGTTTTAAATATTTTAAATTATTTGGTAAAGTTTTTATTAAAAGCTTGATAAATTATAAGATATTCTTAACAATTTTTTATTTTCATCATGTACTTCATAAAACTATTATTATTAAATTTTATAATTTTATTTTTAAAATATAGTTTAATATTTTATCAGATAATCAAAGATAAATAAAAAATAAAAAATAATCTTATAAGTTGCATAAATTTTATAAGATATATAATATATAAATTTAGCCAAATACACTCTTAATTTGATAACGATACTTGTTATGGTAAACAATTCAACTATAGTTACTAGGTTGGAGTCAGAAAATGAATATTAAGGATGTAAATTATTTTTTCTTAAAATAGTAATTAAAAAATATTTTTAATATTTAAGACATAAATTTTTAAAATTTAATAATTTTATATATAAAATTTTTACAAAATTAAAATAAAATAAAATTGGAGTTGCAGGCGGCTCTGCCCCTGGTAGCTAGGATGGTGCCACCCCTTTACTCCTTGCTCTCACACTCATCTCATTTTGATTATCACTGCACCTTTTTGTACCAAATACCAATCACCTCTTTTATTCAGAAGCACAACTCCAAAAATGGCTTTGATCACAAATTCAGGTTGTTTGAAATGACTGAAGACAACCTTTGACATCGAAAAGAACTTTCTTTGATTCACTCCCAGAATCCCTGTAAACTTGAGGACAGAGAAAAAGATGGCAGAGTGTGCAGTTGCTTTTGTTCTTGACAAGCTCACAACCTTACTGGAGGAAAAGGTGAACCTGATAAAAGATGTGAAACAGGAGGTTGAGTATGTCAGAGATGAACTGGAGAGAATGACAGCTTTCCTTAGAGTTGCTGATGCTGCAGAAGACAGTGATCCAGAGCTCAAAGTCTGGGTTAAGCAAGTACGAGATGTTGCCTATGAAACTGAAGACATCATAGATGAGTTCATGCTCCAGCTCCACCATACTAATTGCTGTTGCCCTGTTGGATGCTGTGGTTTTCTCGACAAACTGATTTTCGCTGTCAGGAACCTGAAAACCCAATATAAAATTGCTTCTGAAATCCAGAGCATCAAATCCAGGATGACGGATATCGCGGTGGGACACCGGAGATATCGTTACAAGTTCAGCGTCCCGAATCAGGGATCCAGGTTGTCGGGTGATGGCAGCAGCCGGGGCGGCATTGATCGTCGAGGCGATGCGCTCTTACTGGAAGAAGGCGAGCTGGTGGGCATCGACAAACCGAAAAAACAACTTGTTACGTGGCTTGTGGAGGGGGATTCCAGGCTTAAGGTGGTGGCAGTGGTGGGGATGGGGGGTTTGGGGAAGACCACTCTTGTCAAGAAGGTGTTTGATGATCCTGTGGTCAAGAAACATTTCCACAACCACGCCTGGATTACGGTCTCTCAGTCTTTCAAGGTGGAGGAGCTCTTGAGAGATACAATTCAACAGCTGTTTGATCAAATGAAGCTGCTTGTTCCGCAGGAAATTAGCTCCATGCATGGAAATAGGCTGAAGGCAATAATCAAGGATTTCCTACGGCAGAGAAAGTACGTGCTCGTTTTAGACGACGTATGGAGCATTCAGGCGTGGGAAGCAATCAAATATGTGTTGCCTAATGAAGATCAAGGCAGCCGTGTCATCCTCACGACACGTCTCATGGATGTAGCTTCCTCTTGTAGTGTTGAGACTGATGGCTATGTGTATCAGTTGAATCCCTTGTCAGAAGAGGAGTCGTGGATTCTCTTCTGCCAGAAGGCATTTCAGAGGAATTCTTGTCCTAAACATTTGACTGACATTTGCCAGAATATCTTGAGAAGGTGTGGGGGTTTGCCACTTGCAATCGTTGCAATTAGTGGGGTGCTGTCTACGAAGAAGGAGACAAACATTGATGAATGGAAGATGCTTAGTCACGGCCTTGGCTCTGAGTTGGAAGGCAATGATCAACTTGAAAGTATGAGAAACATTTTGTTACTCAGCTTCAATTATCTGCCTTACTACCTCAAACCATGTTTTATGTACTTGAGCAACTATCCAGAGGATCATTTGATTGAGCACAACACGCTAGTCCGACAGTGGATAGCCGAAGGCTTTGTGAGGCAAAAAGAGGGAAGGACTTTGGAAGAAGTTGCACAAGGCTACCTCAACGAGCTCATCAACAGAAGCTTGCTTCGTCCCGTGAAGACAAATGATGATGGAAGTGTGAAAGTGAGCTGCATCCACGACTTCTACCGGGAGATCATTCTCTCAAAATCAAGGGATCAGAATTTTGTGACAACCACCACTGAGAGAAACATGGTGTGGCCTAAAAGGGTTCGGCGCTTATCGATCCATGGGGCATTGAAGAATAGTGAAGTCGAAAGGTATGGCACCAGACTCCGTTCTCTTCTGTCATTTGGAGTGAGAGACTCTGATTCCATATCAAGCATCCTGCAGTTGCTCAAAAGCAGTAGGATGCTGAAAGTTTTAGATTTGAGAGGACTTCCTCTGGAGAAGTTCCCTGAGGTCATTCTTGAATTAGTTCATTTGAGGTATCTATGCTTAAGAAATACTTGGATCAAAAGGCTTCCAGGATCTATTAAGAAACTCCAGAAGCTAGAGATGTTGGATCTTAAAGGGTCATACATCACTGAGCTGCCAGTTGGGATTCTAAGTCTCCCACATCTTCGCCAGCTTTTAGTCTACCGTCATGTTCCTGGCTCATATATGCCTTATGACTATGTACATGGTTTCAAAGCATTAAAAGGAATAGGGTGCTTGAAATCCCTAGAGAAAATTGGTTTCATTGAGGCTTATCATGGGAGCCGTGTACTTAAAGAGATAGCAACAATGACTGAACTGAAGAGTATAAGCATTACAAAGTTGAGAACTGAAGATTGTGTTCTCTTATGCTCGGCCATTGAAAGTCTTGGCAAGCTTTCTTCATTAGGTCTAAGAGCGCAGGAGGGAGATATTCTGGATCTTCAGTATCTCTCTTCACCTCCTCCTTTTCTTCAGCGGCTATACTTGGGAGGACATTTGGCAAACTTTCCACATTGGATACAATCTCTTCGTAGCCTGGTTAAAGTATATTTCAGATGGAGTCGATTAAGGGATGATCCACTTGAATATCTGCAGGACTTGCCCAATCTCGTCCATATTGAATTTCTTGACGCTTATATGGGACAGAAGCTAAGTTTTAAGGCAGGCAAGTTTCAGAAGTTAAAACTACTAGGTGTTGACAAATTAGAAGCACTGAAGTGGGTGATCATTGAGGAGGGTGCCACACCTCTTCTTGAGAAGCTTATTATCCAGAGATGCAACTTGTTGGAGAGCGTGCCTGTGGGAATTGAGCGCCTGACTAATCTGAAAGTTCTTGAATTCTTTGACATGCCACATGAGTTTATTTTGCCACTCTCTCCCGAAAAATCCGGTGATGAATACTGGAAAGTTGCACATATTCCTGAAGTATATCACACATATTGGAGGAATGGTTGCTGGGAAGTCTACCCACTGGTGGAGGTTGTGCAGGCAAATGACAAATCTGGCAAACCTGGAGCAGCCATTGTTAAGACACAGGAACAAAGAAATTGGCTGTAATTCTTATCTTTAGTGCATATTGAGCTTCATCTTTTCTTGGGTACTTCTCCAGAATCCTGTTTGTGTCTTCTGCCACAATGTATACAGCAGTGTGTTCGTTTTATTTTTCAATCATAATGTTGTATTATGCAAGTATCTTGCTGTATATATCTGTATTTATAAGTTTGCATATAATATGATCCATTGCAGAGCTCTCTCCAACTTTGAACTTGGATGGATCTTATCTATGTGCTAGTTGTTTGTACTTACAGCATAATTCTGATAATTGTGTATCCAAAATGCACTTGGGATCTTTTCCTAAAAGGTCATCTTAAAGGGTAGATTTTGTCACTGACATACATAATAAGACATGACAAAGTTACGCTGAAGCACAAATCTCAACCCCATGATTCTTGTTAATGGAAATATTGAATGATTGTAAATGAGTGAATAAAACCAGCTTGGCTTCTAGTTTGCAGGTGTCTAGTTTGAGAACATGGAACTGAGTAAGTTAATTCAAAATTGTGCAGCAATTTCTTTTTAAGGATTTACATTGTAAAATTGATAGAAAGTGGCATGTTAGTACTTCCCTATGCTTTTAAAGAGAGCATATGTCGATGGTGTTAGGTTCGCTATAATCGCAGGGGTATACACAGCGAAAAATTAAAATTTTTATCAAACATAAATTTAACCCCTTTGATTCGAAAGCGATTTTAATGATCGCGCTTATTCAAATGAATATATAAATAAATATAAAATCGGATTATACCTTTCGTGCACTCCGGTTGTTGTAGGGAATGAAGCAATCAATTGCTTATTCTGGACTATCAGAACTCGCAGGGATCCAAGTGTCTCCCCTCTATCAGGTCCACAATACGGAAAGCAAGACCAATCAAAAGGATTCGCTAGTATCCTTTTAATTGTTTACTAATTTAGAACCGGAGTATATTTTCAAAAACAATAAAAATTGATTTTTTAAGTTCTTGAAACAATAATACGAAGAAAATAACAAGAAACTGATTTTTTTTTCTTTCTTTTCTTTTGTTGAAGAGTAAAAATAGAAGATTTTAAACAAAATATTTTTGCTTAAAATTTTTGAATTTTTTTTTAATTATGTAATTTTCATCTCTCATATATATAGGGTTGAAAATTTTAATCCTTTTCTAACTTTTGGAAAGTTTTTCTATTTTGAACTATTTCAAAACCTTATCTTGGAAGGATTCCAAATCTTCCAAAAACTCTTCCTTTTTCACTCTTCTATTGTATGTGGACTAATTTGAGACTACATTAATCATCAAAATTGTCTACATACATTGTTGATATTAATTTGAACTCTTCAAATAATATCAAGATAGATATATATCATATATATGTACTATAATTATATTTATACATAAATTAAATCTTAGTGGCCTATTTTATCCTATAAAATTGGTCACTATATTTATTTATCAATAAATATGTTAATTAAATAAATCATATTTATTTAATTTATTCTCTTCATACTTTAGTGGGCTTCTTAAGTGATCCACATTTATTTTGGGCTTGGATTCAAAAATTCCCAAATCAATTCAATTGATTCAATCTCAATTTAATCAATCCAATTGATTAATTTAATTTACTCCAATTGGGCTTCCTAATCAAATTAAATCCAATTAAATAATCCAATTATTTAATTGAATAATTTAATTTAACTATTAAATTAAATAGAACCCTTAATTAATTAATTGATCAGTATTAATTAATTAATTTCCAACCATTAGATAAAATCTAAAATTAAAAATGTTACTTTGCATAAAGATGTGTGACCCTCTTAGGTTCACTACTAAACTAGTAGTGGTTTGCAATATTTGCAACTTATGAATAATAATTATTTCAATTAATTAATCCAATTAATTAATCCGCTTGCAATCAACTCCTCAATTTCAAAAATCTCACTATCCATGAAAACACCTAACAAGTAATCATGGCAAATTAATCTCAGGTGAGATAGCGAGTAAATCTATTTCAGTTGCGAGTACCATACACGTACGGTCCTTTCGACAGCTAATCTCCTGATTGAATCTAAGGCATGGATTATAAGTCGAAACCCTAAATGATTCAATTGCTGTGATCCCATTTCATGTTCCAATGATTCTTGATGAATCACAATTCATTCTGCCTTAGCTAAGATTTTTGAATCACGAACTATGAAAACACAGGAGATTCCCTTGTTTAAAAAAAAAATAAGTGTCGAATTTTATGTTGGCCACTGACAAACCTCCATGGACACCAGTGCAACACCTAACATACCCCCTTTGTGATTGTCAAACAATCAGACGATATATCAAAGTGCTGCAGGATGCACACAAGGCTACCATCGTACTTCAAGTTTGAGGACTAGTCGTATACTATCGCAACACAGAAATTCTTATTTCGACGGGCAAAGTCTCCAACTAAAAATTTCTTGTGGGCCATATTCAGTGTACTTGTTCCCTAACAAGCACCCACATATATGCACTTACATCTCTACGCTAATACCAATACAATGTGACATTCTCGTCTCACGAGCGTGCATTATATGTACGAGTCTTATTGAACTATTTGATGTCCCATCTTAAAAAACTCTCGACTCGAAACTTATTTAAAACCAAAATCTTAGAGGCATGTTCCATGATCGCCATCATATGCGCGACCATGCCCCGTAGCTAAATTTGATCTAAAAACTTTATCTAATGTGCAGAAATAAAAAATACAAGACATAAGATAAAATAAATGTCTTTTTATTAATATGATTTCCAATAAAATTGTCTTTACAAAAGTAAAATAGTATAATACATCTAATCTAATTGGAGCGTCGGGCACTCTAACATATGGAACATACTGCGACAAACTTAATATTTACTTTGCCATTGTTTGTTCATTTTCAATCTGCTATCCTCTATTGAAGGACCAAAATATTTAATAAAGTCCTCAATTGCATCATGCTCCCTGTTTCTTGTCCAACCCAAAATGAATGTTGATCCTTAACTAATGGAGCAAAGCACTAGTCCTCCCCCTCTCTTTCCCGTAGTTAATTAGTTTACAAAAAAACACATCCTTAACATAACGACATTTTGAGGAATAAGATTTTAAACATAAATTATCAAATAAATGTGATATTTCCTTAAATTATGTCATAAACACAGTGTCTATTTTGTAAAATAATTTTTATGCAACAAATTTAATATTAGAATTGAATGGTAATTCAAGGTGAAACCAAGTGTTATTGGAGTCGTACATATTTCATTTCGACCATTTCTCCACATTCATTTTTGTTTTGCAAGCAGGAAGGCAGGGAAGACAAGAGTTATTGCTTGAACTATTTGGTTTTCTTTGAGACATCTGTATCACACTCTTGGTCCCCCCACCCCCCACCCCACCCCACCCCGGTGCTTTTATGTTTGGATCACATGCTGTAGCGGTGACTCTACAGTCGTAAAGTGCCAAAGGAAAAGTGCACGGAGTACGAGTCTTCAAAGAATTGAAATAGTGTAACTTCAATTGATTTGGCCTTTCGTGGACTGGAAGGAAAAGTGTTGGTAAAATGTAATCATTGCAATTTGGGACAGTACCTCAAGTCCTATAGCCAGCCGTATGCTGATGGGAGGAAATCTACTACTGCTTTGCCGTGCTCATCGGCTCAAGCACTTATCATATACTAGTAGTTGGCCCTCAAGACAATTGACAGTGATTGACCATATAAAATTCCAACTAAAGTCAATTGATATTTATATTATTATAAAAGTATGAATATATTTTTTTTTTAATTTTAATTGAATTAAAATGATCATTTGATAGATTAATTTTAATAATAATAATGTAATTTACAATTCTCCTAAAAAATATTTTTTATAAGAAAAATAGAGTCCCATACAAACTACAAAACCCTTTAAAATTTGATCCATACGGAATTTCTTTCAAAATCCCATCCAAATATTCTTATTTGGTACGATTGCTGCTTCTATATTTCTGGGCAACATTCTTCTGTAATTGCTTCCCGTTTGGATTGTTGATTTTTTTTAACATATTTCACAAAGCATGAAAACAGATTTAATGAAAATTGGAATTTAATTTTTCAAGGGATATTATTTTGATCTTTAAGTAGTTAGCTTTTAATTTGGTGAATTGGTTATAAGGTTTTTTGGCATTAGGTTCTATTTGTTGTTAGCTTAACAAAACATTTAATCCTTTTATTCCATAGACTATATAGATAAAGTAGAAATATCTTAAACCTTTATTGCATTCAGATTAATTTGATGTTGAGTGTAAAGATACTTTTCGGGTTCTTCCCTTCTTGTTTCTATATAGGATAGTATTAAAAATAGAATAAAAATTATTTTGATATCCAAGTATTTTTATTAATATTTTTTTTTATGATAATGGATATATACCCTTTAACCTTTTACATCCTAACTTAGATTCAATTATCAATTTAGTTAAATTTTCATGATATATTCTTTTGGTTGAATAAACTCAATCTTTACGGTAATATAAACTTAAATTTGAATAACAAGAAACAAACATATTAAAAACTTATTCTCAAATAAAATAAAATAAAATTTAAAATAAACCTGGATGAGAGCTATATTTTTTTAAATTAATGTGATGAGACTTCAAAACTAATTTTAATGTGGAGGTTTAAGAAATAGTAGAGAAAATAAGAGAAATATTTATTTTATTTTTATTGTATTTTCTTGCATTATTTGTTTTATAAGCCCTTATCAATAGAATGAAAATTACAAAAAAAAAAAAAAAAAAAAAGAAGAAGAAGAAGAAGAAGAAAGACCAAAAACATTACTTTTTAAACTCTAAATAAGGAGTTAATATAATATTTGCAAAACTTATTTTATATCTCACATCATTAGTTTTAGTTTCAAAATTATTATTTTTAATTAAAATATATATGATTTCAATCTCTCCATTATAGACTTTTTGTTTCTTACTTATGGAGGTATACTGTTAGAAAATCTTAAATTTATGATATCAATAGATAGAATTTTATTTAACCAATTAAAACATAATATACAAAATTGAAAGAAAAATATATAAATAGAGTTAAAAGGGTATATATATCATTGTAATAAATTTAAAAAAAATGAAAAAAAAATCATTTGATGTGTATTATCTTAACATTTATGATAAAACTCAGATGTAACTTAAAAATTACACTCTTAAAAAATTATAAAAATTAAAAAACCAATATGATACTTATGATAAAATCTAGGTACCAAAATAATTTAATTTAACAAAACAAAGTATAATGTGAAAGAGTGAAATAACAACTAAAATTGGATAGAGTCTAAAAGTGCATATATGTCACGTAAGAAGAAAAACTAAAATAATTTCATTTGATATGTAACAAAATTTGTCATTTGTAGCAAAAGTCAGATATATCTATTCAAATACTAATATGATATTCATGATAAGATTCGTGCACCAAATTTACTCTTAAAGTTTACTTACTATGTTGAACTATGCACAATAAATTTAAGGAGTTATTTGCATCTTGAGGTTTGAATATTTGGCAACCATATTCCCTTATTTGATAAAAATGCTATGAAAAAATTATCTAAAGATCAAGACACCATGTTGCTTTATTTTTAGAAAAGGCACAACTTTTTAAAAATTAATTAGTAGTTATATATATTTATATATATAAGTAATTTTATTAAGAAAATAAATGAATGAGAAAAACTTCAAATCTTATGGTCTCTTCAATGATAAGGAGTATACATAATTTTTATATATAAAGAATAATAATATTTTTTATAATTTTACATCATTCACAAATTTACAATTATGTAATTTTTGTAATAAAATGAAAGACTCAAGTACAATTGTAAATGTAATTTATAATATTGTAATACATACTTTAATTATTTTAATAATATAATTTTAAATTAACATCAAGTGCACCTTTATAACCCAAATTCTTCTTTAAAAACTGAAAGTCTATCTTGTTTCTATCATAATTCTTTGAATGATTTGAATTGTTTATAAAATTAGTTTCAGTATAAACTAGATTTCAAAATTTGTCTAATCATATATCATAATCATATAGAGAGGACTTCGTATTAGAGAACTTTAGTCGTATAAAATTGAGAATTATGCACCACTACGTATTTATAATATTTTCTCTATTTTTTCAATAATTGACATATTTTTATTATAATTCTAGAGGAAAAAGAAAGATGATTTTATAGCAAAAATGAAAAAAAAAAAATAATTATAGAAGCTTTGATGCTAATTAAAAAGTAATTAGTATTAAGAATAAACAAAATAAAAGAAACTATTAAAAATTAGAGTGAAAATTATTTTGATATCCAAAATTTTTCCATTAATCTTTATTAATTTATTTTACAATCATAGATATATCCTTTAATCTTTCACATCCCAATTTAAATTCAATTATTAATTGAATTTATTTTTCATGCTATATTCTTGTAATTAAGTAAATTCATTAAATTAAGTAAATTCATTAATTACAATAAATGCTTATACTTGAAACTAATGAGATGAGATTTTAAAGTAATTTTTAATGCAAAGGTTTAAGGAAAGTAGAAAGACCAAGAGAAATAGTTCCTTAATTTTTATTGTGTTTTCATGGCATATTTTGTTTTAATAAGGAATTAATTTAACTTTTACAAATCTTATTTTATATTATACCTCATAAGTTTTCCTTTCAAAATTATTGAGTTTTTTAAAAGTATATTATAATTTCAATCTCTTCTATTCCAGACTCTTTATTTCTTATTCATGTGGATGTATATTGTTAAAAAATATATTATCAATAGATAGAATTGGATTTAACCAAATAAAACATAATATAAAAAATTGAAATAAAGCTTAAAAGTAAACAAAGTAAAAAAGGTATATATGCCATTGTAAAAAACTTAGAAGAAAAACTAAAAGAATCTCGTGTATTATGTATCAATTTGATCATTTCGACAAAACTTGGGTTCAGTTAAAAATTACACCCTTAAAAAATTATAAAAATTTAGGCACCAAAATGATATGTATTATAAAATCTAGGTACCAAAATAATTTAATTTAACAAAAATTGAAGTATAATATGAAAGATTGAAATAAAAACCAAATAGGATAGATTCTAAAGATGTATATATGCTATTGTAAAACTAAAAGAATTTCATTTAATATGTAACAATCTAATATTTACGTCAAAGTTAGATATTTCTTAAATTACATGTCGATTTAGATACCAATATGACATTCATGTAAAAAAATGCTCTTAAAATTTATTTTATTAAATCATGCTTAGTAAGTTTAACCTGTTATTTGCAACTTGATATTTGAATTTTTGTCAACCACATCCTCTTATTTAATCAAAAAATTATTTAAAGATCAAAGTATCCTATCTCTTTTATTTTCAAGAAAGTCTATATTTTTCATTTTATGAAGAAAAGAACTGAATGAGATCAACTTTAAAAATTTGGAGTCTCTTCAATGACAAAAGAGTATAGATTAATTCATATATAAATAATAATTATAAATTTTATAATTATACATGATTCACAAATTTACAACTACGTAATTTTTATAATAAAATGTGAGACTCAAATTCAATTATAAATACCATCTTTAATATTATAATAAATCATACACTATCAGAAAAAATCTAAATGAGTTAGTTTCAAATATATATTTTTGTCATGGATAAATAATAATACATATTCTATGTATTATTAAACCTAATGATTTAAATTTTGGTTAACATTTTTTCATAATTAGGCTTTTTAAAACATGACCCTCACTAATATTTTTTAAAATTGTATATATTTCAAACATATAAAAGTTAGTTTGAAAACTAAGTTAATTTTGTTTGAAATATTCCTTTAAAAAACTTAAGATTTTGCAAAGTAATTCTCAAACATAAAAGTAAATTAATATTATATATAATTGTTGAAGATTGTCTCAAAATTAAAATTTTGGTCTCCTATTTTTCTTTTTAAAACTATTAAATGAAGTTTTTTTTTTGTACAATTGAAGAGAATTTCAAAATTAAATTTTTTGCTTATCACTTTTTATATTTTTACTTAAAACATGACTCTTGATTAAAATTATGAATTATTTTCATATATATTAGTTCACTGTTTTTTCTTTTTTAACATAATTGTTTTTGAAATCTTTGCATAGTAGGACTAAAAAGATATTTACTAAAATTGCAAGCCTAAAAAAAGGTGGATTCAGACAACCTAAAATTCAAGTGTTATGATAAAAAATTTCACGTTGTTGCTACTAGAATGAAAAAATATATATGTGAAAAAGTAATATTTTATGGATATTCTATAATGCAATTTTTGTTTTTAGTTATATTCTTTGTTGGAAGGAGTGAGAGAGAGAAAAAGAAGTGAGCAAGAGAAGAAGTACAAGAAAGCATATGTATAAAATTAGCATTTATATATAGTTTTAATTTAAATAGCAATTGTAAAATAATATCATGATGTTGTGCTTGATTTTGGTAAAGAAATAATTTAGTTTACTTGAAAGTTTTTTTATTAATGTGATAATTTGTGGTTTGTCAATTTTTAGCATGTGAAATTATTCGATTTGATCATGTATATTAATCTAATACAAAACAAATTTCATAAAATCAAGTAAGAAAAAAATCTTATCTTGTCATTAAAATCAAACAAGAGAATGATTAATATAATCATAAGTTCATATAAGAACTTATTTAATTATATTTTTATTCAAATTTTAAAATTTCATTGAATTTAGTTTTTTAAAAAAATTATTTAATCATTCATACGATATATGCTTACTAAAAATAAAATATTTTTGAAGTACCATAAATATTTTAATTATAATTAATATTATAATTAATTTATTAAAATTATATGAATCACGTGTGCTAATCACGTGCGCGCTGCACTTGCATTTTACTGGTTATATAAAAATAGTGGGAATATTAATACTACGTATCTCAGTGTGATAGTTCCGAATCAACAAGCACATCCCGAATTTTAGTGAGGCAAGGCAGTATATCTATAATTATCACTAGTTACTTCCCGAGAACCATTTCTTCAATTTTTCCAATGTAAAGTACTCAATCAAACTGAATGTGACTTTCCTAATTTTCCCATATAAAGATGACCCTAAGACCGAACACTTTTGGGGAGGGAAAAAAAAAAAAAAAAGAAAAAAGAAAAAAAAAAAAAAAACATAAGCTGGAAGAGATGGACTAGAAGCTGACAACATTACACAAAGAAAAAGCATGAATGTTTCAAGAGGTCCAATTATGTTAGATGAAACTGGAGAGATTGATATAAAACATTGAGAAGAGAAGGCCAACTTATAAGATCCAAGAAACTTATAAAGGAATGATTAATTAGTGCTCTTACTGAAATTTGTGTGGTAAGACTTTCTTAGTCTTGGCACCATCAGTTTGTACCCTCTGATCACTTGATCAGTACAAGATTTCTGCTGAATTCAAGCATGAATGATCTGTATTGGTTATATATATATATATATATTATTTTTCACTCCATCAAAATTCAAGTCTTGATCTACGATATCAACTATTTTCATACCGCATAATTATTCATTTAAAAACCCAAAAAGAAAAAAGAAAAACGTATCGTATTGAAGATGATACAATTATAGTACTTCCTTTACCATAACAAAAATATCTGAAAGGGTTGATTTTTCCTACACTTCTAAAAATATTCAAGTTTTTTCCTACCTGATCATGTCCAAAATTTGTGTGTTAATACTTCAAGTGGGATACAAGTTGTGCAGCCACCCCACATATGGCCTTCTTGAATTTTTAATCGTGGTACTCACCACTCACCATCAGCTACTTCAGCAAAAAATTTACCTGGACAGCTTTGTGAACTTAATTTATGCCATCACCCTCACTTTGTGGGCCCTAATCTCATCAGTCATCCATCCCCCTTTCTCCAATTTCACACGCTTCAAATGGAACAATTACTAAAGAAAATTGTTATTATAGTACCAACAACTCTTTGTTTAGGTTGGTGCACGTCAGTACCTGCACTCATAGTTCTTTTCTTGATTTTTAATGAATCAAATCTATTGTTAGACGAATAAACTGAAAAAAACAGTAGTTGACTTGCATGAAATTTTATTTCCCTCTTTGGTCATGGAAATTGCCATAAAGCCAATGCCTTGTGGTATAAAAAGTAGGATATTCGTACTATGTACGTGGCGCAACGGCAAAGTATGAGAAAAAAAATGTGAATATCGGATATTCAAATCTCATGAGTGGTTGGAGCGTAGCGTATCTGTATCCGCCCTTTCGAGTATCCCTTTCCGCGCTATAGGTGGGTCTATTGAGAGGGTAGTTGAGGCGAAAGTCCGATCCAAGTGTGTATAGGTTGTACTTCCGGCGAGTATTCCTTTCCGCGCTATAGGTGGGTCTATTGGGAGGGTAGTTGAGGCGAAAGTCCGATCCAAGTGTGTATAGACTGTACTTTCGAATTTACATGGAGGGCGAACCAGGGGGAGAGTCGCTCTCTTCCAGAATTAGTCGGGCGAAACCTGGGTAGAAAAAAAGAAGAAAGGATATTCCATACAACTACAAGAGAAATAGGATATTAGTTCAAAATGGTAAGTGCTAATGTCAAATTTTCTCACTAATTATATAAATTTAGTAATAAGAACTTTTGTCTTAGTAATGATTTTACAAGTTTAATAGTAACAAGAACTATTTGCAAGTTGTCGCTATTAAAATCAGTGATACAAGAGTTGTGTATGAGTTGTTGCTATTGTCAAATAGTGATACATGCATAGTGGCAATAAAATTTGACACAATGATTTATAATTATATTTATATTAATACTATACATGCATTACTAATTGTTAATAGTAACAACTTATATATAATTCTTCATACAATTAAGCTTGTGAAATTCATATTGTGGTAAATAAAAATTATTTTCAATTAATGCATATTATTGGTGATGACTTTTGTATTGCCATTAATATCATTTTCTCTTGTAATTGTTGGGAAATTATGAAAATTCCCGATAAACTACATTAGTGAGAATGCGAAATAACACACAAAAATTGATAAAAGAGTTCGGTCAATTGTGCTTATGTCTCCGGACCTGTTGTAGATCGTTTTACTAAAGGGAGAAAATATACAAAGTGTTTACAACACTTACAACTCACAACCCACACATGAATTTTTCTTCACAAAATTCTTTCACAAGCTTTCTCTTAAACTTTTCTCTCAAACTCTCTCTAATTCTCTAATTTTGGGATGCTCTACAAATGAGAGCTAATGGAGTTTATATAAGCTTCAAAAACATGAGTTGATGGAATTTATGCAAGAAATTAGGTTAGATACCTTAATTGATAATTGCCTAAATTAGGCACCCATCATTTTTGATAAAAAAATATTTGGCCATTTTCTTAACAATATCCCACTTGAAAACTGATTTCAATCTATCTTCACACCTCGATCTATGCAGCAAACCTTTTCAGTCTTGTTACTCTTACAGTCCAACTGAAATTGAATACAACTTCAGTTTGTCGATAGCCACCGTCTTTGTCAACATATATGCTGGATTCTTACTTCCTTGGATCTTCTCCAGTATTAGCATCTCATCTTCCAATAAAGATCTGATAAAGTGATAACGAAGTCCAATATGCTTGGTTCTGGAATGAAATGCTGAATTCTTCACCAAGTGTATCGCACTCTGACTATCACTGTGCAGAACATTCTTCTCCTGTTTGAATACCAACTCAGTTAACAAACCTTGAAGCCATATCATCTCTTTACTAGCTTCAGTTACTGCTACATACTTAGCCTCTGTAGTGGATAGAGTGACAATATTTTGTAACTGTAACATCCAACTAACAGCTATAATTCCAACAATAAATATATAAACGGTGGTGCTTTTTCGGTGATCGACTTCATCTCTAAAATCTGCATCTACGTAGCCTTGTACTTTTAACTCTCATTTTCTAAAGTACAAATATTTCTCTACGGTGCCTCGTAGATACCTCAAAATCCACTTGACTGCTTTCCAATGAGCTTTTCCTGAATTTGACATAAACCTGCTAGCAACTCCCACTGCATGGCTAATGTCTGGTCTCGTACATACAATTGCATACATCAAACTTCCAATGGCTGAAGCATAAGGAACCTTAACTTTTAATTCTCTCTCTTCGTCCGTCTGAGGGGACTGATCATTGGATAGGCAAAAGTGACTAGCCAAGGGTGTGCTGACTAGTTTGGCATTATCCATGTTGAATCTTTGTAAAATACGGTTGATGAACTCTACCTGAGATAACTGCAAGAACCCTCCCTGTCTATCTCTTGTGATTTGCGTTCCAAGAATCTTATTTGTTGGATCCAAGTCCTTCATGGCAAACTCCTTTGACAATTGCTGCTTCAACCTTCTGATATCATCTATATTTAAACATACTACCAACATGTCATCGACATATAGTAGTAAAATGATATAGCTGGAGGTATATCTCTTGAAATAGCAACAGTGGTCAGCGTTGCACTTTTGGAAACCTTCTCTGTGCATGAAGTCGTCAAATTTCCTGTACCACTACCTTGGGGCTTGTTTCAAGCCATACAAGCTCTTCTTAAGTTTGCACACCATATGCTCATTCCCTATTTTTGAGAAACCTTCTAACTGGTACATATATATCTCCTCATCCAAGTCTCCGTAAAGGAATGCAGTCTTCACGTCCAACTGTTCAAGATAAAGATCTCAACTCGCAACAATACTCAATACTGTTCTGATGGTATTGAGCTTCACAATGGGAGCAAAAATATCGGTGTAGTCAACTCCTTTATTATTTTGGAATCCTTTGACAACTAGTCGAGCTTTGTATAACTTGGAACCATCATGCTCCTCTTTCACCCGGTACACCCATTTGTTGTGAAGTATCTTCTTCTCCATGGGTAGTTCAACTCTTCTTTCATGGCAACCTCCCACTTGCTGGCATTTTCAGTCTGACAAGCTTCATCATAGCATTCATGCTCCCTTCCATCAGTCAACAACAGATAGTTCATGTATCTTCTGTTAGGCATATGAGGCCAAGAAGACCTTCTCAATACAGGAGCTGGAGTAGGAGGTTGCGGTGTGTTGGACTGTTACACACTGCTCTATCTAATGGGTTCCTTTAGTTGAGGACTTGCTACAATCGGCTCTGTCATAGGACTATCTGGGACATCATCAACATTTACATCTGTAAATACTGGCTCACTCTGCACTGAGTCGTTGGAGCTTATTTTATGCATGTCTTTGTACATCACCCTTTCGTCGAAAATCACATCTCTGCTACGAATCACCTTCTTATTTTCGTCATCCCAAATATGGTAGCCAAATCATCCTCGCCATAACCAATGAATGTACATTTCTTGGATTTAGGATCAAGCTTATTCCTACCTTGATCACTAATATGCACATATGCTACACAACCAAAAACTTTTAGATGTTATCTTTTTTTCATTCCGTACCTTATCTGGTATTCTGTACTCCAATGGAACTAATAGGCCTCGATTGATCAAGTAAGCTGTTGTGTTGACCGCTTCTGCCTAGAACTACTTCGGCAGACCTAACTGTATACGAATGCTTCTGGCTCTTTTTGTCAATGTTCAGTTTACACGCTCAGCTATACCATTATGTTGAGGTGTACTTGACACGGTTCTCTACATTCTGATCTTGTGCTCTTAGCAGAACTTCTTGAATCTGGTGTCTTCATATTCACTACATTTGTTGGTTCTGAGCTTTTTAATCTTCAGACCTGTCTCATTTTCAACCATAGCTTTCTATCTCCCGAAAGCCTCAAACACTTCATACTTATGCTTTAGAAAATAAACACATACCTTTCGAGAGTGATTATCGATGAAAGTCACGAAGTAGTATTTTCCACCAATGGATGAGATGGTTGTTGGTCTCCAAACATCAGAGTGAACGAGCCATAGTCTTTTCTTCTTTGGGGTTCTACCACTTGTTTGAAAGCTGACCCTCTTCTGCTTTCCAAGTATCCAATCTTCACATATGGCTATCTCAACTAACTGTAGACATGGAAGTTTCCCCTTCGAGTACGTAATCTTTATCCCCTTTTCACTCATATGGCCTAGCCTCTGGTGCCACAGATTTAGAGTTTTATTGTCTGCTGCAACTGCAATCGAACAGTGTGCATCTACTGTTATGTAAAGAGTACCACTCTTCTTGCCTTGAGCAATCGTCATTGCGCCTTTTGAAATCTTCCAATCATCACAATGGAATACTGTGGTGTAGCATTCACTAGCCAACTGCCCTACTGAGATTAAGTTCTTTCTCAGGTCAGAGATATGCCTAACATTCTTGAGCTCCTAAGCAGACCCGTTCATTTTAATCTTCACTACACCTTTGCCAACAATAACACACGATTGATCATCACCAAGATATACCTTTTCAAGATTTTCGGGGACATACCTCTCAAAAAATTCTTTATGCGAAATAGCATGGAATGATGTTTCAGAGTCTAACACCCAATACTCCTCCTTGCTCTCTAAAGAGCATATCAACTCATCATCTCCTCTTGAGGTGTAAGTAACATTTACCTCTGTCTTGACCTCCTAGTCTTTCGGTGCATTCTTGCATTGATTTTTGTAGTGTTCGGTCTTCCCGCAATTCCAACACTCAATAGTTTTCGAGCTATAAGAATTAGAGATTACTGGATTTGGACCTCATGTCCTTTGATCTACCTCTGTAGTTCGATCTGCCACGTCCATTCCCTCTGGTTGAATTTCTTCCTCTTGACCTTATATGCAAAACTGAAGAGGTTGATGATTCACCAAACTCTCTCCGTCGGATCTCTTCATTAAAAACCAGATCACGAACATCGTCAAATTTCAACTTATTGCTTATCGACGAGCTACTCACAGTCATGACAGTAGCATTCCAATTTTCTGATAGAGAAGACAAAAGTATCAATACTCGTACTTCTTCATCAAATTTAATTTCAACTGAACTCAATTGGGTTGCGACTGTGTTAAGTTCATTAAGATGTTGAGCTACTGATGCGCCTTCCATCATCCGCAAATTGAATAAACACCTCATCAAATGAACTTTGTTTGAGGTCGATGGCTTCTCATACATACTGGAGAGAGCCGCCATAAGACCCGCCGTGGTCTTTTCCTTTGCTATGTTGAAAGCAATATTGCGGGATAACGTTAATCGGATAACTCTGAGGGCTTGTCTATCGAGAAGATTCCAGTCTTCTTCCTTTATAGTCTCTGGCTTCTTCCCTGAGAGAGGTTGATATAAACTTCTTTGATACAGATAATTCTCTATTTGCATTTTTCAAAACCCAAAATTTGCGCCATCGAATTTCTCGAGTTTCATATTCCCTTCATCTGCGGGCATCGCTCCCACTCGAATCTGATTTCCTTCAGATTGTTTCTGACTATTTCTCGCTCTGATACCAGTTGTTGGGAAATTATGAAAATTTTCGATAAACCAGGTTAGTGAGAATGCGAAATAATACACAAAAATTAATAACGAAGTTCGGCCAATTGTTCCTACGTCTCCGGACCTGCTGCATATCGATTTACTAAAGAGAGAAAATATATAAAGTGTTTACAACACTTACAACTCACAGCAGTGTGTGCTGTTTCTTTATCTTCTCGACCTAGACCATTATAAGGATTTCCACTTGCCAGTAACTCTGTTTGGTTCAAGAATTTTGACGAGGAAATGTCCGAAAGGAAAATAGCAGGACTAAACTTTGGAGGCCAACATTGATAAATTACAGGAGCTTGAGGTCACAGATGAACAACTTTTTTTCAGGTAGAAAAAGAACTAATCTGAAATTAAAGGAATTGCGTTAAGATCACTGGCTTTTTTTTTCCGTAGATATCATCCGATACTTATACGAGCGACGGTTAAAAAAAGTTTTAAAAAAATCATCTGAATAAAGCTTGCTACAAATAGAATGACATACTTTTTCAAATTTGATTGCAGAGCATTTATATTAAGTGATCACATGAACCAATCACATGTGCGATAAACACAAAATCGTAATGAACTACCATTAATTTGAGTCCGTTTTGGATCGGGGTTGAGTTATGTATGATCTGTGTAAAAAATACCAGGGCCTTGGAGAGTGTATCATATCTAATGTTTTGAAAATTGAATCGAATCCACCAGTTCAATTGAGAATCGGAGGTCGGTTCGGTTCGATTAGACATATATAATCGAAATTCCAGTTTGATCGGTCAAAATCGATTTTTTTTTATTTTGTTTAAAAAGTTTAAATTTGAAATTTTGTTATATTTACGTGGTTATTTGAATTTTGTGTTTTGTTAGATGTTTTTTAAGATATTTATTTATCTTTTTTTTTATATTTAAAATATATTATATAATAATTAATTTATTATATTATCATTTTACATAATATAATAAAAAAATATCAAATTTTATTAGACTAGTCCGATCGATATCGACCAATTAAATCATTAATTAATAAAATAAATTATTTGACCACCAATGCAATTATCAAAACATCGTTCAAATAGCAAGGACTGTTTCATCCTTCCACACCAGGTGTAAATATTGCCACATCAACCTCAATTCTACCTTTCATTGTTCAGTCCAAGGAGCAAGACCAGTGGAATTGTTTTAGCAAAAGATAGATTTTAGCAATCAAGCTCGCTTCCAGAAAGTAATGCAATAATTTAAGCATTATTTCATAATCATTAACCAAATAAAATATATCATGAAAAAATTATACTTATGATTTCTTGCAAAATAAAAATTAGAATAATTTCAAATAATAAATAAAGAAAGTAAAATTAAATAAGTTAAAAATTAAAAAAATAATAATAATAATAAAGAGTAATTTTTGACTAAAATAAGTCATGTTTGTAGAAATAAAATTATAATAAAATTTTCAAAGTCAGTACAAATACCTTTTCAGATTTTGTATTAATAATAAATTCTATCGCCTAATTTTTTTGACAAAATGTAGTTTGAAATAATTTTAGAATATATTTAAAATAAGATTATAAAATTTTGAGGGGGCCGGGCGAGTGGGATATTTTAATTATTTAAAAGGGGATAAAATTTCTAAATTTATTATATATATATATATATATATATATAATAGAATTGTCAAAAATTGATGGGGCCACTGGGATTATATGTGCTTTCTTTTTCACTCGAATGACAAAATCGTTTGGTTTGGTGTACAAAAAAAATTCTTCTATCCTAAATTTATTGCTTAAATTTTTTTTTAGAACATCACAAGAAAAGAATCAATTTTCTAAAAGGAATTCTTTTTTTCTTTTCAAAAATACACTCTCACTTAATGAACTAATGATCAGACATCACTGACTATTAATCATTATTTTTAAGAGTAATAGTATAAAATTACATAATATTCTTACTTTTTCAACTTTCACTTAAAATTTTATGTGGTGTGACAAAGGGAGTATTAGTTTTCTGTTTCATCATAAAAATTTACAGCTTTTCTGTGATATATACCCGTAGCATATGACGAAATGGCGCGCATGACCAGAGAACATCAACAAAAACTTGATTTCCGTATGTGTTACTGTATTCAAGAATCAAAGAGTTTAGGAATGTTTTGAAAAATATTTTGGGGAAGTTGTTTCGAAATAATATACATAGGAATGTGATGTACGTTTAGTTTTATTTTAAAAATATATTTTGAAATATAAGGATTAGAATATTTTAACATAATTTGAGAAAAATATATTAAAAAAATATATAATATATTTAATTTTATTTTGAGATAATAAAAATAATTACAAAGAAATAAAACCAAACATTCCGTTTAAAATTCTTTGTGCAGATAAAGTATTGAATTACCACTTGTCTGTGGTCTTTTTCATTTTTTTGTTGAAAATTTTGGGCCAAGTGGGTTGGTAGATGTGATGTCTTCTTCTCGATTGCTTCTGATTCTGATTTTTTGGGGCTTCTTCTCTTTTGTCTTTTGTTTTACCTACTTTGATTTTCTTTGTGAACTTTGATTTCTAACGTTACTACAGCTCATTTTTCTTATAAATAATTGTGTTTTTTAATGATCCTATCGTTGTTACTCATTTTTTTTTTTTTCGAAACAAGTTGACTTGTCTGAGTTTTTATTTGATAATCCTTTTTGGAAATTACAACGAAAGTAACCCACAATCATGGAAAGATACGCTTAAAACTTCTTAGCTGGAGTGATTTATTTTAATATGACAAAGTACAAATCAGAAACAAACACGAATGTAAATGAATATGACAAAAAATAATACTTATTTTGTCTTAAAATTAGAGTTCTCATGTAATCGGAAAAAGTAAAAATTGATGTATTTTTATCTTATTACCTTTAAAGGTGGTGGGTATATTTTTATAAAAAAATATTTTATTTTAGAAAATAAAATATTATTTAAAGAAAAAATATTTCTTTTTTAAAAAGAAAGTAATTGGACAAAGGGAGTATAAACCAAGTTTGGTTAGTCCTTTTGCTTGATCATAGTAAGAATCCCATATTGCACGGCGATGAACTTGTTGAAATTTGTCAATTTCAAACATTGAAGGCAACATAAAATTCAGAGAAAAGTAACAACAAATTTTCAAACATCTTTTATTCATACGGTTCAGCTTGAGTTAGAGGCTGTTCGAATGAATTTATAAACTATTTTAAAATATCTTATAAGATATTTTAAACTATTTGATAAAAATTTATATAAGGCTTGAGCGTTTATAAAATATTCATAACAATTTTTATTTTTTATTTTTATTATGTGTATTATCATATTAAGATCATATATATATTTCATAATCTTATTCTACCTAAACACTTGAAGAATTTATGTTAAAATAAAATCTAGTCTCTTATAATATAATAATAAAAAAATCTTATATAAAATTTGTAAATGATATTATAAATAAACTTATCCAAATACAGTCTTAAGCCAGCTAATAGCCATAAGGAGATTTGATATGGTAATTTGTGTGTATACTTATTGTATATATTTTTATGTAAATATGTGATGAAATTCATATCGGGAGTAGGCTTACCTACTGACTTCTAACTATAAAGCCATGGTGCCACCTCTCTATTCTCACACTCATCTCTTTTTTATTACCACTGCACCTCGTCGTACCAAATACCAATCACCTCTTTTATTCAAAAGTACAACTCCAAAAATGGCTTTGAACACAAATTAAGGTTGTTTAAAATGACTGACGACAACCTTTGACATCCAAAAAAACTATATTTGATTCACTCCCTGAATCCCTTTTAACTTGAGGACAGAAAAAAAGATGGCAGAGTGTGCAGTTGCGTTTGTTCTTGACAAGCTCACAACCTTACTGGAGGAAAAGGTGAACCTGATAAAAGATGTGAAGCAGGAGGTTGAGTATGTCAGAGATGAACTGGAGAGAATGACAGCTTTCCTTAGAGTTGCTGATGCTGCAGAAGACAATGATCCAGAACTCAAAGTCTGGGTTAAGCAAGTACGAGATGTTGCCTATGAAACTGAAGACATCATAGATGAGTTCATGCTCCAGCTCCACTATACTAATGGCTGTTGCCCTGTTGGATGCTGTGGTTTTCTCGGCAAGCTGATTTTCGCTGTCAGGAACCTGAAAAGCCACTATGAAATTGCTTCTGAAATCCAGAGCATCAAATCCAGGATGACGGATATCGCAGTGGGACACCAGAGATATCGTTACAAGTTCAGCGTCCCGAATCAGGGATCAAGTTTGCCGGGTGATGGCAGCAGCCGGGGCGGCATTGATCGTCGAGGCGATGCGCTCTTACTGGAAGAAGGCGTGCTGGTGGGCATCGACAAACCGAAAAAACAACTTGTTACGTGGCTTGTGGAGGGGGATTCCAGGCTTAAGGTGGTGACAGTGGTGGGGATGGGGGGTTTGGGGAAGACCACTCTTGTCAAGAAGGTGTTTGATGATCCTGTGGTCAAGAAACATTTCCACAACCACGCCTGGATTACGGTCTCTCAGTCTTTCAAGGTGGAGGAGCTCTTGAGAGATACAATTCAACAGCTGTTTGATCAAGTGAAGCTGCCTGTTCCGCAGGAAATTAGCTCCATGCATGGAAATAGGCTGAAGTCAATAATCAAGGATTTCCTACGGCAGAGAAAGTACGTGCTCGTTTTCGACGACGTATGGAGCATTCAGGCGTGGGAAGCAATCAAATATGTGTTGCCTAATGAAGATCAAGGCAGCCGTGTCATCCTCACGACACGTCTCATGGATGTAGCTTCCTCTTGTAGTGTTGAGACTGATGGCTATGTGCATCAGTTGAATCCCTTGTCAGAAGAGGAGTCGTGGATTCTCTTCTGCCAGAAGGCATTTCAGAGGAATTCTTGTCCTAAACATTTGACTGACATTTGCCAGAATATCTTGAGAAGGTGTGGGGGTTTGCCACTTGCAATCGTTGCAATTAGTGGGGTGCTGTCTACGAAGAAGGAGACAAACATTGATGAATGGAAGATGCTTAGTCACGGCCTTGGCTCTGAGTTGGAAGGCAATGATCAACTTGAAAGTATGAGAAACATTTTGTTACTCAGCTTCAATTATCTGCCTTACTACCTCAAACCATGTTTTATGTACTTGAGCAACTATCCAGAGGATCATTTGATTGAGCACAACACGCTAGTCCGACAGTGGATAGCCGAAGGCTTTGTGAGGCAAAAAGAGGGAAGGACTTTGGAAGAAGTTGCACAAGGCTACCTCAACGAGCTCATCAACAGAAGCTTGCTTCGTCCCGTGAAGACAAATGATGATGGAAGTGTGAAAGTGAGCTGCATCCACGACTTCTACCGGGAGATCATTCTCTCAAAATCAAGGGATCAGAATTTTGTGACAACCACCACTGAGAGAAACATGGTGTGGCCTAAAAGGGTTCGGCGCTTATCGATCCATGGGGCATTGAAGAATAGTGAAGTCGAAAGGTATGGCACCAGACTCCGTTCTCTTCTGTCATTTGGAGTGAGAGACTCTCATTCCATATCAAGCATCCTGCAGTTGCTCAAAAGCAGTAGGATGCTGAAAGTTTTAGATTTGACAGGACTTCCTCTGGAGAAGTTCCCTGAGGTCATTCTTGAATTAGTTCATTTGAGGTATCTATGCTTAAGAAATACTTGGATCAAAAGGCTTCCAGGATCTATTATGAAACTCCAGAAGCTAGAGATGTTGGATCTTAAAGGGTCATACATCACTGAGCTGCCAGTTGGGATTCTAAGGCTCCAACATCTTCGCCAGCTTTTAGTCTACCGTCATGTTCCTGGCTCATATATGCCTTATGACTATGTACATGGTTTCAAAGCATTAAAAGGAATAGGGTGCTTGAAATCCCTAGAGAAAATTGGTTTCATTGAGGCTTATCATGGGAGCCGTGTACTTAAAGAGATAGCAACAATGACTGAACTGAAGAGTATAAGCATTACAAAGTTGAGAACTGAAGATTGTGTTCTCTTATGCTCGGCCATTGAAAGTCTTGGCAAGCTTTCTTCATTAGGTCTAAGAGCGCAGGAGGGAGATATTCTGGATCTTCAGTATCTCTCTTCACCTCCTCCTTTTCTTCAGCGGCTATACTTGGGAGGACATTTGGCAAACTTTCCACATTGGATACAATCTCTTCGTAGCCTGGTTAAAGTATATTTCAGATGGAGTCGATTAAGGGATGATCCACTTGAATATCTGCAGGACTTGCCCAATCTCATCCATATTGAATTTCTTGACGCTTATATGGGACAGAAGCTAAGTTTTAAGGCAGGCAAGTTTCAAAAGTTAAAACTACTAGGTCTTGACAAATTAGAAGCACTGAAGTGGGTGATCATTGAGGATGGTGCCACACCTCTTCTTGAGAAGCTTATTATCCAGAGATGCAACTTGTTGGAGAGCGTGCCTGTGGGAATTGAGCGCCTGACTAATCTGAAAGTTCTTGAATTCTTTGACATGCCACATGAGTTTATTTTGCCACTCTCTCCAGAAAAATCCGGTGATGAATACTGGAAAGTTGCACATATTCCTGAAGTATATCACACATATTGGAGGAATGGTTGCTGGGAAGTCTACCCACTGGAGGTTGTGCAGGCAAATGACAAATCTGGCAAACCTGGAGCACCCATTGTTAAGACACAGGAACAAAGAAATTGGCTGTAATTCTTATCTTTAGTGCTTATTGAGCTTCATCTTTTCTAGGGTACTTCTCCAGAATCCTGTTTGTGTCTTCTGCCACAATGTATATAGCAGTGTGTTCATTTTATTTTTCAATCTTAATGTTGTATTATGCAAGTATCTTGCTGTGTATATCTGTATTTACAAGTTTGCATATAAAATGCTCCCTGCTTTCATGTTCTGATCCATTGGAGAGCTGTCTCCAACTTTGAACTTGGATGGATCTTATCTATGTGCTAGTTGTTTGTACTTGCAGCATAATTCTGAGTGTATCCAAAATCACTTGGGATTTTTTCCTCAAAGGTCATCTTAAAGGGTAGATTCTGTGACGACAATATATAAATACATGATAAGAAGTGAAAAAATTATGCTGAAGCACAAATCTCAACTCCATGATTCTTGTTAATGGAAATATTGAATGATTGTAACATGAGTGAATAAAACCAGCTTGGTTTCTAGTTTGCAGGTGTCAGCTATCCTTTCATCTAGCAAGGTGCAAAATTAGAAAACTCCAGAAAAAAGAAAATGTAACAAAAATAACCCAGAAATATAGTTTTGAAGTCCATTAATGTCATGCAATACTTTCTTGATTCTAACTTATGAACATTCTTGATTCTTGAGAAAGCCTAGAATCTGGATTTTCTTCAAAATATAGCTAATTAATCTTAATATGTATGTATATCGCGGAAATTTTTTTTGCAAGAGGTGAACTTTGGCTCCAAGGGATATTGGGAGATAGGTGAATTGCAGTTCTCTAAAACCAGTATAGAAGTTGGAAAGCCATCCTACAAAAATCAGGAGTAATAACTACTCAGAAGCGTCATCCATTGTTACAAGTTCAATAACAGAGGGGGTTTACAAGTGACATGAATCAAGTGTGATATGGAGCTAGGACAAAAGCATAAAACATCATTCATAGAACACCTATATATCTGAGTGATCAAGCTACACATTTCTTGCATCAAGAAAGCATAATCCCTTCAAGAAAAGCTGTCTGAAAATTAAGATGATGATTTCTGAACCAAGAACACCCTGCCTCTGCTGATGATTGTGCTGGTGATGGCTGCTCTGGTGCAGGAAAGCAAGGGCAAATTTTGTAGCAGCACCTTTTCTCTGACTCTTTCAGCTCTTACCTTGCAGGGCATCAGTGGCTCCATTTAGCCCCATTCCCCCAAATGAGGCGATGTGCTGCCGTAAAAGCTCTGGGGCAGCCTTGCCTTTGTGCGCTTGTGAATGGCCCTCTGATATCTGGCAATGATCCCGCATGGCCTTCCAGCTTTGTGAGAAGTGCACTTCCAACTTTGAACCATGTGAACTATGATCACTCTCTTAATTTCTACGTGTTGCATTTCCTTTATTTGGTCTCCTTCTCAAGAGTTTGTTGCCCTCTAACAATTTTGCATTCGTGCTATGAAATGGTTAATGCAGTGGTCTGACAGTATTCTGTTGGTTTTCTCAGAATTTTCTTTTATCCCAATTATATCCATGGGATTTGAGGGCTGTTAATTCACATGTTGCTCATGCAGGTGAAATTGCAAAGGGAGAACCCTTAATGCCTGGGAGAAGTTCATGAATACATTTGTACTATGGTCAAATGTAGTTTGATCTTTGGCTTTTCAATTTTTCCTCCTGTTGTCTTTTTTATCATTCTTGCAGCCAAAATTGTTCCAACATGCAACTATGCTTTAGCAGGACAGATTTTCCAAGCTACGTAGGACTCTGATCATTGTTCTTACATGTTCATATTTCAGACAATTAATATTTCAAACAAATATTGACAACAATGGGCAGTCCGGAAACAAATCCAGAAACTCAGATTCCTTGCTTACACTTTGCAAAGGATCGAATCATAGAAACAGACTTCGGTTAGCTACACCTCTGAAGCAACCTTCCACACCTTGACACAATCTGAATCAACAGATATATTTACTGCAAAAAAACTTAAAACATTGCTAGAGCTGAATAATACACTAATTAAATGTCCACAATTATGAGTGCTCCACCTATATAATGGTTTCAATCGAGTTGAATGCTAGCTAGAGAGACTGGATGCTAACAGAAAGAAGCAAACCCCAGCCTTCTTCATACAAAGACACAAAACCACATATCTGGGGCACACACATACGAAGAAAACTTACATACTTGATCATAAATTTTCCATGACTTTCATCTGCATTTCTCTATAAAATCTTTAGGTTGGTCTTAGGGAGAAGTCAAATAAATGCCAGCTACTTATAACTAAAGTCGATAACCGTCCTACATTACACTTTCTGAACCGAACCCTATGACATCTCTTAGAGGTCCATTTCTATTTCAAGAAAAATAGAAGAAAAATGATGGATCAGCAAACTTTGATTTATGGTGAAGAAGAATTCATGCTAGCATGAGAGAAAGATTGCAAGAATAGAGGGTTATCAGCATAGCACATGTAAACAATTTTCAGACATTGCACGTGATAACAAAATATTCTCATACAACACTGTTTGTTACTTGAGAAGAAATTGTCAGTAATGCCATTTTGAAAACTGGTGGTAGAGATCTTTGGAGGCACATGGAAATAAGCAAAAAGTTTGCTGTTTCTGGTATGGGAGAAAGGGATGAAGAAAGATAGTTTGTTTTTACCAACTTAATAGGATTAGATCGTCAACTTTGTTTCATCTCCTTTTTTATGGCATGCCCACATAGCAAAAATCTAATGGGCTAAAAGCAAACTTCTTATCAGTTCTCCCAAGTATACAGCTACAAGAGAAGTGAGAAATAAGTTATGAGATAGAGAAATATTAGTGCTGGTCATCAGGTGATTAATCTGAGTAAAAAAAGTATATTTTATTACCTTGAAGCATTTTTATTTTCCTTAAGAGATGCTAAACATTGATCCAAGTACCACTGTAAGCCTCTATCATGTTGCGATTTGACAAGGTTATTTAGAAATAAAGTTTGTCTAGAATTCTTAGGCCGCAATTGCTGGGTCACTTTATTTCTTTTTGGAAATCGACATTTGTTAGGCATTTAATTTCTTTTTTTTAGAAAATTACATATCTTTACCTATCTATTTTTTTTTTTTCATAAAACAACAATTCTGTCAAATATCATCTCATAAAAAATATGTAACATCAAATGTGATCATTATATTTTTATTCCTAAAAGAACACATCAATTACTAACCAAAACATGTTTCTTTAATTTTTTTATAAAACAACAGTTCAATAAAAATCATCTAAAAAAATATCACATCAAATATCATTATTACACTTTTTAAAAAAAAAAAAATCCATCTAAACACCTATCTAATTTTATTTCTCCTTTCTTCCAAATTAAATTTTCTCACTTTTTTTTTCTTCAGAAAAAGATGTACCATATAATCGTAATTATCAAGGTATTTGATTTTATGTCCTTCTGTATTGTAGAATTAGGATTCACAATTTTAGTAATCAAGTAATTTACTCCTATAATTAGGAGGATTTTTTGATTATTCAGAACAGAGAATACAAAAGGATTAGTGATTTGCTTTACGGATGGATTGCTTTCACGCTTCTCTGTCTTTCTTCCTTGTGCAGTTAGGAAACTAGCCTTGCTTAATGCTTAGGGGCTATTTTTCACATTGAGAAAAAAATCAAAAAAGATGTTTCACTGTGCTTAGGACATGCAATTCGAAGTACCTTCAAGAGCTAAAGTTCCTCTTAAGTGTACAAGGATTTTTGTCTTGAATTTGGGTATCAAATTTAAGAGTATATGATATATCACTAAATTTATCTATTAGTGGAAAAACGAAAACTTTGATGGATGCTCACAAATTTTACCGAACAATGTAAATTTGTGTGTATTTATTTTCTATTTGTCTGGTATTATTTTTATTATTAAATTTACTGATGTGATTTATAAATTCTTGATGAATTAAATTTCAACCGTTAATTGCTTCTTTGTGTGCCCAACATTATGATTCAAGAATTATACCAATATACTTAGAGATACTACAAGCTAATTGGTCAACTTGATCCCAAGATGCCCATGGGTTTCAAATTTTTTATTTTATTTTTCCATTTCATCTTATATTTCATTTTTTAAACGTTTTAAAACATAAACATATGTTTCTGAATATTTGGATGGAACAATATGTGCCAAAAATTCAAATAGAACACAAATAAAAAAAAATAGAATAAAAGATTTGAACGGGCTTTCTAGTTCGCCTTTAATTCTTTTAGCCTTTATCAGTGTATCATATTTTTCTCTTAACTTGGACCAATCTCAAATTCTTCCTCAATTTTCTCGAACATAGATCTATCATAGACTCATTCTTGTGGATAAAACACATCATCATAACTGCACGTTCTGTTTCTTATCAATTCAGGAATGCTTGTACTACCAATAAAACACATCATGTAATTAACACTAATTACAAATTCTTTGTTTCTTTTCATTCTCAACCTCCATTTCATATCAGCTACTATATCCCATTCATATCAGTACCCTATCATAAATAAGAGTCCGCAACGGTACAGCCACGCCTGCCAACTGACAGCAACCAAAAAGAAGAGAAAAACAATTATTGCAACAAACTAGTGTGTGTGTATATATACTATATACATTCCTATCTCAGTACCATTCCTGCACAGTTGATTTGATCCATCATTATGGCATCATGGCCTCTTTTCTTTGCCTTACTCCTCCCTTTCTTCACAGGTTGTTATCCCTTTTTCACAGCTTTTGTCATGCCGTTTTTCCAGGGCTGAATGAATCAGAAAACCTGACAGCATCTTCAACTAACTGCTTTCTTGGATTCTTGTTTTGTCATTTCCAGGATCAAATGCTGCAACTTTCACATTGAAAAACAGATGTAAAAACACTATATGGCCTGGAATCCTGTCAGGCGCTGGGAAACCTCTACTAATGAACGGCGGCCTGCAGCTCAAACCAGAGGAAACAACCAACGTCGTAGGACCCACAGGGTGGTCAGGCCGCTTCTGGGCACGAAGCGGCTGCAACTTCGACCAATCAGGTGAGCATGGGAACTGCACCACAGGCGATTGCGGCGGCCTCCTGGAATGCAGCGGCCGTGGCGGCGAGCCACCAGCTTCCCTGGCGGAGTTCACTTTAGACAGCCCAGAAGACTTTTACGACGTCAGCCTCGTCGACGGGTTCAACATGCCTGTTTCCATTGTCCCGTCTGGCGGGTCGGGTAACTGTTCTGCCGTGAACTGCATCTCGAATTTGAACCTGGAATGCCCGGAAAAATTGCAGGTGAGACGGAATAATCGTGGTGAAACTGTGGCCTGTAAAAGCGCATGCTTGGCTTTCAACGAGCCTCAGTATTGTTGTACGGGAGAGTACAACAGTCCGCAGGTGTGCAAGCCCAGTAATTATTCAGAGGTTTTCAAGAAAGCTTGCCCCACAGCATACAGCTACCCTTATGATGATGCCACTAGTACTTTTACGTGCAAGGGGGCTAATTATTTGATCATATTTTGTTGATTTATTTTAAGTTAAAATAAAGCTAAATCATGGAATTTGGTGATTTGATATGATCTTATTATCAGTGGGTAGGGGGATCAGAGATGCCATTTTGACAAGGAAGTAATATGTGGATGCGTTCTACGAAATAATAGTTATGATTTATGCTGACAAATTGCACATACCCCAGCTCTGCACATAAAACTCGAAAGGTAAACAGGAAAACACGAAACCGTTCCATTCATCATTAATTGAACTTTTGCGAAGTATAATGAATATCACTGTAGTGAGAGTGAATAGTTTTCATTCAAGATTAGTTACTGGGTACAATCTCAGTTGGGAGCATGCAGGGGTAAGCAGGGGAAGAAATTCAGGGGGAGTAAGTTGCAGGCCAAAAATATAATTCAGACAAGATATATAGTAAATTGATCATATCTCTGTTATTTGAACCGTCGAGAACTCTATATTGTGGCTCGGGTGCTTATAACAAAATACACCCTGAAAATGAAGAATCAGCCCTATGACGATCCACAACAGCTGAACTTGCTTCCAGCAGGTACCGGTTCCTGTCCAGGAACAACAATCTTGGTTCCCTTGAGAAGGGCTTCATTCCCTCCAGATTCTGCTTCATTTGCAACAAGTGCTTTCTTGCTGACCACCCGATAAATCTCAGTCAGGATAGTTAGGAAAGCTGGCTCAACATTGGTTGCCTCAAGTGCTGATGTTTCCATAAAGAACAGGTTCTCCCTCTGGGCAAAATCTTTAGCATCTTCTGTTGATACAGTTCGAAGAGTTCCCAGGTCAGATTTGTTGCCTACAAGCATGATGACAATATTCTTGTCGGCATGGCCCCTCAATTCCTCCAGCCACCTAGCTACATGATCAAATGATTGACGTTTGGTGATATCATAAACTAGCATTGCCCCCACTGCTCCTCTGTAATATGCACTAGTCACTGCTCTATATCTGAAGTCATCAAGTTTCCAAATCCAAGTGAAAGAATCAGCAATTCATAACATATAACACTGATTTTCTTCTCTCTCATGAACAGAAAGAGGAGTACTGCAGCAGAGAGAAAAAGCAGCAGTGGAAAATGAAATTTGAAATAAAGAGCATGAGAATAATATTTACTTGATTCCCCTTCCACAGTTTAAAGTAGTTGAACTTTACAATGTATAACAGGAAAACAAAGTTGGCATTCCTGACAACCCATGGGGCTTTACAACAATTTATCACTCCGGTGAGGAGTAAAACCATATGAGCTTGGTTGAATGAAATATTGGAAGCAATCAACCATTAAAGCCACACTCACTTCACAAACCAAAGCAGAACACTTTTGGCATTTAAAGTTTTATTATTAACATGAAAATGGTGAGTTAAAGGACCAAGCTAACTCAATCAGCACTACACTGCTCCACAGTTAGCTTTGGTAATCAATGCAGCGGCTAGTCAAAATATAAAGCATAGACTTAAAAAGAATAATCAACTGGGCAGACCCAGCAATGGATTTGGAGGTCACAGTTCCCAGGATATGAGACTTTAGGCACTGGCCTATGATAATGTCAACGGGATTAATTTATGGATCAAGCCACCTCAATCAGCATGATACTGCTCTTGCGTACTCAACATAACAGATAATAGAAGCAAAGTGTAGCAAAACAATGACAGACATAGTGGAGCGACAAAGGAAGTTGTGGGTGAAAACTTACCATCATGTAGCAAGTAGCTGCGGTTAGAATGTAAAACCTAACGGCACAAGACCCATTCCTGCCAAATCACTACTTTTCCATCTTTATAATTCTCGTGGAAACTATCTAAAGCATAGAACCTATGTAAGCAAGGAAAATAACATTTTTAAGCAAGCAATTATCAAATAGTCAATTGGCTGCTCAGTGTTTATTCTGAATTGAGTATGAAAATTAAGTATTAGACTTTATATGACTGTTCAGAGTAGTTTCACCACTAAATCTAAAGAATTTTTGGTAAATAATTTAACATTTCACACTCAGATCTTGATCATTTTTCCTACAGGATTTAAATCTGATGATCATTACTTGCTAACTTTTGGGTGCATATATTGGTGCTTGTCTGGGAGGAATGTCAGTGAATTAGAGTGCTTTCCCATTAGGAGGCTCGAGGCTCTTTCTCATATCTTACTCAGATTATATCATCTACTCCAACCACTTAAAGTAATCCAAAGTACAAGTTAACTGCTCATCAATTGATTATAAATTTAGCAAGACTTGAAGAAAATCAGCTGTTCAGGAAAAAAACATAAAAAAAAAAGAAAAAAAATGGGGCTACTCGTATTGATATTTACATCTTTATGACCAAATTTCCCCCTGGCATCAAAGCTCTGTTGCTGGAGAAGTCTCTGTATTTTGTAAAGCATAAAAAAGCCCTTCTGTTATACATATACATATAAATAATACATATTCACATCTTAAATCACAATAACCAGACAGTAATGACACTGGTTTGTCTTTGGCTACAAATAATTAAGCTAATACCTTATATGTAAGTATAAATCAATCCAGCCTTCAATAATTACACATAATTTAAAATTGCGCTTCACAAAGGATGACCAATCTTTGCAAACAAAATGAGGTAGATAGGGAAAGAAAGGAATGAAAGATCACCATATGAGGAAAAAACCAAAAATGAAATGGAGAAGAAGAAAATGCACATTTTTCTTGCATCACTGATCCCCCTAATAACCCAAGAACAACACTTTTTCATTCTCCTTCTCCAAAGGGACAGATAACAGAAGCATTAAAACGGAGAGAAGAAGCACAAGCACCCCTTCCCCCAACAACCAAAATCCCAAACCAAAAAGAGAAAAGTAGACACAAACTCATTCCTCAATCTCAAATTCTACGTTCCCAGAATTTGCAAGTTTAAGGATCTGTATGAAAATATAGTTTTGCCATCCTTTTTAACTGATTCTAACCTATGGTAAACAGAAAAAGGACCCATACTTTTTAGTTACATTGTGTATGATAGTCCAAGAAAATGGCAACACTACACTATTACAAATAAGAATAGCAAGATGGTATCTCTTTTCGAAGTTGGGACTAAAGAGTAATAAAATACCAAATTCACGTATACCATGGAAGTCCTTACCCAGCCCTCAAATGTTTAATTTTCTCCATTCCAGTAATACTTAATTTGGTAAAAATGGTTAAATTCAGTGGACATATAAAACAAGAAATTCATGGTGGATAAAGTAGGTAAGGCCTGCAGAGAGTGTAATCAATGAAATTAACCGATAGAAAAAGATTTACACCGTTGTTGAAATGCTTCAATAGGATGAAATTGACAATACCATGAAGCACAAAAATATTGCTAAAACTTCTACAGGATATTTTAAGTTAACTCACACGGCAGAAATGATGCTATCTAGTTTTCACCCAGATGAATATACAGATTTCCATGAGAGGAAAGCAAAATAGATCCTACTATCACCTTGCTTTAATCAAAACAATTTCCAATTTATTTAGCACTCAGTTTCCTGTAATCATAAAATAACTGCTGAAATACATGTATATTTGGACACCTCAGCTAATAGAAAGACAGTGAAGAACTAAACGACCTTTAACCAAAAAAGTGTGATTTGAGTCTGCCTCAAGCAGCGAATTCAAGGCCAGTGGCAGGAGTGGGTTGCACCTTTTGTTTTCGCCATAAAGGGTTTCCTAACCTTTCAACTAGATCGAAATCCATTGATATAACAAAATGTTAATCAGGGACAGAACAGTTCCAATCTGTTTCCTTGAAGAACTATGGCCCCAAATCCAAAGTAACCGCCTTTACTTCCCCAGAAGCCCCTCATATGACCGTATTGCATTAATTATCAGTTCTTTGAGCACCAGCTAATAAACTAAAATTAATCTCGCAATTGTATAACAAGAAAACTAGAGTCAAGTGCACAACTAAAGTCATCATCAAGCCTACCTCCCCAATAAAAATAGCGATTAGTTGAAAAATGCACATAAACATACAAATAGCAATCCCACAATTGCTCAATAATCGGAACCAGGTTAAAAAGAAAAAAAAAAAAAAGAAGAAGAAGAAGAAGAAAAGGAACTCCATAAGAAAATGAAGTACCTTTCTTGTCCAGCGGTGTCCCAAATCTGCGCCTTGACAGTCTTGTTATCGATCATAATCGTTCGCGTCTGGAACTCCACTCCAATCGTGGCCTTTGAGTCCAAACTAAACTCATTCCTCGAGAATCGCGCCAGGAGCTGCGATTTCCCCACCGCCGAATCGCCGATTAATACGATTTTAAATACGTAGTCGATTTTGTTGCTGAAATCCCCTCCGTATAAATTCGACATCTCTCCTAAACTCCTCAAGCGACCTGACAATTCCAACACCCGATGAAAACAAGACGGGTCGAATGCAGTAGTAGTATTTATACGTATAAGAGTAGTATTTGCTGGGTTTGTGTATAGATAGTATATACTGTATACGTATACGATTGATTATTTGTATGTGATTTTGGCGTAAAATGCAGAAAGGCGAAGGGGGAAGAAGAAGAGAAGAATGAAAAGTATGAGCTTTGAATATTTGTTAAGACTTTGACTTGGTCGGTGACTCGGAGTAGCAAGCACAACACAGAATTATGGGCTGTTTTTCAAAATTCTCATAAATTAAAACAAATATATAATTATTTATTGTGTTAAATTTAATTTACAATGAATTCATCTAGATTCCAAAAATCACTTAATAATTTAAGACGTTTAGTAGTAGTATAATGCTTGACGTAGGACAAAAGAACAGTTGTAAGTGTCAATTTTTTATTTTAATTTGACATTGTATTTTATATTTTATATTTTATATAATTATAAATATATTATGTGTATTTAATTAATTTTAAAGATATTAAAAAAATATTTTATACATGCGGACCTGGATGGATAATCACGATCCTCCCGTAATTTTACAAAAATTTTAAATTAGTATAATTTTATATTTAAAGTTATTAAATTTTAAAAAAAAATTAAAAAATTAAAAATATTTTTTTATTTACTTCCTGTATTCATTTTCTAAAAATACATTTTTATCTATTATTTTAAAATAAAATCTCTCCCCCAACCCCGATATTTATTTTTTAAAAATATTTTTTTATTTACTATTTTTAAGAAAATTTAAATCTCCCTACTATTTTTTGGCTGATGACATGCGTACTTGTGTTATAAGAAATTTAAGACACATGATTGTAGCAGATATAGACATCTCAATTTCCGTTGATTTAGCCAACGAGTCTTTTTTGTCAAAATGGCAAAATTAAGACTCATAGACTTTTCAATTTTAATATAAATATTATTTGTAATTGTAATTCGTCAATCTTTGATATATTAAAATACTCATATACTAAGTATAAGGACCCACTTGCTAAATTAAGTTCTATGATTTTATTATTATTATATTATTTGGGATTTGTTACCCTTCAATGGGCAATTATTTTTCTGCTCATTTGTTCCAACAAATTTATATTCTGTCCAAAGGTGTATTTAAACCTGAATTTCCCATGTTATCATGAACACCATTTCCTTAAGCAAGTGTAGCATTAATCCCCAGCTAAAACACAATCAGGTATACCAAAATACAGGCTTAAAGTTTAAGCACCTTCTATACACAAATTATTCATAAAGCTACAGAGTAAATCAGCCTACATCATACACTAGAGATTGCACCCGCATGTGTGTGTGTGTGTGGGGGGGGGGGGGGGGGGGGGCGGGGTGAAGGTCCTGCCAACATTGACAAGCAACAGGTCTTCCACTACTTGTGAAACTTAGCGTATATTGGTGGAGTTTTGGAACAAGCAAGCGAGGAGGGCTTGCTGGTTGAATCGACGTAAAACAATCTTCTCCTCTTGCCCAGTTGTAATAGTTTTTCCAGAAACGATGACTATGTGGTAGGAGGACTTGTTTGTTGAGGTTGTCTTGAACAAGTGCACTTTGCCCTCGTGTCCGTGAGTGTCTGCACAAGAAAGGAGAAAATATAATGTTGGTGAGAGATTTCATGTGAATCTTAAAACTTTTTTGATTGAAAGGGATTTATCTGTTCTATTATTACCTGGACTTGTTTCTGAAGGTCTTTGATATGCTCAACTGCCAAGTCCAACATATCAGCTGTGCTTGTTTGCTGCCAATGAATGACATTATCAGAAACAAGCTTCCTTAACGTTGCGAAAGGAGAATAATGTAATGGGGACACTACAACATTTACCTTGTCCATATTTGGGAAAAGATCTTGCAGCTTCTTCATCTTTTCACTAATCCTGGTCCGTCTAATCTGCGAATTAGAAAACCATATATTTGTAAGGCCAAATTTTTGAGTTCCTAGCATCCAACGTAAATTCTTGTTCATGGTGGTGAAAAAAAAGGAGTAAAGTTTTGATCAAACAAATGACAATAATGAACTGAAGTACGAAGAAGAATTTTACCCTTTCAGCGATACTTCTTGGATGAGTGGCACAACCTCTTTTGGCACGAATTTGACAAGGGACTGTGTCAGGTTGAAATTGTAGAAACTTTTCAACTTCTGCCATTTCAGCAGAAGTTTTTGGCAAGCTCAAATGGTGAACCAAACCAGGTGATTTTTTTCTAGATTCTCCATTCTGATTAAAAGGATTGAGAAGTCAGCAATAGAACTAATAACACGTCGGACAACAACAAAAACAGCAGCTGAAAGAAAAAGGGACAACCCCTACCTGATTTTCCAGTCCATTGAAATTGGAAAACATCTTCGAATCACCATCTCGGTTTCTTTTCAAGCTGTTAAAAGGAGAATCATTCCAGGAGTCGTGAGGGAAGACGGCCTCAAATTCTCTGCCTTTAGCACTATTACCGTTTCTGAATTGTCCGTTTTCAAGGTTATTACATGTGCCAATGCTGTCATTCCCATTTTCAGGTATGCTAGGCATGAACCTTGAGCTTGAAGATGGACCAGATGAGAAGTTCAAGTGATTGGTCATACCACTAGCTGATGATGAATTGGCTTTTGCATGATTGTGGACTCTGTAGTTTCCCACCTCTCCCATTACACCAAATCCTGATGTCCAAATAAAATGTTTTTAACCAATCCAAAATCTCAATAATATCATAACTCACAAGAAGCTAGGCCTATGATTAATGTGCATTTTATCAAAAAGATTATAATAGTTGGCTTAAATAATGTACTACCAGTGCAATATAATCCAATCTACTCTGATATAATACACCTGAGGCAGCAACAATCTTGATTTCCTTGGTCATTTGACGCGCTATAAATCTAGTACTACTAGGCACTTCACTTATACTAAACAGATGGAAAAAAAGTAAAAACTGAAAAAGAACCCATATCATGATTTCTTCATAAAAGTTTTCTTCTGCTTCCAAGAACATTGAAAAAAATGCAAATGGAATATATCCTTCTAAGAGTATTAGAGTCCCTATGGATAGAAAGAATAAAAGTGGGCATTATGGAATTGTGAGATATGAAAGAATATGTGAGATTTAAATCCAAAAACATCAAGAGAGTATTTTCATTTTTTTTTGTTTTTGAAAAATCATTTCTCATTTCCCATTCCTCATATTCCGGATCCAGAAGCAGCCTAAAAGTCAACCCTATTCATCAACCCAAAGCAACAGGCTTTTTCCAGCTAAAGCCCATCAAAATTTTCAATCACAAGTCATTAACAAAACAAGCCATACCAGCAAATAAACATGAATTCCAGGACTCAATCAATCCAAGCAAAACATCAAATAAGGATAAATCAAGAAAACAAACCATTGCAAAATCCAGCAGGAGAACTGCTTTGCCTGACAAGACTGGAGCTATTCCCATTCCCATTCCCATTACTCATCCTCAGATTAACTTGACTCTCCATTCCCACAGAATAAGATCCAACAATAGAACCCCCACCCCCGTTCACCGCACTCTCATAACCCATTTGGCCATTCATAGACCCGTTTTGCCCGGGTCGGGGCTCCGATTCAACCCCAACTTCCTGCTTCATATGATACTGCATCTGATTACTATCATTATTGCTCTTCTGATTCAGATCACGAGGCCCATTCATCAGTGCAGAGAATATGGCTTCAGATTCATCACCACTGCTGCTATTATCAGTAGTAGAATCCAAAAGGGCTGCAAGAAATGAGCTTGGAGCCGATCGATATCGCGCTAATCCACAGCTCTGCTGAGTTTGCTGCTGTTGCTGTGGAGTCAGGTTCTGAAACAAATCCGAGCCCATGAATTCTCTACTACTCAAGAATTCTCCCTCAGCTGAAACTTGCTTGAAAGTATTCAGATTACCAGGATTGGAGAGAAGAAAGCTGCTGCTTCTGCTCGTGTCTCTTGAGATTGTCTCTGAGCTAAACATAGTCAACCAAAAGAAGAAACGACAAAAAAAGAAGAAGAAAAGGACAAGATTTTTATGGGGAAAAGCTGCAAGAAAACATTAATGGAAGCACAAGATTGGTAGATTTGATAAGGAAAAAAGATGGGATCTTTGGATTTAAAGCGTCAGGTTGAGGTACTGAAGAAAATGGAAACTTTTCTTACAGCTTTGCTTGAAAAAGAAAGAAGAAACGCTGAAAACAAGGGGGGGTTTGTTTTTCTGTGAAAATCTACACAGGCTGAACAGATATTTCCTTTTTTGCTAACAACAGAAATGGCAAAAATTAGCCAAAGCCCATCTGAGTACCCCAATCTCTATATATTGATACCAAATTTCTCACCGTACCCTTGGTTTTATCCATTATTACACATGGATATCCTTTACCGACATCATCGGGTCCACATCTCATGATCAGCTCAATGTATCACTCCAATTGACAAAAATGCCCTTGGTGTATGCACTTATTTTCAGATCATTAGCTTCCAAATATGGCCAAGCTTCTATGAGCCTGAAAAAAATCTTACCTACTTAGTTTGGTAAAATATAATTAATTTTATGAGAAGTGTAATTTTATATGACTATAGTGCAAAATTAATCCCTCATTCACTCAAGTTCATAAATATTTATTTAATCCTGCTTTCATTCATTAAACAACTAATTATTTATAAGATAATATTTTGAAACGATAACTCAATTACATATAATGGTAAGTACACTTAGACTCAAATCCAAAATCTCAAAATTCTAGAATTTCAACTTTATCTCTCAATTAAAACTTCTTATTAAAATACCTATTAATTTAGAATTTTTTTTTTCCACAAATAGGAGGATATAATATGAGTCTCTTGATTCAGGACATGGGTTTTTGGGTTTTTTGTCTTGTTCGAGCATTATACCATATTTGTTTATGTGTCCATGGTTTCGTGGACAGCTTGTGTTCAATAGTTTTTGGTCAAAGTTAACGTTATCAAAACCTTTGAAGCATAGAAAAACTTTCGCTTACGGGTTAAGTGACCTTTGTTCTTTGCAGTTGACGACTGAAAATGTGTGGTTGGGGCTCATCTTTTGACCCCAGTGGGAACTGGGAAGAGGCAAAATGGGTCATTTTTTATGAGCTGTAATTACTCATTAATCAAGCTTAACTGTCAATAAACAATCATCTTTGTGTACAATATTTATTTAATTAGTATATGCCTCTATTATTATTATTATTATATTTTGTTATAGGAGAGAGGAGAGATAAGGATTAATGCAGAGAGATGATGAAGGTGGGCTACCATTTTGAGCTATCCAAAAAGACACTGCATTGGCTCTTAACAAGGTTTGCTGATTTTTCTTAGAAGATGCATGTATGGAGAGGGGTCCCTTTTCTATTTTTTTATTTTTTCTTTTTCTTGAAAATGATGTTCATATTTGTTTTCTTGCTATATTCAAGTTTTACTTTTCTTCATAATAATCAAACTTATAATCATCTTAAAGTAGGTTCATGTACTTAGTTTAGTCTTGACATAAAGTGTGAACGTAATAAATAAAAAAAGCTTGCTAAAAATAAAAAATAAAAAAATCATACCTATATTTCTCTTAAATATATAGTAGTTGCAAATAAGTCTTAAATGTCAAGGTCTTGTTTGAAAGCATTTACATATATCATTTTTTCTAATTATTTTGGTTTATCAAGGTAGGAGATAAAATCTCATACATGCTTCTTAATTTTCAACTCAACTAGGTACACAAATTTTATTAGGCCGGATACTATTTTAATATAATAATGTATCTTGTATTGTATTTTATATATACACGTCAAATGTATAAATTATTTATTTAAATATACAATTAACGTACATTGATACAATGCAATGAAAGAATGCATGTTTAAATTATATGTTTTATTGACTCAAAAAAGAAAATGAGGAAATTAACAGGAACTTGAAAATGCAGCAACAAAAGGAGTTTGGTAATTTCATTATAAACTTGGATAATGCCTTTGCCTCCGGGGCAGTGAGCATCAGCAGCCATCTAACCCTAACGTTTGGTAGGAGACAATATAATCAACCATCAACACAACGCAAAAAAAAGAAAAGAAAATTTATTGCATTTCTCTCCTGCCCACGGCAACCTTTTGGCCAAGTCAAATAGCAGCAAAAGTTTAGGACTTCATTATTCTTGTCTTTCCATTCTTCTAACCTTGAATAAACCATAAAGTCAACTTCAAGGAGTCAATCATATGCATATTTCAAGTTTGACATCTTATTGATATGAAAGAAAAAAAAAAATGGTACGATCAGCTTCAGCTTAGTAATTCTGTCGGACGTGATAATAGGATTCTATTATTGTTGTGAAATGTCAAGTTAGAATTATAATTATCGTCCAATGAAGGCGCTCACTTCACTAAAATATAATCATATTGAATTTTTTTAATTAAAAACTACTACAGAAAACGAATGAATACTCGGTAATTTTTTTATGAGTTGATATAAAGTTACAAAGTTATATATGTGTCCCTATAAGTACAAAAGATAAGATGATGTAAACTATATTAAATAAACCAATGATAGGATTTGAGTTCAATTCTTGAGAGAAGTATATCAAAATTTTCACTTGCAATTATTTTTTGTATACATCAAAATGCTATTTTAACCTTTTTCATAATTTATGTGATCACTCTTGTGACCATTACAAGTTATTTGCTTGTTTATATATATTATATTATATTATGTGTGTATATATATCATCACTTGCAATCAATCACTGTCATTCACACTAGGGTTGCTTCATTCCCACAAATTAAAATATAAACAAACAGAAAATAAACCTAAATACCAAGAGAAGAAAGACTTACACCACCTGATTAAAATTCAATGTTATTTATGTTTTGTTTTTTTTACCTTGAAAAATGGTTCACATTTGGCTTTGACATCCAGCAATCTGATGTAATTTAATGCTGGTAAGCTTATGGCTTCCAGCCCCATTGATTTGAAATGCTTAATTAAAAGCAACAGTAGTTAAGTGGTCCAATATATTAGCCTTTAAAAAAAAATAAAAAAACTATTATTGTGAAAAATTAAGATGCCTTGAATGTGTGAACCCTCGAATTCGTAGACAACTAGGCAGATGTCACACATGATGTTTAACAAGAGTGCTACATTTGACCCGAGAAAAGTCAACTCTTATGTACGAGTTTGAAATATTTATTTTCCTTGTATAAGTTTTAATAAAATTTAATTTTTTTCTAAAATGCATTAGTGTCTTTATTACATTGGAGTTACACAAAGGAAAAATATGATGAAGCAAAAAACACTCAGAAATGTTGGTACCACTTCCTATTTATAATCTTTAAATTATAATTTAATTATTTTTTTTTTCATTTTAACTGTATAAGTTCTAACAAAATCTAATTTTTTTCTAAGATGTATGTGTTATATTTGAACAAAAAAATTCAACTCTTATCTACGAGTTAGAAATAATCGATGAATAATATGATATATGTAATTATATTTATATCATGCTTAATTATTATTTTTGGGACGTAAATCAATTAAGTAGTAATGTCGCATAACTAGATTTAGTTTAATCAAATTAGTATAGACTACAATCTCACGTTTGGTGTAATTATGAGTGACCAGAAGTTTAAAAAGATACTAATGAAGAAGTTAGGGTAAATAAGTGTAAATTTTATAATAAATTGGAGTTTATGAAAATTTTACAAAACAAAATGCAGAAAGGAATATGAATAAGTGTGTTAATTTTTTCTTTATTTTTTATTTTTTTGGGTGGTCTATAGATGTCCAACCAATGATGACCTGACATGAATAATATGCAATATGGATTAAGGAATTTTGTCAACAAAGATTCCATTATTCGTTATACAAAGCGAGAATAAGAATTTTTTGATTTTACAATCACAGCCTAATAATTCAAGTGGACATATTCAAGCACAATAAAGCTTAAGTGATCCTGGAAAAATAGATGAATATATGATTTTTTTATATATTTTCTTTTCTCTTTTTCTTTTTTTTTAATAATGCAGTATCAATTGCATATTATACTTTTTATAGTATTTACTGTTAGAATTATTTATGATGTTTTATTTTACTTATTTATTAGTAAAAGTATATTAATCTTTTAGTTTGTAACTCTAACTATTTAAACTTCTTTTTCATTATACTATTAACTTTTAAATTCACTTTTGAATCATTATAATAAGAAACTTTAGCTTTCTTGTTTGTCATTTCTGTTAGTTAATTATGTGATTCTAGTTACTTATTTTTTTTCTCTACTTTTTATCATGTGTAGGATCCGCACTCCATTAGGACAAGCAATAGGCGAGGTGGGACGATCTAAAAGTATTGAACTTTGCAGCTGCTAGTGTTGATTTGTCTTATTTTTGTTTGAGTTCTTCTTTGTCTAGTTTTTATTTATGGTATTCTTACTTAGGTCATGCTTTGTTTTCCCGTTTTAAAATTTTAGTTTCTATAAGAGCACTAGAAATTTGCATACTCATGATGTTTTTTTATTGTAATGGTTGTAAGTTAGTAATCTTTTTTACATTATATTTCAATAAAAGTGTTTCTTCTTTTATTGCACCATTTGATTTAGTTCTTTTTGATGTATGGGAGCCTTCCACAATTGCTACAAAAGAGATTCTTGGTATTATATTTCATTCATTGATGATTATACTCGTTATTGTTGGATTCACCCTATAAAATATTGTTATAACCTTTTTGAGTGTTTTATACCGCATTTTGAGCCCTTGTCAAAACTCAACATTCAGTTATTATAAAATATTTTAGATTTGATTTGGGTGAAGAGTACACTTCTAATATCTTTTGTTACTGGCTTACTTTAGATGGAACAATCCATCAAATACTCCATAACAAAATAGTGTTACTGAAGAAAAAAAAAAACACAGGCTTATTATTGAAACTCCTTCTCATTTCTTATTATCTACATATATTCCAGGTTACTTTTAGGGAAAACATTTCTTTCTGTTGTCTACTCAATTAATAAGATCCCATCGTCCCATATCTTAGGTTTGACATAGTTCGAAACTTATATGGCTATGCTCCTATTACTCTTTCTTTTGAATCTTTGGTTATATAGGTTTGTCTTTCATCCTCATGTAGAATAGAACAAGTTATCTTTTCGTTCTACTAAAAAGAGTCCCATTGCTTTGACCATATTACTCATAAATTATATATATCTCGTCATATTCTTCCTTGAGCATATTCTTTGCTTTTCTATTCCTTCTAACTCTCAAAACGTATCCAAGTCAGATCTTATTTATATTGATAATTTCTTTGGTGATATTTATAGTATTTCTATAGATACTGATACTTTAGTACCTGATGCTACTATTTTATCTTTTTCTATGGCTACCCAACACCTCATGAGACTATGGATCCTACTCACTATTCTCAATGTACTCATAAATCATCTTGATTATTAAATTTTATTTGCTCTTAGTATTCTCATTCTTTTACATATTTTTCAGCCTCTATTCATAAATTTTCTGAATTTCTATCTTATAAAAAAACAGTTTTTGATTCACTTTATTAGTATGCTATGACTTTCTACTTTGTACAAGACGGATACGTGGAATTATTGGGTAAAACTACAATTGGTTCACGTTGGGTATATAAAATTTATACTAAATTTGATGGGTTGATTGAGCAGTATGACACTGATTAGTTGCTAAATGATTTTTTCAGAAGTATGATATGAATTATGAAACCTTTGCTCTTATTGCAAAAATGACTACTGTGCGTACTTTTATTGTAGTTACATCATTTCGTCAATTGCATATATCTCACATGGAATAATACTCTTATTGCATTTGTATCAATATTCTTATTGCATTTATTGTTTCTCCCACCATCTTCAACACGACACTTTCTCCCACCATTTTTCGCATGACACTTTGAGCTTGCATGTTGTTCCTTACAGATTGCAGACATGTTTACCAAGTCACACTTACTATCACATTTTCGTTTTTTCATTTGCAAACTCTCAATGCTTCTTGCAGGCCTATCGTGAGTTTGTAGGGCTATGTTAGAGTTATTTGTGATATTTTATTTTGTTTGTTTGTTAGTAAGGGTATATTAATTTTTTTATTATTTAGTTTGTAACTCTAGTTATTTAATTTTTTTTCGTTGTACGTATTAATTTTTCAATCCACTTTCGAATTGTTGCAATAAGATACCCTGGCTTTCTTGTTTATTATCTCCCTTCTTTTTGATTCTTTCATATATTTTTGCATTGAGTAATTTAATATTTACATCTGTATATTAAACATTTTTATATCTAAACATTGTTGAATTTCTCACTTTTTCATAATACAACATATTTTCTAGACCATTAAGATTTAAGATTTATCTTTAAATTATATCAAAAATACCTTTATTATTAGAAATACATACTAATTCTCGCGTATGAACTACTAGCCAGTTCAATAAAATTAATTTGTTAAAAGGGGAAAAGGGCAAATAAACTTAGTTTTCTTCAGTTTTAAGTAGAAAATTGATCATGACTTCCAAACAAAATTGATAAGTAAAAGAATGTTTCTTCTATGTGATATGTGATTGGAAGGCAATATAAAGGTGGTGTTGCCAGTAGGGTTTTTGGATTCGTTTCTGTCTAAAACGATGTCATTACCGTTGTCTTCGTCATTGAATGAAGAATTATGTTTAGTATTTTCATATGCAAGAGGAGAAGAAGTATCCATACGTATGGGGACTGTCAAAACATCTCCATTTTTACCATATTCCTCTACTATTGACACGTTACTACTGCCACCCTCACCATCCTCATTCTTCCTTTTGTGAGGACAATTTCTTTTCATGTGGCCTTTTTTATGACAATGATAGGAGATCTTATTTTTCTTTGGCCTTTGAACCTGACTCACTATTCACAAATCCACCATTAGATGTCCTTGTTTCGATTCATACCCTGAATAACTAACACATATTGTCCCACTGACTTTTTTGTTTTCATGGAACAAGAGTTCCAATGTATCTTTCTCATATTGCAACAAAGTTACTAGACTATCAAATGTATCTAAGAGTGAGGTAAGAAGTACAAGGTTTTATCTTTTTTTTCAATTTTCATATCAACTTTTCGTGTGTTATAAATTGGTTCATATAATCCATAAGATTCACACCCTCCTACATTTTTCAACCTATATAATATCGCTTCAATCAGAATCATCATCCACAATATTATTAATAATATTATCCACAATATAAAATCGAATTTTACTGACACAGTTCGATTTTTAAATTTTCCCACTATACATCCTTAATATCTATCGACTTCCTTTTTTTTTTCCTTCAACACCACCACAAAGATCTATTGAATTAGAAGATCATTTACTTTTCTTTGCCAAATGATGAAATTTCTTTTGCCATCAAATTATTTCACCTTGAACGAATTTGTCACTTACATGCCATTATTCTAATAAATTAAATCTTAATTCTTTAGCCTCCACCAAATGGCTCTAGTACCATTTAGTGGCCACAAAGCGAAAACAATTGATGGAAACCAAGATTTAATTTATTAGGAATCACACCAACAAATTTAATGATAAAATAAATCTAACATAATAAAAATACTGCGCATAGAAATTTATGTGATTTGCCAAATTCGTCTAGTCCACAAGAGGTTTTGTTCTTCTATTATGAGAGAGTTTTTACCGGTACAAGATAAAACTTGAGTTTAATACCCAAACTACAAGAAAATGAATTTTTTGTACTATTCTCAAAGTTACCAAAAAAATACTCTTTCAACATTTTTGTATTGCTCAAGAGACTAATCCCACAAATATTTTCCAACGGCAAAAACACCCCTCACAATTTGTCTCCAACATATGGCTCTTTGGGATGGTTCCTACACTTGCTCTCTTATTATCTTGCTCCTTGGGTAGTTCTCTCCTTTTTGGTGTGTATTTCCAAGAGCCTTCACCTCCTCCTATAAAAATTGGGGAAAAAAAAACGATTGAATCAAAACCCTGATTTCTATCCCTTTCGACCCCTCAATTTAGAGAAAGATCAGCCCTTTTGACAACTCTTTTTTTTTTCTTACAATTTTAAATTTTGTGGAGCCCATAATTTTGTTTTTTAATTATACTTGCATGACCAAGTCTTGTTATTTTCGAGAGTTAAAAAGTTAAAGCCCTGTAGGCTATAGCTGCAAATACCATCGAGTTGTACGACTATTATACTATGTTTGGATTTCAATCTCATGGTGATTGTGACCACAAGAAGAATTACTTTATTGAAGCAATATGAAAATGAATGTAGTGGCCACTTGAACATAAAATTATAAAGATTATTACATGCAATGTATTGTTAGAATAAGAATAAGATGCAAAGTATTATCATTAATGAAACATAAAAATTTATAAACTAGTACTGTGCTAACTGTGACAGGGACTAGCAGTAGTACTATACTGTCTCCGTAAGTGGTAGTAAGTCAACGTGGAGGTGCTCTTGACCACTTAGATGACTCCATAAATCAAAGTCAGCCGGTAGATGCCCGTAATATCCTGTTTTATTTTATGTGTGATATATTTGATATATGAATAAAGAATAAGTGTTTTATTTTATAAAAAATAAAAAATTTGAATAATAAATTTATATTAATTGAATATACAACAAATATAGCATTTACAACATAGCAGATACCAATGTAACCCCACAAATTTAGCTATGAAGAGTTAAGGATTGAATTAAAAATTTAAATGACTCCAATATTCAGTAAATTTAAAATTTATTTTAATAATTAAAAATATATCTAATACTTAAAATTATTCGTCTAGTGAATTTGCTATTATGATGCGATTGAAATCTTTAGTTGTGATCTCCCGAGACAATAAGTTTTGGATCAAATCTTACAAAAACTGTGGAGAATGAGGGTGTTCCTATTTTTTTATTTTTTTTGGTATATTGCAATATTTAATAGTGACCTTTGTTTTCGCAAATAATACTCAGTGTTGATTGGTGTTTCAACAATGTCACTTGAGCGGGACAAAGATGTAGGTACTTCATAAGAAAGTGAAAATTATTTACGAGCTTATATCATTTTTCTCTATTAAATTCAGAATCCTAAAGTCACCTCATGTATTTAAAAATAAAAATACTTTTGGAAAGTAATTAGTTGTTTCAGAAAAATATATATTTATTGACACAAAGAAAAGAAAAAGAAAAGAGACTTATTGGATGAGTTGGGATAAAAAAAGAAAGTCAAATGACTTATCATAAATACAATGTCGCTCAACTAATACAATGCAAAATATCATACCTAAAACGAGGTAGAATTTTAGCATCCATGCATGTATTCATACCATTTCACTATCAACTTTTGTTTTTCATTAATTAAGGTGATTAAATTGTCATAATCACATAATTAGCCCCATGGAATAGCAAAGTATTTTAGAGAAAGTCAGAGCAAAAGTCTCAAGTCATATGCAAAAAAATTCTTTGGAATTGGTTGGGTGTTAAAATTAATTTAAAATGATGAGGGTTCTGACTTCTCTTGATTAGGTGAATTATTGCATTCTTGTCCTGTCAATGGCCAGAATAAGTATGCTTATCTTGAATCTTAAATCCACCGACTATCAAATTCCAATGTCCCATTTCATTTTCAACTATTTGGAATGTGAGGTCCCTATTCAATCATGGGAGGTAAATTATATTGGTCTAAAAGGGTACAATATGTTTTTCAATAAATCCATTATGTTTTGATTGGATATTAATTGCTTGGATGCACATGAACATGATTTTGTTTCTATACTTGTCTTGAGTTTCACAAGATGATAATAAATTAATTGAAAAATTACGCTTACTATGGCAGAGTTTCGTTTATTGGTCGTTTTTTTTATGCGTTGGAAACAAAGATAACATGCACCAACACATTTAAATGAAAAATTTCACATCTTTATGAGCTTAATTGAATTACAAACTTCAATATGAAGCCAAGGAGGCTAGTCAACAAATTCTTGTAGAAGAGGAGGAACTGAACTAATTTTTCTTGATGTCTTTTACTCTACGGTAATATCCATACTACATTTGATGTATTATTTATTGCGTGTTTGGATGATAAAAAATAAAATATTTATCTATTATCAACATATTCGGTAAATTGTCCATCAAATATAATATCTCAAAAACCTGTACCCAACAACCACAACAACATAACTAATTTCTTAGGTTTTGTTATCCATGAAACATAGTAGAGACCATACACTCATGTGTTGTGTTTCTTCATGACCCTAAATTTCCTTCTCAAATCTTGCATTAATTCTGAACTAGACAAATAAACTCCATTTGCAATTTTTCATTTAGAAAAAGATAAAGAAAAGAAAGAAATATTTGCAATAAAAATGATTAGAAAATAAACAATAGAATAGCTTAGTACGAAAAAATTGCATGACACAAATTCAATAAACTTAATGTGATTTTTGTATCTATCTCTTAAATATGTGTGTAAATACCATACCTACTTTGCCCTCGCTGTCCCAGAAGTAGATACAAGAAATTAACAACCATTGAACTTGACTTTACGGATTAATCCGTGAAATGTTGATTTGAAGGGTTCAAAACAAAATCAGTCTTGTCAAAAGATATGCACCCAAGCAAAGATAAAATGTCTCTGTCTATAAGATAAAAAGAAGGAAAAAGAAACACATTATTTGACTGTTTTACCCTTCCTTATCAAACAGATTTACTCTTTTAATTTTCAGGTTTCCCAATGGATAGATTTTTGGTGAAGATTTGATTAGGTTCCACACTTTTTTTTTTTTTTTTTCAGATAGAATTGTTGTAAATTTTACTGCATCTGATATTATATTATATCGATTATTGATATAATTTCATTCATAGTAGACAATAATTATAATATAATAGATAATATAATAGAGTTTATAATAAAAAACTTTATATGTATTTTCTTGGAATAAAAAAAAGATAATAAATGGGCGATGTAAACCATAATTGCTAATTAAAGAGGATTCGTGATCATAATTTCACTAAGATACCAATTAAACTTAATTTGTTCCCGTTACAGACTACTGGATGATGAACTAATATCGTAAATAAATTCGAATCACTCAACCCCCTTGTGAGAAGTACTTACCAGATCATATTGGGTCTACCCTTTCTGCTATCATTACCAAAAATTGGAAAATGGAAAATGGAAAATGGAATATAAACACCAACAAGATGCATTTTCGGGTTGTCCAAAAAATGAATGGACCCAAATGTTTTTGCCCCTTCTCCGTGTACCATTTTGGACCCACCAAAATGATACCCAAAATATGAGCTTATCCATAAAACGATTTTATCACTTCAACCAAAAAAAAACAAAAAAAAAGGTTGAGAGAACATTTAAAACATGGTATGCCGACATCAAGTCACACGAAGGATTGTTTCAAAGCTCAATACATTTATTTATTTGTTTCAAAACCGATCACAGATCAATTCTATTTTTAATTGGCCGTATTGACTACACCCCTAATACTTAGATCTAATCCTATTCCATTTTTTTTCTTTCGGCTAGGCCTATCACGGAAATAATAATAAAAAAAAATAACTTTCTATTATGAATATATATCTAATTAAATAGGAAAATGTCTTATCAAGATAAATGTTAAATTAAATATGGATGTCCAACTTATTTTTTAATTTATCATATTATTATATGGTGTATTTATTCATCTTATATGTTTATAAATAGATGCACATTTGTAATGAAAACAAACAAGTGAAAATAAAAGAAATAAAATATTCTCTTATTTTCTCTATTTTTCATTCTTTACTCTATATATTCTTCACTTCTAAATTAATAATATTTTATTTGTTTTACAACATGTTATCAGAACAATCGCATATTTTGGAATTCTAGTCAAAGTAATATTACTAGGTAATATTTCTCTATAAGTTCATTATGTTATGTATATATATGTGTGACATATTTGTTATAAATATTAAGTATGAACTAAGATTATGATGATTAGATAAACATATGTGTATAAATATATACATCGTATGATTGTTATAAATATTATGTATATAATTAAGATTAGTAGCTTAATTAGATACTAATTTATTTTACTTCAAATGTTATGGTTAAATTATTTATTTAATGATATATATATATAATGTCTATTCATTAGTATATACATTATAATTGATTGATTTTTAGTGTTAAAAACTTTGGAATATGTTTTCATACAAGTTATATATATTGTTTTGTTACCTAATATTATGCATCTTCTTTTAAATATATATATTAGTGTTTATATTATCTGCAATAGTTTTTTATAATTTTCATAAAATCCAAATAAATATAAAATTTATGTGGTGCTTAAAACCATTTTATATTACTGTATTTACTTTTCTCTGATTTTTATATGAATGTATCTAAGTTGCAAAATTATATTCTTTACTTATATTCTCTCTAAAAAAAATTATTAATTATTTTTTTAATAATCTACATCCATAATTATGATCATTTATTTAATAATCAGCTTACTAATTTTATATTATTTTTATTCTTAGAATGTCAAATATTACAAAACTCGAATTTATTGCCCTTAATATTTCTGGTAATAATTATTTGGCATGGACTTTTGATGCTAAAATCCATTTCGATGCTATGAACTTTGGAAAAACAATAAAAGAATAAAATGAAGCATTCTTATAGGATCGCGTAAAGGCAATGATATTCTTTCGTCATCATCTCCATAAGAAATTAAAAACTGAATATCTGACAGTAAAAGATCGATACGTCCTTTGGAAAAATTTGAAAGAAAGGTATGACCACCAAAAGACAATAATACTTCCTAAAGTTCGCTATGATTGAATGCACTTGTGATTGCAAGATTTTAAAAGTGTAAGCAAGTATAATTCGAAAATATTTAAAATCACTTTTCAGTTAAAGTTATGTGGAAAAAGCATTACTCATGAAGACATGTTAAAAAAGACATTTTCTACTTTTTATGCCTCTAATATGCTTCTACAACAACAGTATCGAGAGCGAGATTTTAAAAAGTATTCTGAGTTGATATCATGTCTTCTTGTTGCCGAACAAAATAATGAATTGTTTATAAAAGATCATCAATCTCGTCCAAGTGGATCAACGTCATTCCCTGAAGTGAATGTTGTGAATGTTAATGATTATGGGCATAGTTGATATCGAGGACGTGGTTGTGGACGTGGTCATAGCCATGGTCGTGGTCGAGGTTATTGTAATCAAAACTTTTCAAATTTCAAAAGAATTGTACCTCACCATCAGAAGTGGAAAAATAATGGGTCAAAAAATAGATTGCAAAATAAGACTTCCAAAACTAATGAAAGCAATTGTCATATATATGGCATGAAATGACGTTGAAGACGTACTTGTTGTACGTCTAAATATCTTATTGATCTATATAAGGTTTCACTAAAAGAAAAGAGAAAAAATATGGAGACAAACCTTATTGAACATTATACTATAATAGATTTTACAAAGTTGGATGTTGCAGATTTCTTTGAAAATCCTAATGAGAACTTTGAAAATCTGAATGGCGATTTTGAAGGGATGTTTCCACAATAAGTTATCACAAATGTATTATTTTTGACGTGTTTTTCTTTTTAGTATATGCTTTGAGATCTTGAGTGTGATTTTTAGTGTGTCTCGTTTTCTATGTAATTTGGAAATTTTTTTAGCAAGTTTTTCCTATATATTGATAACAAATAAAAATATATATTTAGAATTTAATTCTCAATACTCATTTTTTTATAATTATTTTCATGAAAAAATATAGATCATTCTATTGGAGTTAAAATCAATGGTGAAAATCTATGCATAGCAGATAGTACAACACACACAATTCTCAAAGACAAAAATATTTTTCCCATCTCATATTAGCTGAAGTTAATGTTTGCAAACTTTATTGAAGGTTGTGGAAGAGCTAATATTTTATTACCTGGTAACACAAAATTTATAATTGATGACGCTATATTTTCTAATTGATCAAAAAGAAATCTACTAAATTTTAGAAATATAAGTCGTAATGATTATTATATTGAGACAACAAATGAAAAAGACGTTGAATATCTATATATTACATCAATTGTCTCAGGGAACAAATATATATTAGAAAAGCTACCAGCATACTTTTCCGATTTATATTATACTTTTATAAATTTAATTAAATCATACACTATGAGGGATGAAGAGTCAATGAATTCAAAGAATTTTATCATTTGGCATGACCATTGGAATCATCCAGGTTCGATAATGATGCGAAAAAATTATAAAAAATTCTCATGGACATTCGTTAAAAAACCAAAAGATTCTTTTGTCTAAAGATTTTTCATGTGGTGCTTGTTTTCAAGAAAAGATGATTATAAGGCCATCAGTAATGAAAGTTGCCTTTGAATCTCCGACATTTTTAAAACGAATTCAAAGAGACATATGTAGGCCTATTATTCTACCACGTGGACCATTTAAATATTTCATGGTACTAATAGATGCATCGATGCGATAGTCACATGTTTGTTTGTTATTTACTCGCAATGTTGTATTGCTAAACTCTTTGCTCAAATAATCCGATTTCGTACACAATTTCTGAATTATATAATCAAGAATATTCGTATGGATAATGATGGAGAATTTACATCACAAGCTTTTGATGATTATTGTATATCAACTGAGATTATAGTTGAGCATCATGTTGCTCATATACATACACAGAATGAGTTAGCAGAATCTTTTATTAAACGATTAAAATTAATTACTAAACATTTACTTATGAGAACAAAGCTACCCAATTCTGTTTGGAAACATGTCATATTGCATGTAGCAGCACTTATTCGCATAAGACCAACTGCATATCATAAGTATTCCCCAATACAACTTGTCATTGGTCAAGAACCAAATATCTCTCATCTAAGAATTTTTTATTGTGCGGTTTATGTCCCAATTGCTCCACCACAGCGCACTTAAATGGGTCCTCAAAGAAAACTGGGAATTTATGTAGAATTTGAATCTCTGTCAATTATTAAATATCTCAAACCCTTTACGGGTGATATTTTTATAGCACGATTTGATGATTGCCATTTTGATGAGGCAATTTTTCCACCATTAGGGGAGAGAAACAACAACTAGAAAAATAAGAAATTTTATGGAATGCATCATCATTATCTCATTTTAATCTTCGTACAAATTAACGTGAATTGGAAGTACAGAAAATTATTCACTTATAAAATATTGCAAATCAATTGCATGACGTATTTACTGATATTAAAAAAGTAACAAAATCACATATATTAGCTGTCAATGCTTATATTCGTATTGATGTCCCAACAGGACAAATTACTAATACATTAGCAAATGAGTCCAAGACACGCTAGAAGCGTGGTAGACCCATCGGTTTCAAAGATAAAAATTCAAGAAAGAAAAAGGAAGAAAATAAGCAAGTTGGCACTTCTAAAATTATTGATACTACTCTTGAAGAGTTTATACCAGAAACAGTTGACATAACTGAAGAAATAACCTCAGAAGATATTTAGGTACCTGAATATTATGATAATGAAGAGATCTCAATAAGTTATGATACTTCGAAAAAAAGATGGAAGCGAAATGAAATTGTTGTCGACAATATATTTGCATATGCAGTAGCTCTTGAAATTATAACAGAAAATGAGGATCATGAACCAAAGTCTGTTGATAAATGTTTACAAAGAAATGATTGGCCAAAATGGAAAGAAGCAATGCAAGCAGAGCCTAAGTTCACTTGAAAAACGTCAAGTTTTCAGACCTATCGTCGAAACACCTAAAGGTGTAAAACCTGTTGACTTCAAGTAAGTATTTGTACGAAAATGTAACGACAAAAATAAAATTGTTAGATACCAAGCACAACTTGTAGCACAAGGTTTCTCACAAAGACCAGGTGTTGATTATGATGAGACATATTCTCCAGTGGTGGATGCAATAATATTTAGATTTTTACTTAGCCTGGCAATTTCAAAGGACTTCATATGCGTCTAATGGATATTATAATAAATTATCTATATGGATCACTTGATAGTAACATTTATATGAAAGTTTCTAAAGGATTAAAACTTCCCAAAGAATACAATTCAAAATCCCAGAAAATGTATTCAATTAAGTTATAAAGGTCTTTGTATGGATTAAACCAATCTGGACGGATGTGGTATAGTCATCTCAATATATATCTTTTGAGAAAAGGATATATCAACAATTTTATTTGTCTGTGTGTTTTTATTAAGAAGTCAAAGTCTAGATTTGCTATCGTCGTTGTTTATGTTGATGATTTAAATATTATTGGAACTCCTGAATATATTATAGAGACGATAACAATGTTGAAAGATGAATTTGAAATGAAAGATTTATGAAAAATAAAATTTTGCCTTGGGTTGCAGATCGAATATTTAACTGAAGGGATTTTTGTTCATCAATCAAATTATACTGAAAAGGTATTAAAACGTTTTAACATGGATAAATACCATCCAATGAGTTCTCCCATTGTTGTTCAATCCCTTGATGTCAAAAAGATCATTTTCGTCCTCGACATGATGATGAAGAAACTCTTGGTCCTGAAGTACCACATCTTAGTGCTATTGGTGCACTAACATATCTTGCTACTTGTACAAGATATGATATATCATTCTCTATTAATTTACTAGCAAGATATAGTTCTTCTCCAATTAGAAGACACTGGAATGGTGTTAAACAGGTTTTTCGATATCTTATGGGAACAACAGATATAGGTTTGTTTTATTCAAAGCATTCAAAGTCAGAATTAATTAGATATGCTGATGTTGGATATTTGTCTGATCCAAACAAAGCACGATCACAAATAGGTTATTTATTTACATACGGTGGAACTACTATTTCTTGGTGCTCTACAAAGCAAACTCTTACAACAACTTTTTTTAATCATGTTGAAATCTTAACAATACATGAAGCAAGTCGAGAATGCGTATGGTTGAGATCTCTCATTCAACATATCCGAAAAATTTGCGATCTTTCATTTAACAAAGAAAATCCAACAGTGCTATATGAGGATAATACAGCATGTATAGCCCAAATTAAAGGATGTTACATCAAAGGAGATAGAACTAAGCACACCAAAGTTCTTTTTCACGCATGAACTCCAAAAGAAAGGGAATATAGATGTCCATCAGATTCGCTCCAATAACAATTTGGCAGATCTATTTACAAAGGCATTACCCACTATATCATTTGAAAAGTTGAGATATTATATGAAACAGGGGAGCATATACGCACTGTACTCTTTTCCTTGACCAAGGGTTTTTATCCCACTAGGTTTTTTCTAATAAGGTTTTTAATGAAATAGTTTATAACGTGTATTTATATAAGAATGATATACTCTTTTTCCTTCACTAAATATTTTTCCCACATGATTTTTTCTTAGTAAGATTTTAACGAGGCATATTCTTTGTATATGGACATCCAATGGGTAGTATTATGAATATATGTCTAATCAAGTAGAAAAATATTTTATCAATATTAGATAAATGTCAAATCAAATATAGATGTCCAACTCAGTTTTCAATTTATCATATTATTATATGGTCTATTTATTCATCTTATATGCCTATAAATAAAGGCAAATTTGTAATGAAAACACACAAGTGAAAATAAGAAAAAAAAATATTTTCTCTATTTTCTCTATTTTTCATTCCTTACTCTTTATATTCTTCACTTCAAAATTAGTAGTATTTCATTTGTTTTACAATATTTTCTTACTATTGAAGTTTATTCAACCCGGTATATATGCAGTGATTTTAAATTCAAAGACTTTCCGTAAGGCAGAGTTTAGTTTTTTGGAAATAATAGTGGAAAAATTGACTCTCTAAAATATGAACCAAGAAAAATAACATCAAATATTTGACATTTTATCTTAGCTACGTTTTAGATCTTTGTTTCTTAGTATCTGATACTCACTAATTAAATATATATCTTTGATAAAAAGCAAATCTTAAAAAGTGCATGACAGTAAAAACACGTATATTACATATAGGTATTCAGTTTCTCACATGTTGCATTTTATGAAAAAATATATAATTTTGAGTCGAGTCACATAGTACATGCAATATACGCACCTTACATCATGCTTACTAAAAGTACTTCATTTTGGACAAATAATTTTAAAGTTTTTACTCGTATTTGAAACAAAATATTATGATGAAACAGTTTTTAGTCATACTGAATCTTATAAAGATGTGAATCTCAACAGTTTGCAAAAATGTCATTCACTATCGATTACTAACTAATGTTGTGTCATACTTAAAATTTGGACTATATTATAAAGGCTAACATTATATTTGAACCTTGAATTTTAATGAGGGAAATGTTGGATCAAAGAACTTAGTAAAAGGCAAATGTGCAAAAACTCAAAACACAAAAATTACATCATTTAAAGTGTTAAAAGAATTTTCCTTTAAGTTCCCTCACTAAATCATAATATGCTTTATTTCTTGCACCTTTCTCTACTCCTCCTTTTCCTCACTAAAGGAATCCAAACATAACTAAATCTCCAATTAAGGGCATTTGAGTTGTTTATAGGACAGCCACTTCGACTACACCCAAGTAATTTATTAGCCGTTAAATTACATATGATTATATCATCATTTCACTTACTCATATTATACACGCATCCTATGATTTTGAAAATTTATTTGAGTAGTATTTAAGCAGATAACACAAGATTTCCATTCTTTTTGAACTTCAAACGTTTATGCATTATTAAGCTAAAAGGACATCATGAAAGTTACATTTTTGCTTAAACTATAAATGGCCCTCATTTTGAACCTAAGGTATATTTCCGCTATAGCTACCATTTTTGTCTCCATCCATTTTCTTCCAATCCGGTTCACTGATTCAATCTTATGACTCTTCAAGTTAGGCTAGAAACCAACTCTTGGACATGTAACTTGGAGAAATACCTCTCAAACTTGCACTCGTGATTAAGAAGCCTATCGTTACCGAATTGTACTCGAACCTTATTTTGAGTATCATCAATATCACCCAATAACATATATTTAAGTGTCCTAACATCAGGGCTTTTTAACACCAAAATATTTGCTTGTTTTTTTCTTTGGACATAAAAAGCAGATACTATTATTATTAATTACTACAAGGAGTACTAAGAAGTCTATTTACCCCAAACTATTCATTCAAAGTCGTATTATCCAATATGCTATATATATATATATATAATATTTGCTTATCCGCGAGTTCACTATTTACTTAATTAGGCCGAATATCTCATCGTATAGCATAATAACTACCATTCAATATGCGCAAAAAAAGAAAAAAGAAACAAATGATTACATTCCAAAACAGGAAATAAATAAAATTACCATTTGTCTGATGCAAAGTCGAATTGAATGTGGCATTGGTTCCAGAAGATAACAGAAAAACAAGAGCAAGCAGCTCAAAGAACAAAGAGCTCTGATTATTTTGCACTGGAACTTCTTGAGAAGTTGTTAGTAATATGCTTTTCGTGGATTGTTCTGCAATGAAGAAAAAAAGAGCATGAGAGAATTCTTTATACAACATTCATTTCTTCTAAATGCAACTCCAAAAAAACATGGATAACCACCAATAGGGTCCCAAATGTGGAAAAATAAAAGAAGGGCTCTATGAAAACTATACCAGAGGATTTGGTCTGTAACGATAACCAAGCATCATCCTCTTCTTATACTGCTCATAAATGTCATCATCAGGAGTAACCTCCCCGGGAGCGTGTGCACCAACACCCAAGTTATCCTTTTTCACATCGCCTGCCATAATTGGAGCCGCAATCCCACTTTTGGAGCTCCCCAGGCCCTCACCTGCAGTTCACAATCAGGTTAAATCTGTACAATAGTTCTGCTCACAAACTCTAATGGTTTCGCACATGCAAAAGCAATCCAACAGAGAACCCATCTGCAACTATAAAAGCCCCCACATAGCTTGCGCACCAACTCCCCACAACCTAGGAACATAATAGGGGAAGGGACACTTTTAGCCAAACTCATTTCCAAGGAAAGCAGCACATGCAATCTCTCATGTGTAGTTATTCTTAAGAAAGTTTAAGCATTTCCTTTCTTCATTTATATACAGCGTCAGTATGATCAGCTCTCTTTACCTTCCTTCCAACCCATTTTAGACAAGAGTCGGTGACCAACATTATCTGCCTGAATTTTTGCTTTATCTGCATACTCCTTCGCAATTTTCTGTGCAGATGAATCATTACAGGTCGCCAAAAACTTGTCAAGCTCTTCGGGAGGAATATAATCACCCATGTGATGCCCTTTCTTCGGAGCTGTATCAAAGCATTATGAGAGGAAGTCACTTACAAAGTTATTAAACTATGAAACTCTGAATGACGCCCTAACAGATTAGGGCTCCAAATAAAAGAATAGTTGCAGATAAAAGGAAGCAATCCCCATTAAGAGGCTTTTCAAATATAACCATTCAAATAAATGTGAACCTTGCAGGCATGCAGGTGGGGGCATCTCATCCTTTGATGGTTTAGGAGGCCTCAGTTTCTCTTCTTGTGCAGCCTTCTTCATGTAGTATTCCATCATTGCTATAGGATCTGAGCCAGTTGGGGCACTTGATTCACCTACCAGTATTTGACAAACATAGGAAACCAAACATTAAATGCTAGCAAAAAACATCATATGACTAAAGTAGCACAGTAGACATAAAGAAATATGCTAAACTGAAGTCGTATAAAAAAAAGAGAGGTGAAATCTCCACCACTGAACCACATGTATTTATGCACCCCAAGCAATACTGATTCTCTACCTATCCACTATTTTATATCTATGGTATCTTAAGAATAAATACCAAACTGTACAGTACCATATTCGCATTTCTAGTTCTTATTGTAAAATACATTTTATAAGCAGAGTGAATTTCTCTCCATAAGTTGCACAAAGCAACCACTTCATAGTGCCTCAAAGAAACTTCAACCATAGCACGATGGCCCAACATGTAGGATCATATAAACAGCATTTCCCTTTGCTAGTAATTGGATAAATTTATTCAAAGAAAAGGAGAGCGCTGAAAGTATCCATCTGTTAGTAGGCCAGATCAGTTAATATCCTATTTCCAATAAATCCCTGAAACCAGGTTTTTCATTAGCGTTAAATATCTTTCCATGCTGATGCAGTCATAAGACTAAACATACCATATCTTCCACTTGTTGTTTGTGACGATGCATTGGAAGATCCTTTGTTCTCTGTGGTTTCATATAAAGCTGAGGCCGGAGTTTGATATTTTGAATGCTGATGAGGTGATCTCTGATTAACAGTGGCTGAATTGGGAGTTGCAGTGCCTAAACCACCAACAGACCCAACAGGCCAATATTAGTAACCAACATGAAAAGTCGACAGTTAGATATGCCAAAAATCATGTATTTTTAGGGGACAACTAGCTCTGTACATGCTCTAAAGATCAATGAGTGGAAGGATCAGAAAGCAAGAATTATTTACTCATAATCATTGAAATTGACAAAAAAGAACTTCCGTTTTTTACGGTCCAAAATTTTAAAATGGCTTAGTCATGCATTTAACAAAACAAAAATGCACAATGTTGGGACAAAATCATCTCATTCAGTACGCACTTAAAAGTATTCTTCGAACATCTTCCAAAGACGGTTTGAACTTCTTTAACCCCATATGAGTAGGGCATGCCCTCCACCAGGTAAAATTACTTTCATAGGACGAACTGACCATTAGGAAGGATGTAGAGATGAAGAATAGAGATATTATTATCTAGTCAAAATGTTTCATGCTACGGGTTTGAGTTCTTAGATCACATAACCAATATCAAATTGTTCTGAAATTATAAAGCATTCTTGACAGATGTACTAAGAAAAAGAAATAGACGGATGCAATTGATCTTCAATTTTAGTGTAGAAATCACTTTCCTAATTCACTTATTTAAAGATTATTTTTTCATTCAGAAGTCACTTCCACAATTCAATTCTTTATATTTTAGCCTTGGACAGGGCCCTTGATAGGGAAAAAAGGAGGATTCACATAAATGACAACAAATAAGCAGGATAAGGCTACAATACAGTTGAGTTAAATATATGTATTTGTTTTCACATATTATTGCAGAATCCCATATTACTAATAGGCCGTGTGCTGAATAATGGAATGACTCAAAAAATTTGCTGCATGCTACCAGGCAAATTGCATTTCCCTAAAACTATTCATCAACATATCCTAATTGTTTGCAGTATGTCATTTTTTATTTTCTGGATAATTTTCCACTCAAGAACTTCAGACAATAATTTGCAGCAGAACTTTGGGAATCAATACACTAACCACTTTGTAATGTTTGGGAATCTCTGGTTTGGGACAAAGCCTTTTCCTCTTCACTGAGTCGATATTCATAGTACTTGTAATCTGAACAACTTTCATCAAATAAAAACCTGCAGGAACAAAATCAATAAAGATCTCAGAGCTATAAAATCAAGTAAAAATATCTACAGCTCAAAGAAATCACAAGAATATATAGAATTCAACCCTTCCTCAATCTAAGTTGTGACTACCATAAATAGAAAGAATTACGAAAAAATACATATAACAAAAGAAGGCCATGACCCAAACAGGTCCAGCTTCAGAGTAATCCAAAAGCAGGTGGGGACTTATTAACATATAAACAACCACCTTATATTTGAAACCAAAATGCTTGTTAGTCAAATGGTAGAAAACAGCAAAGGAGAATGAAATACAAAGAATCAGTAAAAGAGCACCAAATTGCTAGAAGAGAGAACTGCTTTATCAATAAGATGGGACAGAGAACATTTAAAAGGCAATAATAATCATAGTATAGCATTCTCTTAAATGTGCAATACTAGTCACTTGAATGAGAGAGAAGTGCAAAAATATAGTCACAAAGTGAGACAATGGGTACGAAAGAGAAGTTTTGATAGTAACTTGCTTCCATTCTATTTAACAAGCACTAGAAACCTCATACATACATATATATATATATATATATGTATATATAAGAGAGATCAGAAACCAACACTGATTTATTATTTTTTTTATTTTTTTTGAGAGGGTGGGGGTGGGGGGTGCGGACAATGACTTAATTAGAAAGGAAAAGGTTGAACAGAATAGTGGATTAGGTTACCTTCCAAGGAGATAAAAAGGCCAAACAACTTTCAAGATAATCCCTCTAGATGTGCAACAATAACTACCGGATTGACACAACCAAATGTGGTACAAATAAAGAAAAATAAATGCATCTTGCCACATTCATCTGTCTCACAAGTAATCTTAATTCATTCTAAAACAAAATCAAGTAAGGGGTTGTAGTATTTGACATTTGAAAGATGTGGGAACTGGATAGTTTAAGGCTTCTAACATGGTGATTTACGGAACAAACGTGCAGAGCACTCATATACAGGGAATTCTGAAAGTTCATCAAGTATCATGATTCCAATTTTTTTTGCATGTGATCTTGTGCAGGTTAAATAGCATATGCAGTGGTGGGTGAAACAATTAACAATATGGTATGATAGTTAAATTCTCAAGAGAATTTGAAGAGATTCTTAATAGGGCATTTCATTTACAACATGAGAACGTATTTCTTTCCAAATTAGGCAACATGAGGCATTATTAGCGAATAATATGCTGGACATATGGAAAACCAAAAATCTGAATAGGAAAATGATGTGCTTAACTTCCACCAAACAACTGCTTCCCAAGAAAAAAGAAAAAAAAAATCACAAGAATGGTCACAAAGAAAATTTGAAAAACTAAGTACCAAAAAAAAAACACCAATTCAGAGAGATGTTGGAGGCAGTTCACATAACCATCATAATCCACCAAGAAGGCAAACATCTAAATATAAAGTCATGCACAATGAAGTCTACATACTTGAAGGGAGTATCTCCAGGGTTTTTCTGCCTAGTTACATGCTCAAATTGCCTTCCATTTTTTGCCACAAAACTTGCCAACTTGTCTGCAACTTTCCTCACTGTAGGATCACTTGGGGAAGGCGGTGCTGCATTTCACTTAAAGAACTGATTAATACCAAGAGCATGAACAAGTGAATGTAAATTACTCTTGTAGCAGGCGTGCCACATTTTCCAAATCTTTCAGTGAACATCTCTTTCCACCAATGTTGATAGGGACTTAAGTATAAGCTGCATTCATCAGATAAAAGTAATTCAAGAGTGTTTTGCCCTTACTCCGCCAATTTGCATGAGAAATCCCAAGACACTTAGCCTAAAACTAAGACGGACAAAATACGAAGGCACATTGTAGGAAAGATTTTTGCAAAATACCCAGCAAATGATGGTCTAACCAACTAGCTCAGGCACGCCATGGGTTACATGAAGCTCCAACCCAAGTAAATCAAAGTTTTGACCAGCAGCGACAGTAAAACAGAAGAAAGAAGAAGGAAAGAAGCTCTTAAAAAAGTGAACAAAGAAAATGAACACAAGTTTACAAAAACTAAAATAAATAAATCCAGGCAATCAACTCAAAGGAATCACAGAAAGGCATATGACTGTAGCATGCTCCGTCACATGACACTAATATCAATGGGCTTAAGGGTATGGCTGCTAAAAATTAGTAAATTAGAAGAAAATGTACTAATTGAGTGGATATAAAAGGTTTACCAATCTCCAAATAACAACTAGACCACTCCAAGATGGAGATAAGGTAACAATGCACACCCTTTTCTCGCTCAAAAATGGAACCATATAAAAGAAGCCATAGACCTCAGGTAAAATCAAGGTCAAACACTCCACCAAGCACATTATGAGCATGATCCTGAGACGCTTATTCCCAGTGGACAAATAAACAATAGATATACATGATCCTGCTTAGCTTCATTGGCAACAGGCAGTTATATTAAAAGATGAACAAAAGAAGTAATTACCAACATCAACTTGTTTAAACGACTGATCAGAAGCATCAAGCTGGCCCAACTTCAGCCGCTTCATTGGCCCATCATCTGAGGAATTTCCAGCATCCTTATCATCTTCATCTTCATCTTCACCAAGCTTAACAGGGGGTGCAACAAGTTTTGACTTTTGTTTCAAGCTGAATGCGAGTTTTCCACTTGAAGGAGCTTGAGTTGTTCTTCGAGAGCCATTAGGCTTAATTTCTATGGTTGTTTTGCTAATGACAGTCTTTGGAGTTGAAGTTACGAGTGTACTAGACCCTGACCGATATTTATCCAATACTTCACTCTTCTTCTCCTTCTCTTGTTGAAGCTGTTTAAACCTCTCCATGAATGATCCGTCATTAACAAATAAGCTAGGATCGGTTGCTTTATCCATTGCCAAAACCCCAAGTATGGCTCACTGCTTACAATTACCCACTGCTTGACAAGCAAGCTCAAATGCTATTTAGTAATAGAAGTGGTCAATCAGAAAATATGCAGCATTGTCATGCTTTTAACAAAAAACATAGTCATACTCTTATAAATAATACAATACCATTTTCATGTCCCATAATATAATTGTATAAGTTGGTCAACAAGGAGTAAGTATTAATTGTGTTTTCATAAAAGTGATTAAAATAAGAAAATGATGACAAATGAAAGCTGCAGAAAGAGAAGGAAAAAGGGGGGGAGGGGGGGGGGGGGAGGCTCTAAGTTACAAATTAATAACCGACTCAATAACCGTCCCTCCACAAGTAAGTGCCCATATTTTCTCAGGCAGAACATATGATCAACTCAAGTATTAAATATAAATGATCCTCAATCCTGGCAAAATAGATCCTTTGCAAGATTCTGTCAGTGAACATTCAAATAATTATCTGAATTGTCCATGAATTTTGGGTATCAAAGCAATACTAGACTGCACATTCTGTGACAACAGGAAATAATCCTACTGGCAATGACAAAGGCAAGTGAAATAGAGAAGAAAATACAGCATTAAAAACTCCACATTATTTGATCAATGAGTAAAGTTCAGAGAACTAATTAAAACTGATAAAAAATGTACAAAATCACATCAGAGACTGTAAATTTGTAGAAAGCTGGGATATAACTTTCATGCACACGAAACATGCAACCATTCAAAGAGAAACAGAAGGATAAAAAGCCAATAGCTGATCCCTAAGACTACTCTTTAAATATTCCCTTGTTCTATTTTCTAACAACACTCAAAATTGTAATAATGAATTTTCTCAATTTAATTAATATTCACATTTTTTCCACTGCCAAAAGGACCAGCGCACAGCCCACATTTAAAACATAATATATTTCTAGTAATATTTTCAACCAAGCGAAGGACCACCCACATGAATCACAATCAAAGGGAATTTCCCTTTTGTATATAGAAATAAGCCTTCAAGTAACTATCTCCCACTATACACATCAAAACGGGAAAAGGGTAACGAAGAAACTCACTGGAAAAGAAAATCTTGGCATGAAACTAGAAAAAGGCAAAGAGTCTTTACGCATATACTTTCTTCCTATGGATTGTAAACAAGCATATCCACAAATTTCCTTTTACACGACTTCGCACATATGTATTCAAAGACAAGAGAGATCCTCCTAGAAAAGATTCAGGAAAAATCAAATCGATATTACTTAGACCCTCAAACAAATCAATAAAAGCAGAAAAACACCCCTGCCAACCTCATACTAGGTCAAAATAAACGATTCAATTTAACTAAAAAAAATGCCCAGATCCTGTAAGAATCAATTCATTAATTCAACACCCCCCCTCCAAAAAAAAATTGAAAGAGTAGTAGTAATAGCAAAAACACAGTAAAAATTTTGTACCCCAAGAAAAAAAACCCTAAATTCGATAAATAGCACAAAATAATTAATATTGGATACTTTGTTACCTGATTAATAGTGAACTGAATGAATCGATTGCAGTAAGGTTGATGAAGAGAGAAAGTATAATCGGAACCCTAATCGGATATCGCTGAATGAATAATTTCTACCGGTCTCTGGTCTTTTCTGCAAACGGGGCAACCAACGTTCCCTCGCCGAGAGAAGAAAGATTGAGGAACGGCGTAAAGACGACTTAAATGAAATTTATACCATCAACTCATCTCGGTGTGTTTTGGTCCGAAAAGTTTACGGAATTTGCTATTCTGCCACGTGATTTCTACTTATTAGGTTTAGTAAATAAATAAATAAATTGTTATTATCGGTTGATTCGAGACAAAATAGTAAAAATTGGATGAGACAATTAGTTAGTTTAATTCTGATAATAATTTGGTTTTATTCTATAGTTATATAAAGAATGAAAATATTGTACTGACTGCTGAGTACTTTATCTCTATATCACACTCATATTAGTATCATAATAATAACTTATAATCAAAAAAATTAAAAATTTGTGTCAATACAAGAGTTAGATCCAGAGAAACTTACACAAAACAGTTACCATAAGCAAAATTCAAATTTTCTGTGGTACACAAATATTGGTTGCAACAGTTCACAAAATCACTTGTACAAGAACAAATTCTTGCAGAATTCATAAAATGTCTATTTTTCAACATAATTAGACAGTTTTGTTATGATTACACATAATGTATCTACATACACTTGGAACTTCCAATTCAATCCAACATGCAGAACCAGGTAGGGCAAGATCTTCCAAATATTGCAGCCTCTATTACTAAAAATTGGATTGTGCTTGGTGGTTTTAGTTGATGAAAAGTTCAAACTAACAAAAACGATACATTTTCATATTGTTTAGATTGATGTAATCTAAAGGGTTTCAGGTATGTTGATCCTCGTATAATTGGAATAAAGCTAAGTTTACTTGTGAAAAACTAGATCGAGTCTTGACTAATATAGTAACATAGGTTAGTCTTAGTGTTTTTCCCATCTCTATTGTTAGACATTTGTATGCTAGTAGTTGGGATAATTCCGTCATCTTTTTTGACACAAACATTTGTTAAATATAAAAAATCGTGACATGGTGAGTTTAGGTAATTCTCATCATCCACAATCATTTCAGGAATTCCTTTGTAAATCTTTAGCCATCAAATTCAAGTGGTGGAAGAAATACGTTCTTGAGAATATAGACCAACATATTCAACACTTATTTCATAAACTGGAACACATATTTGTAGATAAAGTAGATCAGCTATTGCATAATGAATCAAGAATCATTTTGATTCCTAAAGTCAACAACTCTAAAAAAAAATTATCTTTGTAATATAACTTATAAAAGAATTTCTAATATTTTTTATAACAGAATACCAATTCAATTTTTTTATTTCAATTTAATATTTATCTCATATTCCACTTTATAGCTACACGCCAAGTATATATAATTTACATTAATTGTATATTAAATAATTTTATATATACTTAATTATATTTATAAAGTGAAATACAAAATGAAACATCAAAATTAAAATTAAAAGAAAAAGACAACATTTGTCTTTTAATGTCTTTTAATCTTCCCTTCCAAAATGCTTCGGTGCCTAATATAAATATTTCAGATAATATAATGATGGCTCATGACCTATACAATCAATGACATCCAAAAAAATCAAAAGAAGGATACATGGAAATTAAGATTGATTTGGAAAAAGCATATGATTAACTTGAACGGTATGCTCCGGTAAAATTTAACTTCTTCTCTTTTATTATTGACCGTATTATGATATGTATTATTGGGTTTGTTATAATTGTAGGGACATTTACAATGAAAAATTAATTTTTTTATAAAACATAAATATTTATATCCCCTCAATTCGAAAATGATTCTAATGATCGCGCTTATTCAAGTAAAAATATAAACAAATATTAAATTCTGATTATAGTTATAGATAATAAAGCAATCAATTGTTTATTTTGAACTTTCAGAACTTGCAGGAATCCAAATATCTCATTTCTATTAGGTTCACAATATAAAACAACAACACTAATTAAAAAGATTCGCTAATATCATTTTAATTGTTTGCTAATCTAGATCCGAAGTAAATTTTTGTCTTTTGATCCAATTAATGAATCAATAACAAACTTTCAAAAACAATAAATATTAATTTTTAAGTTTTTAAAACTTGAATATAAAGAGCATATCAAGAAACTTGTTTCCTTCTCAAGATGGAAAAATTCAAGATTTCAAAAAAATACTTTTTCTTTTTTCTTTCTTTTTCTTTTCTTTTATTGGAGAGAAAAATATAAGACTTAACAAAATAATTTTTGCTTAATTTTTGCTGAATTATTCTTGTAATTTTCGGCTATTTCTATTTATAGGGGCTAAAATTTTGCTTCTACTCCAACTCTTGAAAAATTTGTCAATTTTGAATTATTTCAAAATTTTATATAAGAAAGATTCCAAATCTTCCAACAACTCTTCTACTTTTTTTTTCTCTATGTGTGTGGACTTATTTGAGAATACATTAATTATCAAAATTGTCTACATACATTCTTGATATTGTTAATTTGAACTCTTCAAATAATTATAAAGATAGATATATATCAAATTTATATACCATAAATATATATTAAATAAATCCTAATGGCCGTTTTTATCCCATAAAAATCGGTCACTATATTTATTTATTTATAAATATGCTCATTAAATAAATTATATTTATTTAATTTATTCTGATTATATTTTAGTGGACTTCTTAAGTAATCCACACTAATTTTTGAACTTGGACTTAAAAATTCACAAATCAATCTAACTGATTTAATACCAAATTAATCAATCCAAATGATTAATTTAATTTACTCCATTTGGGATTTCCAATCAAATTATGTCCAATTAAATAATTCAATTACTTAATTGAATAATTTAATTTAACCATTAAATTAAATAGAACCATTAATTATTTTAATTAATCAATATTAACTAATTACTTCTCAACCATTGGATAAATTCCAAAATTAAAAATGTTACTTCTATAAAGATGTGTGACCCTTTTAGTTTTACTACTAAACTAGTAGTGGGCTTGCAATATTTTATAATTTATGAATAATAATTATTTTAATTAATTAATTCGCTTGAAATTAACTCATTTTTTCCAAAAACCTCACTATCCATGAAAACACCTAGTAAGTAATCTGTCAAACTAGTTTTAGGTGAAATAGCGAGTAAACATATTTTAGTTGTGAGTACCATACACGTACGGTTCTTTCAACAACTAATCTCTCGATTGAATTTAGTGCATGAAGTCCAAACCCTAAATGATTCAATGATTGTGATCTCATTTCAAGTTTCAATAATTCCTGATGAATCATAATTCATCCTACCTTTATCAAAATTTTTGAATCACAAACTATGAAAACATAGGAGATTCTCTTGTTTAAAAAGACAAATGTCGAATTCTATGTTGGCTACTGACAAACCTCCTTGCATACTAATACAACATCCAATATACCCCCTTTATGATTATCAAACAATCAGAAAATATATCAAAATGTTGCAAGATGCACACAAGACTACCATCGTACCTCAAATCTAAGGACTAGTCGTGTACTATCGCAACACAAATTATTTTTTTTCGACAGGCAAAACCTCCAACTAAAAATTTCTTGCGAGTTGTGTTTGGTGTACTTGTTCCTTAACAAGCACCCACATATATACACTTGCGTTTCTACGCTAATGCCAATAGAATATGATATCCTCGTCTTATGATCATGCATCATATGTGCGAGTCTTATTGAACTATTTGATATCATATTTCAAAAAGCTGTCGACTCGAAACTTATTTAAAACTAAATCTTTAGAGGCATATTCCATAATCCCCATCATATGGGCGACCATACCCCATACCTAAATTTGGTTTAAGAACTTTATCTAATGTGCAAAAATAAAATATGCATGACATATGATAAAAAATATCTTTTTATTAATATAATTTCCAATAAAATTATCTTTATAAAAAAAAGGTACAATACACTCAATCTAATTGATGCGTTGTGTTAGAATTAATTTCCTAATATGGACTTACATATTTAAACAATAATTATATTATAAACTATCAAATTTAATAGAGTCAAATAAGTGATCTACATATGAGACTCTAAAAATATTTTTAGGGTATGGATTTTATAATGCATAGAGATTTAATACTAATCAAATTCAGGATCGATAAAATTCTTTTTGACCTAGTATATAAATAATATTATGGGTTATAGTCTCCAAGTCATATCATACAATTTGATCTTCTCATCTTTCCCATTGCATACCCCAACTGCTTTTATTGTTATGAATTCAAGTACACTTTCGATTTATAATTAAAGTATTTTTTGATAATTTACATGACGATTCTAAATTATAATTATTGAATCATATTATATTAAAATTTAAAAAGTGCTATTAGAGTAGGTAATGATAGATTATTAAAAATTATTTAGTTCTTCTTTTTTGATTATATTTGATTTTAGTAGAAAGAACAATTTGAAAATAATTTTGTGAAAATTATAAATTAATATCAGTAATTTTTTTGGAATTAGAATTTTCAAACTTTTGAATATAGATTTTGCTTTGCTGATTCTAATTGATTTTTTATTGATATTGATTCGTCAACATGGATTAAGTTATTGATGTATTTAGAATAAAATAAATAAATAAATAAATAAAAGTTGTATCAGCAAAGATAAGAACACGGATGACAGGCCTGAGTTCAGGCACCCGGAATCTGATTTCTTTCCCTCTTCACCTTCGTCTTCAGCACCACCAACATAAACATCCTTCCTCCCCACAACATCAAAACAAACTTACAAACAATCAGCCGAAAAGATGGAGGCGAATAGCCCATCAAGAATCGGGCAACTCACCTTGGTCCTCTATTGCCGCCACGATAACTCGAGATTGAGTTGCAGTAATGGCGGAGGCGGCGCATCGACTGTCTTCTTCATGGTTTTCGTGAGGAGGAACAGCGACTGGAGCTGTCATGGGCGGCGATGGAGGGGATGGGTGTTTCACTGGTCGTTTCTTTGCGTCGGCACTGCGGGTGTGGCTGGGGAACTTCGGGGTACCGGGTTGTTAGCGTCGGTGCTCCGACATTAAGAAATAAGGGCAGCCAAACGGGGGTGGTAGCCGATAGTCTTTCCGATCGAATGGGAAATGGAGATGGGTCTTCAGCTTTTAGTTTGGTGGATTAAGCGGATTAAATTATAATTAGATTAAAAGTTAATTATAGTTTAGGCCTAATTTTGAAAATTAATCATTAATTTGGCCAGATTTATTTGAGTTAATTCAATTAGATTTACGGTCTGTTTTGCAACTTTTTTTTTTAATTTGAATTTATGTTGGGTGTGAATTATAAAGAATTTTGAATTTAATTTATTTTTGCGTTATGAATTTAGATTTAAGGGTTATGGATTTAGATTTAAGGCTTATTTGATTTTTGGACTTTAAATTAAAATAAAAACTAAAAATATATTATTGGATTTAAACTTATAAAGTTGAATTTTGAGCTTAAGTTTAGATTCATTGTTTAGGTCATAAAATGAGTAAAATTTATTATAACCCATAAGGATTAAATTAGATTTGAATTCAAAATTGAGTTTTAATCTGATTCGTAAGGGATTCGATCCAATTTCAATAAAATTCCAATAAAGAAAATTTTAAAAAATCTTATTTTATATTGAGATAAATTGAAATAATACGTTGTCAAATTGACCTCTATTATTAAATTTATTTTTGAAATATTAGATATCAAGAAAAAGTTTGCATAATGTCTATATCTTTGTAGATAATAATTGGGCCAAAAGAAGATTATTATTTGGCCAGATGATAGACATGCGAGATAAATTTTGGATTATATTTATTCCTACTTGTCTAATAACACAAAATAAATTGATTGGAACAATACGTTGTCAAAATAACATCTATTGTGTAGATTTATTATTTTGGGATATTAAGATGTGTATGTTTTTTATTTATGCGAACAATAATCAGTCCAAAGGAAGGTTATTGTTTGGCCAAATAACAAATATACCTGTGATAATAAGTATATGATAATTATTAGGTTTTCCATATGAACAATAATCGACCCAAATGAAGGTTATTATTTAACAAGACTAATTGTCAGTATTTGATTATTACATTGAGAGTACCACTTATAGTTGATGTTTCTGTTAAAAAACTAAACATCAATGTTGTGCTAGGTATTTCATGATGGGGCCCACTATTATTTAATTATGTCATGCATAAATATGGATTATTTTTTTATGATGACATGAATATTGATTATGAGCATGTTATTTAGTTTTGTTCCCTGAATTATGTTTCTGCTTATAATTTTACAAGATCTGCCAATGTTAATTTTATTTATGCTTAAAGGCACAAATTTCAAGAATTTAAAATAGAACATTGTGATTGTTTTCGAGTGCATGGATCTTGACATTACACTTCAGACAGAACAATCTCTTACACTCACTAATAAAAGTTCCCCTAAGGTTAAAGGGACTTTGAAAAGTGGAGTTGTTCTAACCGCATGAATCTTATGATCATAAAGTGTATAATTCTGAAAATATTTAAAGGCACTATGTCTGAGGAGGATATTGCTAAAAGGTTTTTTAAAGATATTGATTGAAACAAACACATTTTTTCAATAAAGTATAAAGGAAAATGAAACATAAGGAAGCACATTATGGAAATATCTAACCTTGCTTTCAAATTAAAGGCACTAAAGTTAGAGTTGTTTGAGGACTTGCTTGTGGATATGGTTTCATTTCTCTTCCTGCACAATATGACCAATTTAAAGTGAATAACAACACCCTAAAGAGTATATGGACTCTTAATGAGTTCATATCTCAGTGTGCAAGAAGAAAAAATGTGTGAGTGAGAAAAGACTAAAAGTGCTCACTTAGCAACTACCCCTTCAGGATAAAAGAAAGTAAATTGCAATTGGCACACCATAATAGAAATTGCAAAAGAAACATGATTAGGAATTTACCTATTATTTTTACAAGAAGGGTGAACACATAAAGAAAAAAATGTCCCAAGTATGCTAATATGCTTCTCACTTTGGTTTATTTTTTTAAGTTAGTTTAGTTCTTTTTGTACCTAGACAACTTAGTGGGTAGATTTTGGTTCCACTATTCACATAAGTGTCTCTATGCAAGGTTGTTTATTGAGTCAACAGTTAAGTGATGTTGAAAGATGCATCTATGTGGGCTTTGGCAAAATAGTAACAGTTGAGGCTCTACAGATTTTTTAGAATATCATCAATGCTCGGTTATTTTTTGAATTTGAAATATACATACAATATCATCATTTACATTGAGTATTATTTTTATTTTCACTTTTGACAAATTCAGTTATTCTTATTCATTTGAAAATAGCAAATTTAGTCTCTTTCAAGATTCAAATATTATTGGTACTAGTTCTTTATCATTGATGACAACCTATATTTTAGATACAATTGTTTCGTATAATGAAACCTTGTATATCAGTTGATATGGTACAAAACACACAAAATATAATGCTTAAGGATATGATAAAAAGTATGATTAATCATTCTTCTTTACTAAAAAACCTTGAGACAAGCACTAAAGACTATAACTTACATTATTAACAAGGTTCCAATCAAAATGGTAGCTAAAACTCCTTATGGACTATGTATATACAATATATTTGGGTTTGACCAACTAAGGTAAGGCCTTAAAAGCTAAATGAAAGGAAACTGGACTAGATCTTTAAGCTGTCACTTTGTTGGGTACTCTAAATCTTTAAGATATTACAAATTTTATGATCCATTGACTAGGTTATTGTCAGACGGGAAATACGATTTCTCTTGAGAAAGTTGAGTTAGAGAGAGAGATAAGGTTAAAGACATTATCTTGTCTTTGAAGAGGAATTCATTTATCTTCCTACTGTTAATATTGACAATAATTAGGCTTTCATTCCTGACATTGTTCAATATACAAATTCGGATTATCAAGACAATGTTGAGGAGTTCTCTCTTCAAAATAAAGAAATTATTTTTTAAAGAGCAAACTCAACAATTTCAAGAGAAAATGCAATTAAGAAATCCACTTGAAAAAGGAGAACAACGATTCTGGTTATTATATCGTCTTTCTCCATGAGGTTGACATAAAAGTGATGAAAAATGATTCAATCAACTTTCATCAAACCAATAAAATTTTAATTTTCAAAAGTGGATTGATGCCATGAAAGATAAGATAAAATCCATAAGAGATAATGATATTTGGGATCTCATCAAATTCCCTAAATGTGTGAAATACATTGGTTGCAAATAGATATTTAAGACCAATAAGGATTAAAAAGGCAATGTTGAGAGATATAAGGTATGTCTAGTCGTCAAGAATTTTACTCAAAAGAAATACGTTGATTATAAAGAGACTTTAATTTCAGTTTAGTTGAAAGACTCTTTAGAATCACTTTGGCAATTATAGATCATTTTGATTTGGAGCTGGTTTCCCGTTAACGGTATCATAAATTTCATCATGACATTATCTCGTTTGGGTTTGAGGTAAACAAGATTGATGATTGTGTATACCACAAGTTCAGTAGGAGTAAATACATCTTTCTGGTGTTATATGTCGATGATATACTGTTAGCCAGTAGCAATATATGCTTGTTACATGAAACCAATATATTTCTGACTAAAAACTTTGAGATAAAAGATCTTAGGGACGTCTTTTTTATCTTAAGCATATAGATACATTGAGATCTCTCTCGAGGTATCCTTGGATTATCACAAAAGAGCTATATCAAAAGGATTTTCAGTAGATTTGACATGAAAGATTGCACACCGGGAGATACTCCTATTGCTAAGAGAAACAAGTTTAATCTCAATCAGTGCCCAAGAATGAGTTTAAAGTAAAAAAAATGCAAAAGATTCTTCATGCGTCGATTGTAGGAAGCCTTATGTATACTAAAGTTTGTACGCATCTAGATATAGCATGCATAGAATGAATATTAGGCAGATATTTATATAACTCTAGAATAGATCATTGAGAAGCAACCAAAAGGGTTATACGGTGTTTATACAGAATAAAAAATTATAAGCTCACTTATCGAAAATCAAATCTTTAGGAGATCATTCGGTATTCTGATTCCGATTTTATTGAATGTCTATACAGTCAGAGATCCATTTTAAGCTATATTTAATTGCTAACTAGAAGACATTTCTAGGAAAAGTGCTAAGCAAACACTCATAGCTTCTTCCATTATGGTAGTTGAATTCATAACCTGTTACGAGTCATCTAATCCTGGGATATGACTGCGTAACTTTGTCACTAGGTTGCATATTAAGAATGGTATTAAATACCACTAAAGATATATTGTGACAATGAATCAGCCTTACCATATTCCATTAACAACAGAAGCTCTTTGAAGTCGAGGCACATAAACATCAAGTTTCTTGTTGTTAAATAAAGAAATAATTCAGAGTTGTCAAGTATCTGTAGAGCATATTATGACAAACTACATGGTTCACCAAGGGTTTACCACCTAAGGTGTTTCATGAGCACATTGCTCAAATGATGTTGTATTATTTGATATGTGCATTTAAGTGGGAATTTGTAATTTTTATATTCTTTTAGTTTAGACACAATTTATGTTTATTATCTGCATAATAAAGAAGATGGTTTATTTTCATACTTTGAATTATTTGTAATTTAGCATGATCTCATAAAGAATAAAAAAGGACCAGTTGGAAATAGGCATATTTGAGATCACATTACATATAATTTCCATGCTATACATCCATACTCGATCTATGTCATTGAATATGTTAGTATGGTGATCATTGATGGATTTAGTTACGAATAAATGTAACGAATGTCGCTTTGATTCCATGCTGATATAAGAGATGTACCAAATTATAATTCAGGAGATATTTCAAAGATCATTAGCATTTTGTGCGCACTGAAAATTTATAATATAATTGTTTACGGTAATATATATAGTTCAAGTGGGAGATTGTTGGAATTAATTTTCTAATATGGACTTGCATATTTAAACAATAATTATATTATAAGTTATCAAATTTAATAGAGTTAGAAAAGTGATCTACCGTATGAGACTGTAGGAATATCTTTAGGGTATAGACTTTGTAATGTATAAAAACCTAATACTAGTCAAATTCAGGATTGAATGGATTCTTTTTGATCTAGTATATAAAGAACATTATGGGTTATGATCCCCAAGTCATATCATACAATTTTGCTCTTCTCCTCTTCCCCATCTTAAAGAGAGACCCATTGACCATTTTAAATTGATTTGACTGTGGAAGATACATACCCTAAATGTTTTCATTATTATGGATTCAAATACGCTTCGAATTTATAATTAAAATATTTTTTGAAAATTTACATTATAATTCTTAATTATGATTATTAAATTATATTATATTAAAGTCTAATACTTTGGTCATCCTAATGTATAACATCAGTTTCTTTTCTCTCAATGTTACTATTGTAATTTTGAGAAGTGGAAGTATTAATGTGGAATTGGACAAGGTGATCTGTTCTCTCCTTTATATATATATATATATATATATATATATATATGCCCCAAGTCCCTATATAATGTTTTGCAGATTATTTTTTGCTAATTCCTAAAGCTAACTTTAAATCTTTTTCTAACATCAAATATGTGCTACAGGAATTTTCCAATGCTGCAGAGCAAAACAGTGCGTTGGGGCAATAATCTAAGGTATTTTTCTTCTCATGGTATACTAAATTTGTGTCATATGCTGGAAGATTAGTCTTTGCTTCAACATTTTATAAATAGGGTAATCTATTATAAATTCTAATGCATTTTTTTTTATATATTATATTAAGTGTCGTTTATCTACACATGACGGATACAATAAACTTTGCAATAGAAGATCTGTACGTTATAAATGCCATGTCATGCCATGCTAATCTATGAGTTTTCATCAGTTGCCTGATAAATAAATACATTACAGAAAATTACTTCAAAAATTTTATTCAATTCCGTTTTCTTATTTGTACTCTGTAGAAATCATGATGAGGATATTAAACATCTTTTCGAAAACTGCATACATATATTCAACTTTTACATACCAGAATTAAAAATGATACAGGGATGTAACTTCTTAATTCTCCTTAATCAGGTTCACTCTTGATTCTCAAACACAAAAATTAATAGCTTATACCTTGCGGAGAATTTGGAAGAATAGAAATGAGGCCAATTTGTAAGTTAAGCTTAGCATAGTAGCATGGAGTGACAAATCGTGTGGTCGGGCTGGGGCGACCCACTCGATAGAGTTATATATCTGTTCAAGTCCAGCCCATTTTCACAAATTTAATCGATCGAAATTTATTACCAGCCCAACGCCCAAACCCATGGGGACTTATTCATAAAAACAGTATTTTTATAATTGAATCGGTGATTAAATTAATTTTTCTAACGATTAATGGTTCAACCGACGGTCAGACTAATCTAATAAAAATTAATTATATTATTATATTATTTAAAATAATAATATAATAGATTAATTATTATATAATATATTTTAAATATAAAATAAATAAATAACTATCCAAAAAAAACGTCTAACAAAATATAAAATCCAAATAACCACATAATAATAACAAAATATCAAATTTAAATTTTAAAAAAAATTAAAAAATAAAAAAAATAAAATTGGTCAAACCAGATTTTTTATTTTTATATTCTTAACCAAATCGAACCGATCTCTAATTCCCGATTGAACTGACCGATTCGATCAGATCCGATTTTCAAACAATACATAAAAGTACCAATGGGTAAGAAGTATAGACAATGTTTGTTTTTATTTTGCCACAAATAATTTTTTGTCCTTCGAAATGAGATTGTGTTTCGCAAATTATTCTTTCAAAATAAATTTATTTTTTATCAAAATAATATTATTATATTATCTAATTATTATAGATATATATTTTTTTATTTATATTTAAAAATATAATATAATTCATTAAAAAATATTGATTTGACACCACTAGTCAAACAAAAATTTACAAGATAGGATATTTACAATAAAAAATGTCCCCCATAAACAAAACTAGATGCTATTTTCATCCATTTCCAAATCCCTCTCCTCCAAAACACTCAAAACAAATTCAAACATTCTCTAATTTTTTGTGTGCTTCAAGTAGGAATGGTATAATGCGATAATGTTTATTATAGGTGTACATCTTAGTTTTATTTTTTTATTGTGTTTAAGTAAAATTGTGAATCATTGAATTACTCATGATAATATAAATATCTCATTTTATAACATCATTATGTACATTCAACAGTTCATAAACTTACTCCCAAATAATTGGCATAAAATTTTACCATACAATAAGAAGTAATGGAATCACTAAAAAGAGGATAGCATGAAATTGCTTGAAAATGGAAACACAAATGCTTTTAGCTCACTTTAGATTGTGTTTTGATCAAGGGCAATTCTGGCTCATTCCATGCCACCAAATAGGTATAGATAATGTTATGTTATCATCTTTTCCAAGTCAAATAGTTGGTAGATCTTTTGGCTACTATCCAAGTGGGAGTATGAAATTACCCTTAAATTTCTTAATAACAAATCAATTACAATTTGTTTACAAATCCAAACACAACTTTATATCAATTGTTTCAAAATGTAGGAAGGATTTAAGAATTGAATGGATATCAAACTATGGATTTTTTGGGGGAGGTAGGGTAATTTTTTAGCTATACTGTGCCTTTTTTTACGTCAAATGATGATAATGATTTCATGTTAATAATAAGATCCATATTATACTAATGCAACATGATTCTCATTATTTGATGTGCAATAATTGGCATAGACAAGTATTCGGATATTAAACCTAGATCTATAAATTTTTTACATCATATACATGGTTGACTAAGTTAGATAGCATTGAAGAGGATTTTGAATCCATCCTATATATAAACAAAAGTATAATTTCTAATTTTATTTAAAGTTGCACTTGAACAGAAGGATTTGGATTTAATGGGAGAATTTCAAATAACCTCGTATACAATGGTTCAAATCCACCGTAATAACTCAAAAATTAGTTCAAAATATGAGTTAAAAAATTTAAAATCTATTATAAAATGAAGTTATCCAAATAAATTCAATACATTTATAATTAGTTCAAAATAGAAGTTAAAGGGTTTAAAATCTATTATAAACGAAGTTATCCAAATAATTTAAATTAATTTATTATTATAAATTTGAAATTTTTAGTTTTAAATTCATCAATCCAAATAGAGGTTAAGATTGTATTTGATGGAATGATTTTAAATAATTTATTTTAAGATAAATTTTGAAATCCACATTAATGACTGAAAAAATAATTCAAAATATGACTTGAATGATTTGAAATCTATTATATTATGAGATCATTCAAATAATTTTAATAAATTTGTTATTATAAATTTAAATCTAAAAATTTTAAAAATTTTAATTATCCATTCCCACCGACAATTAAGGATTTCATTTAGTATTTTAGTTGTAGTTTAGTTATTCATTGCTAAAAGAATTATCTAATTAATGTCTTGGGCACATAATTATTGAGTGTTAGGCCATGTTTGGCTTGAGACTTTCATGGGATAAGAAGAAGTGAGTCTTGTCTTCTTCACCGCGACAGTGCAACATGTAGGAAATAAAAGGAAAAAATGATGATAAATCAAATAATATAATTGATTTTCATATTTAATAGTATATTATTTTATTTCTGTGCAAATTTTTATTTTCTACTAATTATTTGATCTTTGGCCTCAAAATTTAAGACGTTCCACTGTGTCTCTTGAACCATTTTCATCATAAATTCTTATTCTTGAGGTGACTCATGCTGCCACACAGGAATGATACAGTGAAAAATAATGTATATAGGCAGCTACAACTTATAAATTTTTAAATTAGGCATATAGAAATTATCTAGAAAATTCTTTTAAATTTCCTCCTGACACTTTTAACGTCATTTTAAATTTTATCCTAGTACCTTGAACCTCATTTTCAATCTCTTTTTTGTAATACATTCACGAGAAGATAGTTCATTCATTTCATAATCTAACATAGTCATGAAAAAACAATTACAAAAGAGATCGGTGGCAATAGCAAATGATATTTCAATTATTTTATTTTTTAAATTTCAATAGCTCTCATAATTGGCTCTTTCTCTTCTTATTTATTTATTTATTAGTTAGTTATCTTTGACTTTTCTGTGGATTTGAAATATTCTCATATTTCCTAATCTCAATTTATGATTTATATTAATATTAGTTATACACAAAAAGTATTGAAAACACCCAAAACACTTTCTTGAATCGACGATCAAATTGGTTATAGAAACATGAGTTTATTATGGGACAACTCATGATAGTCATATCAATTTAGTATACATCAACTTATTGGTATTATAGTATAACTCAATACCGAGGATGATACCAAAAAAATTTTAATTCGTATTTAATTATAATATAAATAAAATATGAAATTCTTGAGTAGTCTACTTTCCTATCCACCTTAGAGGAAGTCTCCACGCAAGCAGTGGTGTATGAAGCGGAGGGACCTCAAGCAACCATTATAGATGATGCATACATAAGATGCATTTTTTTGTTAGAGGCATCCGCATGCACGAGGCAAGAAGTAAAACCTTTATCAACTTTCAAGAATGTTATAAGATGTAGAAGACAAAGTTAAATTATTTAAAATATTGTGGAAGAAAATGTATATATAAAATGTTCCATGTGAATGTCTACAATATTTGTGAGAGAAAATCTATAGAATCCCTCCTATACATAGATTATGTTGATCACCCAATATTGTTTAAAAAGGTGAATTTATAAATAGTGAAAGAATTTCATTTGAAGAGACTAGTCAGAAAAAGTAAAAAAAAAGTTAGAGATGAGTGTACAGAAAATCCAACTAGCACTTTCAACAAATAGGACACAAAAGTTGCTATTTTATTGGAAGTAAATAACATCAAGCAACAAAACATATTAATGTCAATTTTGTAAGCGTCTACTCCAATTCTGCAGGAGCATAAATAGTTGGAAGGCAAAAAGATACATGTTATAGATTTTCAAGAATAACTACGTCAAAGTGATTTGAGATTTAAAGTTCAATGTGTTACTTAAATAATAAATACTTAAAAAAAAAGATGCATTTAAAAATCACTAATACTACCTTACCTCATGCATGATAGCATCCATCCATTGTGTTGAGCACTTTGTTTATCATACTTTTGCATCTTGATCACAAACCCAAGCAAAATAATCCTCCTGCGAAAATACAAACACATGAACAATACCTTCCAATATACTCACTTAGTTTGGTGGTGGATTGTTTGTTAATTTTGTTTCTATTTTTTGTTTTTTTTTTAAATGCTGCCCACTTCAGTTCCCAATAAGTAAGTTAGTATTTGAATGAATTCTCTTGGCCATTAGTCCGCCACGGAATCTGAAGTTATCATTTAAGGCCCATGAATAATTGGATCAATACCCATATTTTTATTTAATTTCTATAAGTAATCATTAAAAAATTAATAGTCATAAGGATAGTGTGACCTGTTGTCATTTGTAAATAAAGAAACAATAAGAAATGTATAACTTAAATTTGCAAAATGCAAATATCAAGTTTTTATATCTATTTGTAGATTTTACTTGGAATTATGGGTTTTAAATTTAAATCTAGTTTTCTCTAGTTTCTCCTAAATAATAATTATGGGGTTACCATTGGCTTATTTTTCTATTTAATGAGAGGAAAATTATAAGGCAAAGAACAACATTTATTTATTACTTATAACTCAGGTAATTGAAAACGTATCTTATATAACATCACTTTGCTTAGAAAGAAAGAAAAAAATGCAGAGTACCACAACTATTATATTAAGACACTTTAATTATATGGAAAGTCAATCATCCACAATATATATAGCATCGACCCCAAATTGAAGATGGAATTCAACTTCAAACTTATTTGTATTAAGCATACAATTTTATAGCTATTATCAGCTTAATTAGATTCAGGGTGGTCTTTTTTCTATTGTTAAACAGATTTAGCACTTTTTTAGTTATTATTAAGCAAGTGAATCCATTTTGTTATATGAGCCGCATTGACGTTTAGAGTTTGTATCATTAGGGAAACAACTATTTTTTTTCTATAAATTAAGATATATTTGATTAAGGAGTGAAGAAATTTAAAATCTAAATATTTCTTCAGAAAAATTGACTCATATATTATTAAATACATGGTTTTCACTAAATGAGAGCATTGAAGAGGATTTTGTATCCATATCATATATAAACAAAACAATAGTTTCCAATTTTGCTTAAAAGAACTTGAAAACCTTAATTATCCATTCCCACCGACTAGTAGGGATGTGATTTAGTATTTTAATTGTAGTTTAGTTATTCATTGCTAAAAGAATTGTCTAATTAATGTGTTGGGCACATAATTATTGAGTGTGAGCCTGTGAGGCCATGTTTGGCTTGACACTTCCACGTGAGAACAAATGAGTCTTGTCTTTTTCTTCTGCCCGGCAACGCAGAGGTCCATGTTCTCTTGGCTCTTCCATGGCCATCACACCCCCCACCCACCCCAAAAAATAATAATAATTACGAACAAAAAAGAAAAAAAGAAAACGTTTATTGATATTTAGCCAATTTCAGGATCCAAATACTTGTTTTCCCCCTGTTGATGTCCCTACTATTTCTTTCTTTGTCGTAATAAAATATGAGATACAATTAAATCATAAATTCAAATAATGGGACATCCAACATGAAGCTAAATAAATTCAATGTAGTTTTACTTAAACTTGAGATTTTATAATTGTTGAAATTGTGGAGATGAATCAAAAAGTCTACAATGTATATAAAGTCTTAAAGCTTTAAAAAATATATCTTTTAGTATGTCATATGGGAAAAAGAAGCAAAGTTAGCTTAATTAATTAAAATTTCACTTAAAGAATAGTAACAATGTAGTACTTTCCTTATAATGCATTCTAGTGAACATTTTTACGTACTCTAGTAGACATTTTTATTTAAAAAGTAGTAATAATATAATACTCTCCTTGTAATGCACCCTTGTGGACTTAGGGCTAGTTTTACGTAATTTTAAAGAGCTATGAGGGTGGTGTTTCGTTACAAAGATCTAGACTCTTTAGGAGCATTGATAGGAGCATTAAATTATTTAGAAATCGAATCGAAGTTCGACTGAATGGCTCGATGATGTGACAGTGACATGACGAACATGTCCAAATGGCGCTTGTATGTTACTGCTGGCGGTTGCGTAGATGTAGTTTGTCCTACGAATGTTGATGACTCATGAGTGAAAAAGTTGATATTGGTTGGTATGGCTAATCGGACACAATGATTGGATATATCATTTAGGGTATAGGAGTTGAATGGTAAGAGTTGTGGATGACACCTATTATTTAGTATGATTGATCGAATACGATGACTGAATATATTCTTTTGGAGTATCAAATGTACATGATAAAAGTTGTGGACATTTGCATATATAGTGACAAAATCTGTTTTAATGAATTTACTTAGTGCATACCTCATTTCAATTTTAATTTTTTAATAAATCTACTTTCTACAATCTCATAATTTGAGTGAATCTTTTAAACACTTAATTAAGTCTTCATTGGATTAAGAAAGATATTCCATGAATTTCTTAATTATTTTAGAAATTAGTATCTAAAATTCAACTAGTGGACTTAAGCAAACTTTCTTCTCATAATTTGAATATTTATGCAATAAATATATAACTATAGATGCCCAAGCAAAGAATGAATGTCCACTTGATAAAGTCACCATCTTTTCTCTATGCATTTGCATCATAATCACATGGCACACATGAAAATACCTAAAAGGTAACCATCCTGATTGTAACTGGTACAGAAAGGTCCTTTTTTTTCTTCTTCTTCTATATATATATTTTTTTCCTTTAATTGTAAATTTACAAGGGTCTACGTGACATTCCAAAGGAGATATAATCTTCACAATCAAATGACCAAATTTCATTTCATAAACTGATCTTCTTTTCTTTCAAACATTATATTAATTGATTCGATATACACTATAAGTAACATTTACGCTGTGACAATATTAATAGCAACAAAACTGAATATTAATTGATCATTTAATCCACCGACAACTTTGTGAGGAACAATTTTCTAACTAAATTCAAAAACACAATATAGAGGAATCAACGAGTAAAAATAACTTGTCATTGTCTCAATCAAAGTTTAGGCAAGCCAGCTATATAACATGTTATATGGACCTACATATGGCTCATTGCTTGCATTCTTAAATGCACAAACATTGCATAAGATCCCTCCATTTTTTCAACCAAACATGAGATAGGAAACAAGAAGCAACTGCATGGTCCCATGCACATTCAGCATAAACTGTGCATTGTGCATTATGAGAGTAGGCGAAAATCTTTATAATTACATAATAATAATAATAATAATAATAATAATAATAATAATAAATGTGATTATTATTTTTGTTGATGTTATTATTATTGGTATTATTATAGATGATTCTTTTGAATTAAAAAAAAAAAAAGAATGTGGGAAGTCCCTTTCTTCATCCTATTTGAGTTTACCATGATAAATTAACAGAATCGAATTTTTACAATTAAACGCACAAATAGAGGATTTGAGGCGTCGATTCGCAAGAAATTAAATTTGTGCTTATTAAACATTAATTTTTCACCATGTCTTGTCTTCTCTCATGCAATGTTTTCTTGTTGCTTATTATAATTTTTAACTGCACAAAAAGTTTGTAGTATAGGTATCATATAGAGGAACAATGCTAAGAACAGTCGAAAAATAAAAGAATCATAAAAATCAAGAACTATTAATCCAGAGAGAAAATGAAGTCAATAAATCAAATTTAAACCAAATTGCATAGACAGTAATCCATCTTGAGACATGCAAAATACGTAAAAATCAGCTTAATTATTTTTGTTATTATTATAGTTTTCATAATTAATTGACATAGCAATGTTGATAATTAATTCGAGAAGAAAGTAAAATATGCAAGTGTTTTGTAATATTGATTATTTCTATACCACAAAAGAACAAGAAATAAGGAAATTATTTTGCATAGGGAGCCCAAATTATGGGTACAATTATTAATTTCGCTCCACTCTTAGGTACATACTACATATTAACACCCATTAATTGGACCCTTTTTCCTTTCTTGACAAATTCAATTTGCCCTATATAAATATTAAAGGCATGAACAAGGAAGAATAGCATAAATATTTTTAAAATTGAATCGGATTGATCGTTCAACTAAGAATCGGTGATCAGTTTGGTTCAGTTGGTTTTAATTAATCAAAAATCAGGTTAAATCGGTTAAATTGACCAACTATTTTTATTTTATTTTTTTGAAAAAGTTTAAATTTGGTACTCGGTTATATATATGTGGTTATTTGAATTTTAAACTTTGTTAGATGTGTTTTTCAGTTGGTTATTTATCTTTTTTTTTTTAACTTTTAAAATTTAATACATTTAGTCTATTGCATTATCATTTTATATGATATAATAAAAAAATATAATTAATTTTCATTTGACCAGTCACACCAAAGGTTGGACCGATTCGATCGGTTGAACCGCTAACTAATAGTAAAACTGATTTTATCATCGATTCAATTATAAAATTACTTATTAAGTGTACTACTTGTTGTACCAGCCCAATATATATTCTAATAAAATGAAAATTGAACTTAGAAACTGTTATAATATATCAAATCAGAAGCGAAGTCATAATTCTTAACACTATTTTTCTAAAAGGAGTATTTCATATGCTAAAGTATATAGTTAACATTGTTTAGTTTTTTTAACTATCTTATTGTATTATTATGTTTTTTGTAATTTCAATATTACAATACTTTCATAATTTTATAATTGTTATGTGGTTAGTAAATCTCATATACTTTTATCTAAATTAATTAAAATACACATGATTGTACATGAAAAATTAGTCTTAGGCCCTAGCCAGCCATTGTATTAGAATGTATGCTACCCGACACGTAGTGGACATAGACCTAAATGCTTATTGAACAAACTAATAATCTACAAGCATTACGCTGCATCAACTTGCCTTTCATGTTGCATTGGAGTACAAGCATTACAAAACGAGTTCTCTTCAACTACTAGTAACCAAGGGTTCGGCCATTTCAAATGAGTAATCATCAAATTGAATTAATGAGTAATCATCGAATTGAATTAAACTCAAAATTTTAATTTGCATTGAAATCGAATAAAAAATTTCGATTAAATTTTGATTTTTTATTTTCAATTCGATTTTGGTTTTGATTTTTTATTTTGATTAATGGAACCCAACTGAATTATAATTTTTATATATTTGTATATATAATTTTTATATAATACTGTTATACTTATTATTTATTTTTATACTATTTTTTATTTTTTTCATCCAAACTAAAAATAATAAATAAAAATATATTTTTAATTCTGTTATTTGATTTTTTATCTATTTTTTGTACGAAAAATGATTAACAGAAAAATCGAAAGCAAAAAATTGAAATAAATCAACTATAACCGAATCGAAACGATCAATTCAGTGATTGATTTTTTACGTAGACAAACCAAAATTCCTATAAACTAAAATTTCAATTCGATTTGATCGAATGAACACTTATAATTTCAGATACTTTATTTTAATTTTGTATTTTATTTTATATTTTATATAACATATTTATATATGTGTATATAATTAATACCCAATTATATATTTAAAAAAATATTTTATATATATAATATACATATATTATGTAAAATACAAGATAAAACAATTCACTAAAATAGAAATTTCGAACTGCATTTGGGCACCTTAGAGCACAGTGCACGAAGAAAACAAGGTAGGAATTTCATGGAGTTGCACTCAATCCAATAATACTGAGGTTAGTGCAAATGCAAATCCACTGCTTATGTAGTATTTATAAAAAACTATGTAGTATTTATAAAAAACTTTTGATGGGAAAATATCTTATGTACCAGGCTGTTTATACCAATCAGATTTTTATTTTAAATAATATTTCATCTTCTGTTTCAGTATTATTAATGCACATTCAATATATAAAATAATTTTATCGATGCATATTTGAAGTATATTGATAATATTAAAATAAAAAATAAAACATCATTTGAAATAGAAAATTATTTTGTTATTATACTGTATCATTGGATTTCATTAAACAAATATCATAGCATCAACCTCCATTCAAGGATTCTAACATTAATTGCTCATCTTCGGCTTAATGTTGATGGATTTTGGGCAAGTATTGCTAGGCATTGTTTTCTTCCATAAAATATCAAGCTTATATTTGTATTTCTTCTTCATGTATTTTAAAATTAAAAAAAATTTCTTAAAAAGTTTTTTTTATCAATTTTTTTTTTAAAATTATGTGATATCTTAACTTTTAAATACTTTTTGAAATAATAATATAAAAATATATAAATTCTTACTTTTTTAATTTTCTTCTAACAAAACTCTGTAGCTAGTGAAACGGGAACAATAAGCATTGACACAATTTAGTATTTAATCTAGTATTATATTTTAAAATAAAATATATAAAATATTTTTTTAGATATATATTTATATTCAATATGTATTTATAAAATATAATTTTAAATTAAAATACAAGATCCATAAATATATGATATAAAAAGTATAATTTAATTAAACTTCTTTACACTGAAGCCTATGGTAACACTTACAGTACCGCAGTGGCTGAGCTACTCACGTGCCTTCTTACAACCTTATTAATAACAAAAAACTACCCCATTGTTTGTGTGTGACTGTGTGCATTGGCCCCTGGCCCATTAACTGTCATCATCCTTTCCTAACCGCAATTCCCCCATCTTTCCAGGGGCATTTTTGTCCCATAAACCACTTATATAGCGTTACACTACTACAAACCATTATCCCTCTTCCCACACTATCCCCTCTCCCACCACCACCCTCTCTCTCTCTCTCTCTCTCTCTCTCTCTCTCACACACACACACACACACACACACTCTTAACTCAGATCGTATACACTGTTATACACCTACATTTACTTACAAGATATACATATCGAGAAATGGGGTTAACCCGAAATTTCTTGGTGAGCACAGTGGCGGTGCTGCTGGCCGTGACTTTGGCGGTGAATGCCTGCCCGCCGTCGGACCGAGAAGCTTTGCTGGCTTTCAAGGCAGCTCTGAACGAGCCATACTTAGGCATTTTCAACACATGGTCAGGCGCCGACTGCTGCAACAGCTGGTATGGCGTCAGCTGCGACCAGGAAACCAAACGGGTCGCCGACATTATCCTCCGGGGCGAGTCCGAGGACCCCATCTTCGAAAAAGCCGGCCGGTCCGGATACATGACCGGCTCCATCTCCCCATCCCTCTGCCAGCTCGAACGGCTCACCACCCTCGTCGTCGCCGACTGGAAGGCCATATCCGGCGAAATTCCGTCGTGCCTCGCCTCACTCCCCAACTTAAGAATTCTGGACCTCATCGGAAACAAAATCTCCGGCCAAATCCCGACGGATATTGGCAAACTGAGTCGACTCACCGTGTTGAACTTGGCCGACAACCAAATCTCCGGGCCGTTGCCATCTTCCATTGTTAACCTCAACAGTTTAATGCATTTAGAGCTCAGCAACAATAAGCTCTCCGGACAAATCCCATCAGAGATCGGGAAATTGTCGATGATGAGCCGGGCTTTACTGAGTCGAAACCAGCTCACCGGGCCAATCCCAAGTTCTCTAGCCAATATCTATAGGCTGGCCGATTTGGATTTATCAATGAACCAGATCACCGGTTCGATCCCGGCTCAGCTCGGGTCAATGCCGGTTCTATCCACCCTAAACTTAGATAGTAACCTACTATCCGGGGACATACCAACTAGTCTACTTGCTAATACGGGCTTAAATATCTTGAATTTGAGTCGAAACTCATTAGAAGGCAACCTACCAGATGTTTTTGGCCCGAAAACTTATTTTACAGCCATTGATCTATCATACAATAATTTGAAGGGTTCGATTCCTAAATCATTGTCTTCGGCTAAGTACATCGGCCACTTGGATCTTAGCCACAACCACCTCTGCGGGCCGATCCCAGTTGGGTCGCCGTTCGATCATCTTGAGGCCTCATCCTTCGCCAACAACGATTGCTTGTGTGGAATGCCGTTGCGCACTTGTTAAAGCATTTTATTTTCTCACAATTATATGGCATGTAAGTTAACAAATATATTGGGTCTTTCATTTTGTGTATTGTTGTTGTAATGGTGGTAACAATAGTTGTGCTTTGTAATTTTTAATGTTGTCCTAAAGCAAAGGTCATGAAGTCCATGAGCTTGCACGTGAAAATCTGTGCGATAGCTTTATGGAGAGAATGCAATGTATTAAAGTGGGCAAAGATTTTATGCTCTATTATTTGCAATAAATTACTGTTGTTTTTCACAACTTTGGTGTTTTAAAGAACATGCATATATAATGTGCCTTTTTTATCAAGAATATGGGGATGCTATAATTAGTTCATTAGTGTAAACTTTTTGCCTAGTGTATGTCACTTTGAGTTGTGAATAATTGAAAGCAACCAAGAATGCAGGCATAGAATTACATATGAGATGATTTTTGTCGAAAATTTATTCCGTTGTGAGATCATGAGCCATAATTAGAGTGAGTTTAGTTCTGCTATTTGCATGCATACTTGACATGAATATTAATAGGAAATGTTATATTTCTTTTTAATAAAAAAGGTAAGAAATTGTCGATCAACATAGTAGATATCCAAGTAGTCCAAGAAGGGTGAGTCTGTCGTTCAACCCACCAAAATATTAGTCGGATTGAAGCACTAAAACTCATAATCGATAAAAATAATTGATTCATGAGCTATTATTATAAAAAAGGTTCCAACCTAAACTTTGAGGGAAGTATTTGGACCAAACCCGCTTGACTGCCAGTCTGCCACCTTTGTGGTGTAGTAAATTTAAGTTCAAATTTGATTAAGTCAAACTCCAGAAATCTATTCGCACCTATAGAAAATAACCTAAAGAAAATATAATTACACTTGGACATATAAATTGTTGGATTCGATCAAAACGAGTTTGAATCAAAGTTTTCTCAATATTAGTAGATAATTTGGTGGATTACTCTCAATGTAGCAGTAGTACCTAGAAGTTCATAACATTTTTTGACATGCTGTTGACCAAAGACCTGTATATTTATATATAATTAGTTTGTACAGCCAAAAGTCTAAAGAATATGGGAGAACTGCCAATATATGTTGCTCACACAGATAAAGGATGGCAGTGGTAGGCTCTAAGTTGGATTTTTCAAACCTAAAATCCGACCGTTGATATCTTTAACCATAGAAACTCAAATTCACCCCAAATTCAGACTCGATTTGATGGGACGCATTTCATTAAATTCGCTAAATTTATTTTATAATTTAAAAATTATATTTTTAATAATAATACGAGTTGGGTTTAGATCGAATTTGAAAAATAATGAACCGAAACTCAATTCATATCCATTTATAATATTGAGACCTGCTCCATTTGAACGTGAGCCTGAAGTGGGTCTGGGTTTTTACCCAAACGAGCTGACATCCCTACATAATTGTCAAATATAAGCAAAATAATTCAACTTGCAATGAAGCAAATACCAAGAAAGCCTTATACTCAGTACTGTATGCATACAAAATGGAGAAGTTTAGTTCATTAGCATCAACATTGATATTCAAGTATCATCAATATGTCTCAAACAAGTAAAATATATAGTCAAAAAGTTTAGGAATCGAAGGTTACATACTACGATAATCAAGTGTGAAATTTTCTCAAAAATACCAAAAACTCAATAGTAAAAAAAAAAAAGTGTAGATAAACTTGGAGCTCGAGACATTCAAAATGCTGGAGAGAGTATCAAACGAATGTGGGAAGCACAAGCATTAAATTATGGGGTAAATGCAATTAAAATTGGGAAGAGGAGAATCAAACAGAGGTCAAGGTCAGTATGCAGAGCAAATGCATGTTCCTATACTATTATCCCCATGTGACGTGCCAGGAGATGAGATATGAATTGTATTATGTGGGCCTCATTTACACTAAATTCCCACAGATAAGGCTGATAAGCTATGGCTCACAATACTCCATAAAAATTAAGCTTCACACAAATATGGGAAACTCACCTTCACCCCAGATATGTTAAATCAATCCATTGCCCAACTCCTCATGACAGAGTTTCTGTGTTTAATTATTTTAAAACTAAGATTAAGAAATAATAATAACTAATAGAGAGACACTACTTCTTGTCAATTTCAGTCCAAGAATTATACTACCAAACATAATCTTTCTGTTGAATCCATTTGTTAAATTGATTATTTTTAGGAATGAGAATGAGTGGTTTAAATTTGAACTTGTAATAAATCTTCTAAATTCGGTTAAGTGGGTTTTGGAGCGGATATAAGTTTTAATTTTTTAAATATAATCGGATTTGAGACGGGTAACGGGTTTTAATGAACCCGCACTGTATTGTTTTTATTTTTATTATAAGATATACTTTATAATTATTAATTAGTTTAATCAACTAATTTTTGAATTGAGTGATTGTTTACAGTGCAATATTATTAGATTAACTCAAAAATAATTGCAAAAATATTTATAAGCTTCAAATTCGATTCGAAAATATAATAGTTGGTTTATATAGTCCCCAATATAAATATGCATTATGAAGAAGCTATCTATATTAAGATTAAAGCAACCGTATGTAAATAAACTATATGTAATATTTTAAAATATTGGACACATAATTTTATTATATTCATCGTATATAAATCAATGATATTATTAGTAATTAAAAGAATATAATCAAAATCAAATTGTATCACTATTGCTTAGTTAAGAATATCAAAATAATTATACGAAAAAAAAAATGATTATACAAAATCAAGAAAGATTAAAAGAAAATATTTTTTATAGGTTGAGAATTCAGGAGGATTGGATCTGTCCGGTAATTAATCCGGGGTGGATCTCAATTAAGACGGACGAAGTAGGGTGAGCAAATCTCAAATTCAATTTTTTATTGATAGGACGGATGTGAAATTTGATCAAATCCCCCCCCGTTCACATCACAAACTATTTTTGATAAGTTTGAAAATTATGTGCAGATCCAGGCTCCCTCTCTGACAACCAATAACGCCGTAAATATATATATCAATGACTGGCTTATCCTTGACGATTTTTACTAAGAATTTTTTTGGTATGCGTGACAGTAATTTCTTTCACGGTGGGAACATAATTAAAAGGAAATGGTTGTGTAGATAAATTAAATTTGTGTTATAAAATAATATGTATTATATATTTTTATTTATATTGAGAATTTAATTTAATTAAATAGTTAATTAATTAATATTATAATATATATTTTGTTGGCTAATTAAATATCGCCAAGTGTCAAATTTTAATTTTTGATAATTAAGATTGTATCAAATCTTGTGATCAAGTAATAGATGTCAATCAAATCATGAATGACCAATCAAATCGTGTTATTTCATCAAATGACTTATCCAATAACTCATATCCTACAAGTATAAATAGGGGTCATTCATAAGAAACCAAAACATAAGTGGTGAAAAAAAGATCCAAGCAGGAAAGGTATTGGAGGAAATTCTCTCAACCAAGACGGTCAAAATTCAAGGAGATCCACGGTGTTCAAAATGACAATCAAGGCGTTCATCGCGGAGTTCGTTCAAATAATAGCGTTTTAATTCGAGATTAAATTGTTAAACCCTCGAATTAACGTTATTGAAGATTAAATCCACATTGAAGGAGATCGAAGAGTCGATCCACCGATAAATATTCAAATTCAAGAAGTCTACATTCTTGAAGTTTTAGCGTTTTAATTCAAGATTAAGGTATTAAACCCTCGAATTAACGTTATTGAAGGACGAAATCCATTTCAGAGGAGATCAAATTGGCGATTGCACCTCTAAAAGTTCAAATCTCAGAAGATATTGTTCTTGAAGAGAAGAATCAGAGGAATTATAGAGATTGTAACCACTTTATCTATTTAATTCAATAAAATTTTATTTGTACAATTTTTCTTGTTTATTAATTTTACAGACAACGAAATTTGTGTTACAAATTTCTGGCACGCCCAGTGGGACCATCTCTACCTCTCATCTCTTTTCTTCAGAAGTTTTGAAATATCATAATGACTACTCGCAAGGTCACGGTAGTGAAAATTACTACTTCAAATTCTTCGAATGCTGCAGGCAGAAGTATTGGTGTCGTCACAATAAGTATGTCGAAAAAGTTGCTATCATCTTCCGAGATAACTCCTTTGCTGAAACTGCTGAGAAGGATTTGCCACATCTTGTCAATACAAACGAAGATGATGGAGACCTGAAGGATGAATCTGCATCATCTACCCCTCGCTCAGCATCAAGTTACTCATTTACCTCAAACATAGCACCTGTCATGGTGACAAATGCTACAACTCTCGAGGAGCAAATTGCAAATTTAACAAAGGCCATTGAGGGACTCACTAAACATGTTCAAGAGCAAGACTCTCAAATCACAAAATTGATGAACAAAGTAGACAATGCTGATGTTAGCCGCGTAATGGGCAAACAAGTTGAGGTTCATGATGAAGTTGAAATGTCCACAAAGCAACAATCAAGTGAAAAGGAGAATCCTTCAACTCAAGAATTCCAAGTTTCATTTGATGGACTGATTCCAGTTGACCAATTGAAGGAGTTTATCATGGGAACTATCAAAGATAAATTCGATAGGAGCTCTAAGTCCTCCTTGACTTATGCCAAACCATACACTCAAAGGATCGATAATTTGAAGATGATAGTTGGCTACCAACCTCCAAAATTTCAGCAATTTAATGATAAGGGCAACCCGAAGCAGCATGTGGCCCATTTTATTGAGACATGTAATGATGCTGGAACATATGGAGATTACTTAGTGAAATAATTTGTTCGCTCATTGAAAGGAAATGCATTTGATTGGTATACTGACTTGGACACAAACTTAATCGATAGTTGAACAGTTGGAACAAGAGTTTCTCAACCGCTTTTATAGTACTCGACGGACGGTTAGCATGATTGAACTCACGAATTCACGTCAGTGGAAGGAAGAGCCTGTCATCGACCATATCAATCATTGGAGAAACTTAAGCCTCAATTGCAAAGATCGACTGTCAGAGGCTTCAGCTATTGAGATGTGCATCCAAGGAATGCATTGGGGCCTTCGGTATATCTTGCAAGGAATCCAGTCAAGGACGTTTGAAGAGTTGGCTACTCAAGCCCACGATATGGAGTTGAGTATGGCTGCAAGTGGAGTTGAAAGGCCACCCATCCAAAAGCCTCAAAAGTCCAAAGAAAGGTATGAAGCCAAGAAGGGAGGCAAGTCTTTCTCTAAAACTCCAAACAAAGAATCTATGGTGGTCAATGTAGCCCCTATCAAATTCAAAGGTAACACAAATGATAAGAGCGGTGAAAAGAAAAACACCCCTCAAGAAAGGGGCAAAGAAAGTTGACTCTAAAAGAGATGCAAGCAAAGCAATATCCATTTCTTGATTCTGATGTCTCTGGAATATTCGATGACTTGCTCAAAGAAAATCTCATTGAATTACCTGAAATGAAACGTCCTAAAGAAGTTGGGCGTGTTGATGACCCAAAGTACTGCAAGTACCATCATTTGGTGAGGCATCCAATCCATGATTGCTTCATATTCAAAAACAAAGTCATGCAGTTAGCTCGTCAAGGGAAGATCTCGCTTGAGGAAGATAATGCAACTGCCAATCTTATCACCATCGAATTTGGATTTACTAATGTTATAATGGAGAATGTGCCTAGATGCAGTGATGATGGAAAGCTTGATTATGACAATAACATTTCATGTAACATCACAAGTAAACAAAAGATTTCCTCCAATGAAATTTGTTTGTCTGAAAATATTATAATGGTTTATATAGCATCCAATATAAATATACATTATGAATAAGTTATTTATATTAAGATTGAAACAATCGTATGTAAACAAACTATATGTAACATTTCAAAATATTGAACATATAATTTTATTATATTCATCGTATATAAATCAATAATATTATCAGTAATTAAAAAAATATAAAAAATTAATTAATACTATATTACTATTGCTTAGTCAAGAATATCAAAATAGTTATTAAAAAAAAAATCTATATAAGACCAATAAAAATTAAAAAAAAACTATTTTTTAGACGGTTTACGAGAATTGGATTTGCCAAGTAATTGATCTGGGTGAATCCTCAATCGAGGACGGCGGAGCAAAATGCGATAGATCTCAAATCCAATTTTTTATTGGTGGGCCAGATATTGAATTTGTTCAAATCGGCATTTGACATCCCAAACTATTTTTGATAAGTTTGAAAATTATCTGCAAATCCAAGCACTCTGACAACCAATAACGCCATAAATATATATATATATATATATATATATCAATGACTGACTCATCCTTGACGATTTTTACTACGAAGGATTTTTTGGTACGTGTGACTGTAATTTCTTTCACGGAGGGAACATAATTAAAAGGAAATGGTTGCTATAGAGTTTAAAGATTTAAGTTATACTGTTAATAGTAGTTATGACTTGTAGGCAGAAAATCAAATACTAAACTTTTTCTCTCACAATTGGAGCCATGTTCGTTATTTTCAGGGATTTTGTCGTGGAGAAATTTCAAAAGAAATGAGCATTTGTGGCCTATTCTCATCATAACTAGTTTGATCTGTTCTCATCCTTTTCTCTCTGTAGGAGATTACAAGTTGGTGGGTGGTGTAATCAACTTTCTCATTTCAGGTTGGCACGCAATTTTAGCAGTAATAAAAAATTGGAAATTAAAAATTCCATATAATCTTTTATCAGATTCACATATCTAATTGCTAAATCTGACAGGCCATTAAGGATTGCTTATCCAAATTCAAACCAATTAATGCCAAAAAAAAAAATATATACAAAAAATAGATAAATAAATGAAAAGAGTGAAAAAGGATTAGATCAGGGAAAGACAACAAATAACGTGCAAAATTCAATATTCATTTGTTCTGGAATGGAATTCATAGTCACTCAAGTCACCCAAATCAATGTAAACAAGGGTCAAATTGTAGTGCAGTGAAACAATTTGATTTAGAGCCGTGAGATGCTTATGAAAGAAAATGCTTCGTGCAGTTCAGAAGCAGAGTAGCTAAAGCTGTGGTGGGTGATGAACCCAATTAATTACTGGGGCAATATAGTTGGTTTTAAAAGTGATACAAGAGAGCACAACAATTTAATCTAGATTGAAATTGAATAAGGAATTTCTAGTTTGTGCAGATTCATTCCAGATGAAAAATCAAGACATTATAACAATTAAATGCATAGAATCCAAGCAGATGTTTAGTTTTTTTTCAGTCATTTACCGAAGTTAGTAAATTAGGTTAACACAAAGCTCTCACAAATAAATGATGCTTCATTTTATGGAGATATTTGGACACCTCTCTGGCGGAAAATTAATTTCTTTAGATTCAAATGCTATTGTACAAATTATTTTTTGTTTGGAAGTTTTCAGTTATCATGGACCATAAGAAGGATGTGCTTGATTCAAGTTTTTGCACTCTCTTCCACTGTTAACCATGCATTTTATTCTTCTAACAATCTTAATCAACCATGCAGATCCACCACTAATCACAACATAATCCCCTTGAGGATTCATGGAGATTGGAAAAGTTGATTCTATGGTGATCAGTATAGAACCTACTTAGACGCTCTACATGACGTTTCTATTCAGATGGGTTTTAACGCGCCCCATGTTTGGATAAATAAAATACCTTTGCACCTAACAATATATATATATATATATACATACATTTACATGTGTGTGTGCCCGTGCGTGCGTGTGTAATATGTTATGCAAATATTTATTTTTTATCAAAATGCTAGAATAGACATCTTGATGTTTGCACATTGATCTGTAACTTAGTGCCCGAGTTTAAGTGACATAAATGCACCTCCTTTAACAATAATTCTCAGCAGAATATCAGAGAATAATTATGCTGCTTCCAATTGCATGTTTGTTGGTTAGCATTTCTTGATTAAGAAATAAGAATGCATTTAACATCACTTGTTATTAAAATCCATCTGAAATATACGACTAACTCAGGAACCTACATTTCAGATTCAAATCCGATATTCCAAAATCCCTCAGGAGTCAAAGGAGGTGCATACCTATACCGATGCCTAGACACTCCATCGTGATGCTCACAGCGGATGTTTTGCTTATCACTATTGGAGTTTTTGCCCTCACCAGGGAGAACAGCATCATAGAACTTCTTGCATTGCTTGCATTCAATACCCTTCAGACTTTCCCTCTCAGATTTCTTTCGCACTGGTTCCACATATTTAAAACCTGACGTTCCAGCCTTTGGAGGTGACATTTGCAGCTTTTGTGGTCCAACATCAGCATTCATGTCCTGTGTTTGATCATCAGAGTTATCAAGGCTCGTGTTTATTGGACCCGGTTTAAAGAAATCAGGGATATCCTCCTTCATGACCTTCCCTAAGTTTTCTCTCACGTTCTCCAGAGGAGTATCAAGGAAATCATCATGGGGATCAGGTCCCATACGGCTCTGATGGGACCTGGTATCCCTCCAATAAGAAATAGGGCGTTTTGCACCAGCTGGGGGACAAGATTTTAGACTATTTGGGCATTTTGGAGCAATAAGAATACTTGAAGTAGATGGTGAAAGAGGACTAGATCTTTGAATGAATACAACTTTTTTCTTGTCCTCTAATACTTCTTGCTCATCCACTGGTTTTGTTACATCACTGGCGATGCCAGAAGCTTTATTATTCTCCATATCTGCAATCAGAGATATAAAAAGAAAATGAGGACAGGCACATACTGAATGAAAAAATAAATCTAACCACAATTTCCGTGTGGAGAATTTGAGTTGAAAATATAGAGGCTAAAAACACATAGGATATCAACTAATCTAAATCCTGCATGACCTCCAATGGTTGGACGAAGAGCAAGATATTTTTCCAGTTTTTCATCAAGTGATGCTCAATAATAGTAGGATGTAAAACAAGATAAGTTTCAAGCATGTCCAATTCACAGCTCGAAGAAAAAAATTGACAAAGTAAACATGCTGGAAGAAAAATGAAACTTGCAAAACAAAATATAAAACCATGGAGCTTACCGCATGATGCTACTGGAGTCTGATTGTTTCTGATTATTTCACTTTCATCTTCTATTTTGTCGAGAGGCAGCATAGTTTCTTGAGTAAGGGCATATTTTTTGAAGAGATAATTGTACTGAGATTTCAGCCTCTTATAAGCAGCAATAGCATCCCTTTTTTTCCTCTTTTCAGCCAGTAATTCAGAATCTTTTACTTCGATCTGCTGCAACAACTTCCCATGCAACTCAATCCCTTCAGAAGACTCTTTGGTTCTCTCAAAGAGATTTTGTTGAAGCCTATCAACTTTCTTCTCTAAGCCTTTCTGTTTATCTAGAAGCTGTTTCCTCTCCTCCTCAAATTCTTCCAATGCCTGCCCTCTCTTGATCCTCTCAAAATTAAATGAATTACTTTGTTGGAGTAACTGCTCTTGCACTTTTCTTACCTCCTCCAGTTCAAGAGTTTTCTTCCCTAGTTCTTTCTGGAGCTCATCAGCACGATTCACCAAACTCTCTGCTTTTGCAGCAAGAAGCTTATTCTCCTTCTCATACTTATTCAATAGTTGTTCATTATTCATTATTTCTGAGGCTTGAAATTCAATTTTTTTAAGCAAATTTCCTTGCAATTCCTTCCCCTTATCTACTTGTTGGGTCTTGTTTTTGAGTCCTGACAGCAGCTCATTAACTTTATTCTCCATATTTTCAAGTTTGGAAATGAGTCCGTTTGTTTTCTCTTCATACTCCTTCAATTGGATTTCTTTCTGTACTATCAAAGAGGCCTTTGATTGATTTATTTGGAGAAGCTTATTCTGCAACTCCATTACCTCATCAACTTCCTTAGATTTCTTCATTAGCTCTAGGCGCAATTCCTCAGTTTCAACCTCCAGCTTCTTTTGCATTTTCAGAAGCATGGTATTTTTTTCTTCAAGCTCTTCTATTGTCTTTTCATAACTACATAAGAGGGATGATTTTGATTCAAGAAGCTTCTGCAGATTTTGATGTACTTCCCTTCCCTCATTTGCTTCCATAGTTTTCTGTTTCAACTCTTTCTCGAGTTCCTTGAAACGGTTACATGACTGGCTTTCCATGTCAATAAATTTTGCCTTCTCCAACTTCAGCAATTGGTTTTCTTCCAAAACCTGCTGCTTTTGATGCTGAAGCTTCTTAATCTGGAGCAGCAGGTCTTTTTCCTTTTCCTTATATGCATCTTCTGCAGCTTCCCTTGCTTCAGAATATATTTTCTGCAAGCTTTGAAAATTCAATTGAAAATTTGGAAAAAGTTGACTGCAAAATATGTATTCTATCTGAGAAATCCTGTCTTTGGCTTCCTGTATCGTCGCAACCAGAATTGTACTCAGTCCAGAAACATATTTTGCATCAGAACTGTCAGCAGGATGCCCTAGCTTAGGAGACTTTTGCAGATTGCTTTCCATCTATTACAAAGTTGATATGAGTGAAAATGACTTAAGTACCTATAATAGCAAACTACAAAGATGAGTTAAATGATCATTGCATTTATTCTTCTCTTGATCATCAAAGAACAGATCTACACAAGGAGACAACATGGAATCAGAAAAAAACATGTTGCAAGTATTTTGAGATTTGGAACAATATGGTGACGCTGAAAAGACGGATATGGTTTCTCAAACAATGAAAGTTATCAAAGGTGGTTTCAGAACATATCCCTTCATCAAGTACTTTAAAACATTTAAAGCTTCTAACCAAAGATCAGCCAGTGCTTCTTCGCCCACTTCATTAGAAAAATCTAAGAGAAATGTAATTTCATTGAGAGAGTGACCTGCAAATGGGTTTCGTGAAAAATGATTATACTCAACCAATTTTATCCTCAAACATACTCACACACAGCAGAGCCATCAAATCCACAAAAAAATTACAGAAATCGACTTTAATGGCATCTGAGAAGGGGGTTTTCAAATAAGCATCTACTAAGATTTCAAATGACATTGAATCTGGTACAAACAGGATCACTCCGAACCCATTTAATTGACTTGTCACAAAGACTCTGCTAGAACTCAAATGAAACTATGTGCAGAAGGCCTAAAAAAAATCTCTTAGCAAATCATCTGACAAATTTGATCTCACTTTTTTGCAAAATTACCACCAATTTTCATCAGTTTTTTTATGCATCTGTTATTTTTTAACATGTTATGGCAACTGATATAAGGCACCATAAATAAAATTTTCACAATCTCATCTCTTTTTGCAGTGTATATAGTTCAGTGCTCTTCCCACAAGCAAGGTTGCGCATGTTGACCAAAAAAATAGCCCTATAAGTACATCTATAAACTGAAAGATTTTCAATTAGTTTTAACAACCACACAAGCAAGTATTTGCCAGTTATTACCAAAACATAGATATGAACATGATAAATGATTCCTCGACTCCAAAAATTTCAATATTAGTTGTTAAAAATAACCATTTCACATAAATCGGTCAAAAATTAAGCTCAATTCAACAAAGCACAAAATGCTATGCACCGAAAAAAGAAAAAGAAATTAGTTAAATTGCAAAATTAAAACAAAACCAATTTGAATTAATAATTTAAAAAGGCAAATCAAATTCCACAATGCGATGTAATTTAAACACCTAAATCCGTCAATGCTGAGAGGAACTGAACAATTGTTTACAATCCAAATGTGTGTCAATGTGTGTGTGGTGGTGGTAGGGGCGGGGGAGTAGAGTTGGATGTGCTTACCAAAGACTGCAGAGAGGAGAGAAAAGGTTAGTGCAAGAGAATGGTAAAACCCTAATCCCCCACAGAAGCTGAGGCAGAATGGTAAGAGTCCGCTAAGCTTTTCTCAACGCGGGAAATATATTTTGATTTTTTTTCGCGGATTTCGAATTTGTCTTTCCTTTATACGAGTATATTTTCTTTTCCACAAACTATAACTAAAAGAAAAGAAGGGAAAAAAATATATTTCGGAAATTATATTTGCTATTAATTACCACTTTAATAATGATTTTATATTGAATATCCAAAAGTTATTCTTTAGCTATTAAAATTTATAATTCGGGTATTATTATAAATAATTTGAAAAAATATATATGTATCCATATAATAAATTTCTTTATTAAAATCCACAATTAATTCGAGAATATATTAATTAATTATTTTATAAAAATAAGATATAGAAGTTTGAAGATTGTCAATATAAATTATGTTATCTAATAGATTTATATGTATATTTATTGATAAAACAAAAAAAAAACTTAAATTAAATATAATCATATTGAAATAAAAATAAAATTAAAAATAAATCACTCTATTAATTAAAATTCAATAAATTTCATCACATCACTATTAATAAAAAATATATACAAAATTTTGACGTCCTATAAAAATATCGTATTTCATTCGAATTATATTTTAAAATTTGAAGAATTTTGCTACTATGAGTTTCACACCCTGTTCACCAGCAAATAAAGATGAGAATCAATTTTCAGTCTGCAAAATTATGGAATTTTCTTAATTGGCCTCCCTTCCAACACATTACATCTTGTTCTGGCCTTATTTTAACTGATATCCCCAAAATATCATTGCCTGAATTCACAGCCAATAAGCCATACCCTGGTGTGCTAAAAATTGCACCATTACATCAAAAATGATACTTTCCCTTCTCATGTCAACAACAAATGTTATATTAAATTTGGTGATATAAAAAGTATTGTCAAATTTGACGGAATATTATTTATTTATATCAAATTTAATATAATGCATATATTTTTATTTTACCCACAAATCAAATTTTAATTTCATTGGTATATCATATATTGTATATTTAATTAATTTATAATTTAATTTCGTTTATTTAATTTTAATTTAATTATTATTTCAAAATAATATTTATAAAAATTAATTATAATAAATAATTAATATTTCCCATAAACTATAATGATTAATCAATATTAAGTAAATACATTAAATAACATACTTACACCAAAAATATATTGATCAATTGTGAGATAAATATATTAATTTTAATAATAAAATGACAAAAACGTGTTATAGTCTTTACATGTCATTTTTATGAAAAAAATAAAAATGGTGTTTGTGTGCAATATAATATTTTTATTTATTGTGATAATAATTATAATATTTATTTTTATAATATAATCAATAAAATATAATATTAATTATATATAATTTTTTATTTAGTAAAATGAGCAATAATAAAATATAAATAATTAAATAACTTTGTAAATAAATTAATTAATAATAATTTTTAAAAAAATAAAAATAAAATATACATTTAATATAAAATTTAATATATTGAGTTGGAAATAATTTAAACTAAATTATACTAAAACACCATTTTGGAGTAAAAATTAGACCAAATTTGATATTGTGGGTTGAGGATTGCCAGAGAATAGCTACATTTGTCTCTATTCTACCCTGAATTGAGCAAAGCAGAAAACAGCTAATCATTAGAAAAAGACATCAGAAACACTGAACCCAATACCAACAAAAACAAATATCTGAAAATTACCATGTAATAAAAAAATTCAACACTTGGGCAAATTTCCCTGCAAGCACAATCTTCTACTGGCAGTGACAAAAGCGCACACAACTCCATCAAAACAAGCATATTAGTAGCAAAAACAATATCTAGTAAATGCTAATATGAAGACACATGTCTCAAACAGGTAGAATTGCATAAAGTCAGACAATAATCCTTCGAATCAACTTTTCTAGACATAATAAACCCTGAGGTACAGCAAAATTGAATTTAGCAAGTGCTTAAAGCATAAAAGAAGTCATTCTTCCTCATCGATGACTTGGGTGCCCAATCCCTTCAACCCTCCATCTGGAATTTCTGCAACAGTCACCAAAGAGTAAAGCTCCTCTTTAGCATCTTCATCATCATTCCTCTTTCGCGCAACGCGAACACGGATTCTTCTTGGCACACTACGAATTCCACGGCTCCATATATGTTTGTTCAACTTGACATCAACTCTGACATCTGTAGTCCCCATGGCCTTCTGGGCAAACTTTCTGATTTCCTTGATAGCTTTTGGAGCCTTCTTCTTGAAGGTGCTACACTCAGATACGTTATCCAGTCAATTAATATATTGAAGCACCCTATGGTATAATGAAATACTAAGGGAATGCTTGGATTTATTTGGGGTATTTTGTGAGAATGTATAGAAAAAAGTGATACATTTTGAGGGAAATGTATTGGAAAACGTGATATATGTTTGATTTTATTTTGAAAGAATGAATTGAGAATGAAAATGTTTTGGGACAACAAAAACAAACATTGTCTAAGACATGGCAACCTAAATTCAGCAGCAGAACATATATAGTTCGTGCAAATAAAGCAAAATCTTAAACCTATTTTGGCTACCAAATAAACAGGCTCTACTTGAATCACATTTTTCTTCATAGATGGATATCTGAGAATCATGTATCAAAGAGTTGAAATCTAGTATATCACATTCAACTTAGCAAATTAGCTAGAAATGCTTCTAAGTTACCATCAAGTGGAACTTATTCTGAAACAACCTATTTAATCCTCTTTGTCTACCCAATTAGAACCAAAACTCACCATTTATCATAATTCCAACATTCCAACGCAAGCAAGCATCATGCATGTGCAGCCATGTTAAGACATGATGGCAAAGCATATAATATTTTCTATGTACAAGGACAAGTTGGTGGACTGAATCAACAAACATGCAATGAGATAGGCACATGAGAAATTATTAGCCATCCACCGTATAAAAAAGACACAGGCAAAAACAGACTGAAGTGTTCGTATTAAAAAATTTGTAATTTACAAAAAATAAGAACAGGCTTGGTTCCATTGGGGCCAAGAATTCCCACGGGAGCACCTTGGCAACTAGATATCACCTCACCAATTATGCTATTCTATAAAACAACATAAACAGGGAGATTCATAACTACCAAATTGCATTTTAATCCACTTCAAAGTTCAATAAAAATTACATTTGCTTATAACAGGGGGCAACAGATTATCAATTATTGCCAATTATCTTCCTCAGACTTTTACAGACTCTCTGTTTTGAGTCAAAGACTTTGCTCAGATTGGATTATTCCATTGCGTCATACGATAGCAATCAAGTTCCACACTGCACAGCAGAATTTTCAGAAACCCATTTTGCTAACATGATTTTAAGGATAGAATACCAAATCTCAATAAACCTAAGCACGTCAGGGAATTAAGAAAAAAAAAGTACCTAAAAACTCGAAAGCAAGAAGTCCTTCAAAACTTCCAGGGAAAATATTAGAGGCACAAGACTAGCATATGCACCACTGTATTATAAAACATATATTGAACAACGGATGCAAATATAAAGCAGTTTTATACATGCAACTTGAGCCCAACAGGTCAAAGAAGAAAGGAAATGAGGCTACTAAAGATCTAAAATATATCACAATTGAAACGCACTATGTGTAGAGAGAGAGAGTACCATCCGTGGAGGCGTTTGTGGAGATTGATGGTGTACTCCCTGGTGACCACCTCCTCCTTCCTGGCCTTATTACCCTTCTCCACCATTGTTGCTGCTGTTGCTGCTGCCAAAATGCACCGCCTTTTACTTCCCTGGAGCTTTTGGGGGCGCTGAGGAGAAACCCTAATCCCTGGGAGCGAGGGTTATATAACTTTGCTGCTTTTACGAGAAATGTCCTTCGTTTGCTTTGGAATTACAGACGTGCCCCCACCCCACCCAAATAAAAAAAGCCACTCTGAACCACTGACTAGTAATGAATGAAGCCCTCGATTTATGGGCTATCTTTGGGTTTAACTGCACCAAGCCCAATGCAAAATCCTTAATTTGGATTCAAATTTTATTTACAAGGTTTAAAACAGTAAATTTAAGATGCAATTAGCATAGTTATATGTAATCTCTATGAATAAAATAAACATCTACTATGCTCACTTTGCCCCAAATTGAATGTTATTTTTAATGGACAGAGTTCTAAAGATACCTTATTCATTCATTTTCACAAAATTTGGACTTTTTTGAATAAAGGTGGATAACTCTCTCTCTCTCTCTCTCTATATATATATATATATTTAAATTTTTCAAAACTCAACTTCAACTCAATAAAATTTTAAATTAGTATAAATTTTTAAAAAATATTAAAAAAAATTCCCCACAAAAAAATTAAAAGTACCTCTTTATTTACAAAAAAATGACGGAAATACAAAAATTGACAAAAAAACAACGTGTAGAGCATGTGGGTGTTAAGTACGTGATTGAAAAAGTTACGCAGACTATGTTATAAAAAATTATATTTTTAGTTCCAAAATTTAAGAGTCTTGCAACTTTGGTACCAAAAATCCAATATATATATATAGAGAGAGAGAGAGAGATTTGACATTGTCAAAAATCTGCTCGACTAAGAATTTTATGGATAAATATTTTTTTTTCTTGAAATAATTATTTATAATAAATGAAGTAGTGATGTTAATATATATATATATATATATATGTGTGTGTGTGTGTGTGTGTGTGTGTTATTAAGTGAGATAATATAAGAACACAAAAAATAGTAGAAGTGATCATTCCGTAAATTCAAATTAAAAGAAATTAAAATTTCAGTAAACCAAATATTTGGCACACCAAAATGCTTACCAACTACCTAATCAAATTAATCGAGAATCTTTTTTGGTTATTTGATTTGATAAGTTGTTTAATCAAATTTTAAAAAAGTATAACAAAATAATTACAAATTAAACAACAAATTTATGATTGTATTTCTTACTTATTCTTTTTGTAGTTTTGGTGAGTTAAAATATAAAACAATAGTATAAAAGTAATTAATAATTATAAAAATATTAATAGAAACTATTTATAAACTATTTAAAAATTATAATTACTATGGTCCGGTAAACCAAACTAAAAAATCAAAACTAAATCAAATACCAAAATTTTCAAAATAAAAAATTGAATACCAAATTGAATTTTTCGACATATACCCAATTTTCAATTTTGGTTTAATTTAGTCAGTTTATTAAATTGTTGATACTTATATATAAGATTAACAATGAATAAGAATAGAAAAAGTTATGACACATTAGTTATTTAAGTTATTTTATTTTATTTTTTTTAAAAAAATAGTTAACCAAATTATAGAACTAAAAAATAAAAAAATTTAAATTGATTAATTGAATTTGGTATTTAATATAACATTTTGGTGTATCAAACTTTTTATTTATTAAAATTTTTGTTCAGTTCTATTCAACTTTATCAAATGAACAATCTAACCCTTTTTTATATATTCTGACTAACTCACTCAGAAATATATATAACTTAACATCAATATTTCACTTATTTTAGAATATATTTTTAGAAAAAAAAATCTTATATATGTTGAAAATTCTCAATCGAACAGATTTTCCCTAGTGGCAAAATATTATTGATTATATTAATAAAGATATTTCTTTTTTCCGACTTTTTGGATTTATCCAACTTTTAATGGAGCTTAGGTTTTCAATCAAAAATCAGCCCCTGCCGCCTAATTTTTCCTCTCATTCATTAGCTAACGGCCAAAATAGTTAAAGATAGTCTATGTTTTAATGGTAGAAAATAAATTGCAACAAAAACCAGTAAAATGAAATATAGGGATTAAAATTGTAAGAGGTCGTAAGCTGTGAGACCAAAAGTACAATTTGCCCAATAACTTATACTACCTCGAAACTTTTCTGGGGTATAATTTTAACTGAAGTTACAATCAAAATCTCATCCTTTCGCACAACAGTTTAGGGTTTAAATATATCAAATCGTATTGCTTATATATATACATATATATATATATATGTATATGTATATTTAAATATTAAACTTAATTTTAATAGTTATTTTTTTATTATATTGTGTTTATTATGTTATCTGTCTAAGTTTAATTTAATAATTAATTCTTAATATACTCACCAACATCTCTCTTTTAATTTTTTTTTATTTTTCATTCATTTTTAGCTTTAAGGCAAAGAGCATGCATGTTTAGTTTTAACTTTAGAAAATTTTATATTTTTTTGTATTTTTTAAAAGTATCGGTAAAATATAGTTTTTATGATCATTTTCTATTTATTTTTTAGTTTTTCTCTTCTTTTTTTTATAGTTATGAATAAATCAATTTCTCATTCCAAGAATTACAATATAAAAAAATCAACCAACAAAAGATAATAATATAATAATGCAATAATAATAGACTTTGCCAGTGTGCCTTAAATAAAAACAAAGTTGTCTCTTTATTACTTTACAAAGGGTATAAATACATTCACTTCTTCTCTCATTTTTTGCGTGCAAGCCTTTTAAGGCTATTTTTGTTATGGAATGATGCTAATAAAATCTTATTGTTTATTACCTCAAATCTCACAAAACACACATTTGGTTTTATTTTACAAATTGTAATTTCAATTTGCTCTTTACATTGACGATTTTAATTTGAATTAATAAATAAATAAATAAATAAAAACAAAGCCTCAAAACGACCACCCTATCAACAAGTGTTGATTTTAAATTGATTAATTTCCAATATGGTATCAGTTGAGAGGATCGTAGAATGGCGAGTGAGTTTTTTATTTTATTTTTTTAAATGATATGAATGGTGGGTGAGGTTTTTAATTAGATTTTTTGAGAGATTTTAAGGGATAATTATTTAATTTTCTTAAGTAAGAGAATATTAAGAATAAACCAATTAATTAACTTGGGTTTACTTATGTGGTTACGCCAAGAGAATAAAACCCATTGGATGAAGCCTCTTACATATATATTCATCCGTATGTATGCAACGGGAGTTTGATGTGAATTCATGAGTTTATCACAATTCAAGATATGTCCTGTAAAAGTTTGTAAGGAATCCGAATCTGCGCTGTATCGAATTCAAATTCATTATGTTGGACTTGTTAAATTTATTTTAAATTTTAAAAGTATTAATATATTTTTAAAAAATAATATTTTTAAAATTTTTAAAAAAATTATATCACACAAATATATATATAATAAATATCAAAAAATACATAAAAAATTAAATAGGCGGGTTTGTGGGTCGAGCGGGGTGAGTTGAAAATAAAAAAAAAAAATCTACTCCCAACCTATTTATAATTTTCAAAATCCACCTCAAATTGACTAGATCCAAATTTGGATCCGATTAATTGTTACTCCAATATAATTTATTGGTAAACATTCACATCAATAATTTTGTAATCCATGATTCGAGTCTTTAGAAAAGAGTTTAAAAATCAGCCAATATTCATACTTTTTTATTTAAAAGAAAATTACAATATGACTTTTTCTCATACCGTTACAAAATTGAGAAAAAACATTTAGTATGATTGGTATGAAGGATTGGAGTCGGAATGGAATGATCATTTCTAAGTCCATTCCTAAATAAATGATTGGTATAATTTAGTGATAGAAATATTTATTGCTAAAGGAATCACCATTTTTAAAAGCATGGGTTTAACAAGTCCCTTCTTCCCCCCTGGGTTTTGCTATTCCCAATCATTTAGGAATGAACTTATATTTATTTTTAATAAAATTATTCTCTTAAACTAAATAAAAATATTTGATAAAATTTAGAAATGATAATGGGTCGTCCCAACCCATCAAGTTCTTTGTGAACTCGAACCCGAACTCGCCTCAAACCTGAGAGAAAATAATATTATCAATAAATAACTAATTATTTAACTTATATATACATATTTTATTTTTTAAAAAATAAAAAATGTTAAATATAATTGTTACTTTTATATATTAAACTATTTATTAATTTTATATTACTATTTTAATTTATAAGATTATTATATTTATTTTTTTATAAGTATATATAAAATACATATTATATATATATATATAAATAAATAAATATACAACACATAAATACATATTAATTAACAAAAAAATACATGCAACGTTTTAATAAATCGTGTTCGGGTCGGATTTGAATCTTAAAACTAAAACCTGATACTCGCCTTGAGATTCATTTATAGTTTCAAAACTTGCTTCAAGCGAGCAGGTTCGAAACGATCTAAGTTTTACTTAAATCTATTATATTCCTAATAAAATTGAATCAACAAAAAAATTATTTTATTTTTTTACATCGTCTTCTTCAACTCTTTATTTCAATTCAATCAATAATAATAAAAATATAAAATAATTTTATGTGTTTATTTTTTTAATTAAAAATATTTATATTAGTATGAGATTTTATATATATATATATATATTAACACCAACTAAAATCATAACAAACTCACCATGCACGATATATCAAATAATAATTTTATTCTAATTTTTTTTAATTAAATGATAATTTAGTTATCAAAAATAATTTTATTTCATTCATATTATTTATTTTTAATTATCAATAATGAAATTAAAATTCAACAAAAAATAACAATTTTATTACTTTTTCATTACTTATACATATAAATCATAAAAAATATTATATTTATATCATTCTATTACTATCATCAATTCATTTCTAATTTCATCCCATTCTCATCTAATTCAATTCCTGCATTCCAATCGACATATTTTCCGTAAAAAAGCGGGGCTTTAAGTTTTTAGATGAAACGTGGACAAACTCCACGCTTTCAACTTTAAAGTGTCTTTTTTTTTTTTTTTTTTTTTTTTTATACTTTTGAAAGGGGTGGCTTGAGTTCTGAAAAGGCGTGGATTAATTAAAACACACTTTTTAGAAATATATTTTTATGTATAACAAGTACAAAAACATATCAAACTAATTAATTGTCATGTTGATTCCGCATTTTATTATGAGAAAAATATTTTTTAAAATTATTATATTTTCAATAAAAATAAAAATATTTAAAAAAAAATCAAAATATCAAAATATCATACCGAATATCGAATTAAATTAAATTTGTTATATTCAGTTATTATCAATTTTTTTTGGTATTTTGTTTAATTGATTTTTCATTAAATAAAAAATAACAAAAAACCTAAATATTAAAATATTAATCATGTTTTTATTTTTTATTTTTTATTTTGGATAAATAAAAATAAAAAAGTATAAAAATAAATAACACATGAATATGTAATAAAAAGTAAAATAAGAATAAAATTAAGCATTTAGTACTGTTCGACAAATCAAAATAAAAAATTTAAAATCAAATTGAATACCAAGTTTTTGTAAAAATTAAAAACAAATACCAAATAATAATTTTTTGTTTTGGTTTTGCCACGTATTAGATTTTAAATTTTAATTTAATTCGATCACGGAATTGTAAACATCATGTGCTACATAACTTATTTATACAAATAATTAGCCCCTAAAAATCCCCATATCACCCTGACACATTACTCAGTACATGCAATATCACATTTCTCACATAAATAACAATTAAAAAAATAAAAAAATCGGTATATATTGAAACCAAATTAAAAAATACATTCAATTTTATTTTTTATTTTTTAGAAAACTTGGTATTCGATTCAGTTTTCAATTTTTTGGTTTTAGTTTATCAAATCGTAAGGAATACCGAATTATTATTCTTACATTTAATTTTTGCTACATATCTTTATAACTATTATTTATATTTTTTATTATACAAAATAAAAAATATAATTATGATTCTAATATTTAATTTTTAACTATTTTTATTTTAAAAAACTCAGTTAATCGAAATACCAAAAAATTCAATAATAACAAAATCGAATCAATTAATTCAGTTTAGCATTTGGTACGGCATTTTGACATACTGAATTTTTCATTTAAAAAACAACATTATTTTATATTAAGAAAAAAAAAACTAGTAATTCTAAAAAAAATTTCTCAAAATAAAATGAAGAATCAACCTAACTAATTTACTTAATTTGTCAAATTTTACGGATCCACTTCTTGTAGGGGGCCACTTTAATCATGTCACAAACATTCTTGGTGAAGGTAACAGTTTAAAAAATATCAGAACCATTAATTTGGACTTATTTTAGTAGTGGGATGGATGTTCGAATTCTGATGGAAACCTGCAGATGCATTTCATTATGGAGCAATAACTATACTGTTAGTGGACCCTGCAACTGAGGTGTATTGAGCGATCATTATGAGTTTGGACTCCTTTTACGCAAAAGTGTACAATTTTTGTTGGGAATTTGGGTGTTGGTTGAGGCATATCCCCCAATTTACCTCTTCTAAATACTAGATGCAGGTGTTTAAAAGGTTCAGAATTAATTCCGCGCAAGCCGATAATTTGGATTATAAAAAAAAAAAAAAAATCTCTTACTTCATCGACTATCAGTTGTGTGATCCACTGCTCATATTTATGCTGCTAAACTTTTCTTTTCTAAAATAATCTTTATCAGTTTTAATGCTTGTTAAATTAATAAACCTTGCTTTCATCAAATCCTGAAATCCCAATAAATTATGTCAAATTAAATTTAATTAATTGAGATTGGGATTTCATGTATCTTGTTTGTAGGTAACATCAAATATAAAAAACTTTTGACTATATATACACGCGTTTTTAATGGGAACTGAATATATTCTTAGAGTTTAAGGTTCTCAAATTATAACAATTAAACTATGCTTCATTGCTAAACTCGTGGATTCTTACAATGGGAAAAAGACATACGGGTGAATGTTGGTTCATTTCCAAATTCTTAATTATTAATGAATTATTTTCTGAAAAGTCGATTATAAATGTTGTTTTGCTGGGTTTAAATTATTTTTTTCTTATTACGAAATTAAAAAAAGTGAATTCTCCTTTGTGTATGAAAATATATTTTCTTCAAATTATATAAGACATGATTGATGTTAAATAACTGAAATACACAATATAGACTTTCACATATAATATGTTTGACTGAACTTATAAACTTTTCAAAACATTTTTTTAAGAGTTTATAAGTTATCAAAAAGTATTTAATTTTTTTTTTAAAAAAAATTATAAGATCCAAAAAGAAGCTGTTTGGCAATTTATAAACTCCTAAAGAAGTACGTTCACTTCAATTTGTTTTCAAAAAAAATAAAATTATTTTAACAAGTTATTTTAATTTTGATAATTTTAATTACAAAATTTCCATTACTAACATCTTAAAACTCTATGATTTTATTTTATTCAAATACTTCGATAACTTATTTTTTAAATAAAATTTAATATCTGATAAACTTCAAAAATATCTTATAAATTCCTACAATTTATAAAAAAATTTAAACAAGTTTAGCCAACCGCGCCTCTAATTGGGAGGATCTACCCAATCAACACTTTTTAAATTGATGACAATTAAAAAAAAGGTAAAGAATTAATGAATAATATATAAAAATTTAGTATTTTAACGTGTAAAATATTTTTAAACTGAACATGAGGTTCAAGCTAGTTTATTCTATATAAATAATGCATTAATTGTATACCAGAAGCTTAGACTCTAATTTATATATCTACAAGAATTAGAGAAATGATCCGTAGTCAATGGTTTTGATATATCTTAGTTTGTGATTTGTTCCTATTGCTCTATATTCTATTCCCATTGGTGAAAAACGGTTGACAACTTACGTCTCGCTTGTTTTTCATCTTAGTAGAATTTTTTCTATTCTTTTATTTAAATACATAAATTATATTTATTTTATCTAATTTTATTAAAAATAACTATTTTTATCTTCTTATTTTCTTACTCAAAATACTTTTCAATCATATTTATCTTATTTTAAAATATATTTTTACAAAATATTAATTAATCATTTTCTTTAATCAATTCATATCTTCCCAATAAACAACTACCACTAATTCTTATTAATATATTTGTATTACCATTTATATCATTAATATAAGATCTACAACTATCAACTAATTTTTATTAATATATTTTTATTATATTAAAATATCTAAAATACGTCACTACTAAATTACTTTATATTATATACATATATTTTGAAAATAATGAAACAAACATAATTTTATACCGAACCTTATCAAATTTTTATTTGAATATCATAATTCAAACATATTTTAAATTTCAGACAAAAATCGTTTAAACTTCATTGAAAATACTGGAAATAAAAATTCTCCAGGGAACTGAGTTTTCATAAATAGAAGTGCAGAATGCAGCTCCTATATGTGAAAACTTGCTCCTCGCTTCCCTTTTCTGTTGAACAATCTCTTTCCTGAAAATCGGGTTTGGTTCATGAGGGTCCGACCCAAATATAAATAGTTATAATTGAAAGGTTGAATTTGATCCAAATAAAAATAGTTATAATTGGAGGAGTGATTAGGATTTAAAAATGCATGGAACCATCTATAAATTCCCATCTATCTCTCTAGTTTAATTAACTTCTACATGCAAGAAAAATGCACACATGATGTACATAAAATAATGTAAGTTTTGTTCATTAAAAGAGGGCTTTATGAAGACAAAAAGAGCGATTTTTTTTGGAAGAATTTTCTCACTAAATGAAGCATTATTATTTTGTATATTATGAACTCTTTCAATTCCACTTGTGATCGAGCTTGGGCACAAGTAAGCCTTATATTACAAAGAACCCATCAAGAAATCAATTAAGGCAAAAAGTCTGAATTTTGGGTAAGTTTTCTTGAACTTATTATGTAAATGTTAATAGTATTCAATTTCCGTCACTCTGAACTAGGAAACTGGTAAATCTTAATCTTTCTTCCCACAGTTTTGTTTGATCCCTTTTGTTGTTTCGGCTTGCTGAATGTATTACTGCTTGAAAATGATGTTTGGCATTGGTGATAGTTGACAATGAAGGTGATGATGTTTGCCCAACAATTTTTCACTTGCATTATTAGTATCTTTTGGGATTGCATGTCAGCTCTATAGAGATATTCTCTTGATCATGGATATGATGTTTACAAGAAAAGAAGTAGAAATCTCAGAGCTTGTTTAGCTTGAAGCAGATTAGGATGTCTTCTGATTGTTCAATTGAATACGTAGATGTGATCTCAGCTGGTATAACATAAAATTAAGATTGTTTTGATTTTCTGGGCTGCTAGAGCACTGTGTTTTCTTGGTAATTTTCAGGGATCTTTATGGCATTTTTAGATATTGCTGCCTCAGAATCTCGTTTTGGCCTCTGAATTTGCTCATATTTGTCCAATTTTGCTGCATATGTTTGATGACACATTTTAGAAATCATATGATTTTTTAGACTTTTGAAAGATTTTATTGTTTTCTTGGTTTAGCCTCCAGTAGATTCGATTAAAGTTATTCTGTTCAGTGCTTCAACTTTTATCAGATTGGAAGATCATTTTAATATCATAAGCTGCATATTGATGGATCTTTTCCGAACAGACATATAATTGTTATACTGCTCGATAGTCAAACAAGGATTAGGATTGTAAATATGAGTGATACAAGTCAAGATTACACATTAAGAAGGAATGCGCTGGAAACAAAATCCGGGATAAGCTATGGAGTAAAAGAAGGCCAAGCTGAGAAAAAGGAGCCCAAGAAGACTGTCCCGTTTTACAAGCTATTCTCCTTTGCTGCTTCCAGGGACAAAGTTCTGATGACAGTAGGTACAATTGCTGCCATTGGCAATGGGTTGTCACAGCCCCTCATGTCCCTCATTTTTGGGGACTTAATAGATGTTTTTGGTAAATCCCAAAGCAACAACACTCTATCGCAGGTATCTAAGGTATGTAACAGAAGACTATAATTCAGCTACTTAAGATACAGAACTTTTATGTATCTACCAATCATCATGGGAACTTGTAAAGAAATTGTTTCTGCATCACAGTTTGACGCATCTAAATTTTTACTGGAGCTCCATGTATTGCAGATTTACTATCGAAACATTAAAACATGGCACTTATAGTTAGCTTCATCGTAAAATGCAGGTATCGCTTAAATTCGTTTACTTGGCTTTGGGGTGTGGGGCAGCAGCATTTCTTCGTAAGTGCTGAAAAAGTTCTTGTTGAGTAAAGATTGTTTTTTTTCAAAAGTTTTAGGCCCTGTCTCCTAAAATTAGAAAAGAACTTCTGATTTTTGTAGAGGTGGCTTGCTGGATGATTACTGGGGAGAGGCAGTCTGAAAGAGTTAGGAGTCTTTATCTGACAACTATACTACAACAAGAGATCGCTTACTTTGACCACGAAGTAAGTACTGGAGAAGTAATTGGAAGGATGTCTGGTGACACTATTCTCATTCAGGATGCCATTGGGGAGAAGGTGGTTCTCTTTGACCCTATCCTGATGTGCATTGTTAGTTCGCATTGTCTTTCTCATCGTCTGTATAATGTGTAGGTGGGAAAGTTTGTCCAGGTGGTTGCATCATTCTTAGGAGGCTTTGTGGTTGCCTTTGTTAAAGGGTGGCTACTTACACTATTCATGTTGTCATCAATTCCTTTGCTTGTCATATCTGGTAGGATCATGTACTTTGTCGGATCAAAGATAGCTTCCCGAGCACAAAAAGCATATGCCAACGCTGCCAATGTAGTCCAACAAACAATTGGCTGCATCAGAACTGTGAGTTACTAATCAAAAGTTGAATCCATGGTTTCTGCATACCAGGTTTCATTGCTGATTTAGCTTCTCATCCTTCCAAAATAAATATAGCATGGTCTTGATTGTGTTCAGGTTGCATCATTTACCGGGGAGAAGCAAGCTGTGGCTAACTACAAGAAGTTCCTTGCTAGCTCTTACAAATCCAACATAGATGTAGGGTTGAGTGATGGACTAGGTACTGGATCCCTCATGTTTATCTTGTTCTGTAGTTATGGTTTGGCTGTTTGGTTCGGTTCAAAAATGATCTTGCACAAAGGTTATACAGGAGGTGAAGTGTTCACTGTACTCCTTGCGGTGACAATAGGTTCCACGTAAGTTTTGCTTAGAATGTCATGCTTGTAATTCCCTATAAAATATTTTTATTGCACCACATTGAGCTTGATATTCTGCAATTTTAAATTTAAGTTCTCTGGGCCAAGCATCTCTTCCCATGACTGCATTTGCCGCCGGCCAAGCATCAGCATTCAAGATGTTTGAGACAATAAATAGGAAACCAACCATAGATGCATATGATACCAACGGAAAGATATTGAATGACATTCGTGGAGACATAGAATTGAGAGATGTCTGTTTCAGCTATCCAGCAAGACCAAAAGAGAACATATTTAGTGGATTTTCTTTATTTATTCCCAGTGGCACGACTGCAGCATTGGTTGGACAGAGTGGAAGTGGGAAGTCTACTGTGATTAGTTTGATCGAGAGATTTTATGATCCACTGGCTGGTAAAGTTTTGATTGATGGAATTGATCTAAGAGAGTTCCAGCTAAATTGGATTAGATCAAAGATAGGTCTAGTTAGCCAGGAACCTGTGCTTTTCACAGCCAGCATCAAGGATAATATTGCATATGGCAAAGATGGAGCAACTCTTGAAGAGATCAGAGATGCAGCAGAGTTGGCAAATGCAAAATATTTTATTGATAAACTCCCCCGGGTCTGATTTTTAACATGTTTTTCTTTTCTTGATCGGCTGCCCTTTAAAGTTCCAAGAACTAGTTTCTTTACAATGAATTTATATATCCATGCAGGGCCTAGATACCATGGTTGGAGAATATGGCATTCAACTTTCTGGTGGTCAGAAACAAAGGGTTGCCATAGCCAGAGCAATCCTAAAAGACCCAAGAATTCTACTTCTAGATGAGGCAACGAGTGCTCTAGATGCAGATTCTTAGAGAATTGTACAAGAGGCTTTGGAAAAGGTAATGGTAGACAGAACGACAGTCATAGTTGCGCATCGCCTGAGCACCATTAGAAATGCTAATATGATTGCAGTCCTTCACCAAGGAAAATTAATGGAAAAAGGTACACTCCAAATGTATTTGATGCTTGTTGATTTTCTGTTTGTGAAAATGCAGACAACACAATCATGCATCAGTGCTTTTAGAGACTAACCGAGCCTGTTTTTACCACAGCAAAACTCAAATATTAATGTCCTTGACATGAATTACCTAAACATCTCAAGAAGACTAGTAACTTTCTTGTGGCGTTTTTCAAACTAGAGGGGAACTCATTACTAGCTATGTATTTCAACTTTCAGGCACACACTTCGAACTACTCAAGGATCCTCAAGGGGTGTATTCTAACCTCATTTACTCTCAAGAAGTAAATGAAGATGTGGGGCAAAGCCTTGACAACAAACACCAGGCAAATATTACAATAAATTCTGACACAGAGTTTCGTCGAAAAATATCATCTTTGCATTCTCTGAGTTCGGTGTTGTCCAGAGTAGGAAGTGCCAGTAGTCACTTGATGTCAATCTCAAACACCACGACTGTGAGTCTTAGTTTCTCGGAAACTGCACTTGCTGATGAGAATGCCATTTCTCCTGAAACATCAAAAGACCTTCCAGAAGTCTCAATCTGTCGCCTTGCTCGTCTTAACAAGCCCGAGGCACCAGTGTTAACAGCAGCAGCTATATTTGCCATTATCACTGGGGCAATACTGCCCATTTTTGGCTTACTACCTTCTGATGTAATTAGAACTTTCTATGAGTTGCCACATGAATTAAGGAAAGATTCAGAATTTTGGGCTTTGATGTTTGTCATTCTTGGAGTGGTATCATTAATTGCGTATCCATCAACGACATATCTGTTTGGTGTGGCTGGGAATAAGTTGACATGGCGAATTAGATTGATGTGTTTTGAGAAGGTGGTTAACATGGAGATAGGCTGGTTTGATAAGCCTGAAAACTTGAGTGGCGCCATAGGTACAAGGCTCTCTACTGATGCAGCCATGATTCGTGCTCTAGTTGGCGATGCTCTAGCACAGCTTGTTCAGGAAGCAGCCTCAGCCGTAGTCGGTCTGGCTATAGCATTTGAAGCGAGTTGGCAGTTGGCACTTATCATCCTTGCCATGATACCTCTGATAGGATTCAATGAATATGTACAAATGAAGTCCATCAAAGGATTCAGCAGAGATGCAAAGGTACATCTTCTAAACCAGGATTTAAAATATATTCATAGCTTCAATCGGATAAAGTTTCTTTGCTTTTAAGGAGATAAAGATAGAGGCCCTAAAATGATCAGTCACTAAAAAATTTCTAATTGCCAAATACGAGGCAACAGAAGTTCGATTACATTTGTGTTTTCTAGGACCATTTGGTATATCTTCCATCCTATTCATCTAAATGGTTGCAGGTGATGTATGACGGAGCAAGTCAAGTTGCTAGTGATGCTGTTGGTAATATAAGAACGGTTGCTTCTTTTTGTGCCCAAGAGAGGATAATAGAGATGTACAAGAATAAATGTAAAGGACCAGCCACAAATGGAACTAAACAAGGATTGATTAGTGGAATAGGATTTGGTTTATCTATATGCTTCTTGTATTCGGTCTATGCTATCAGCTTTTATGCAGGAGCCAGACTTGTTCAGGATGGAAAAGTTGCCGATTCAGATGTCTTCCGTGTAAGTATATTTGCTCCATCTCACATGCATTCATTTTCTTGTGGTGTTGTGGATATATAAAACTGATTAAAATGGAAGTTTTTTTTGCTTTAACCATGGTGGCAACTGCAATATCTGCATCGAGCTCCTTAGCTCCAGATTCTAGCAAAGCAAAAAGTGCAGCTGCCTCTGTATTTGCCATTCTTGAGAGAAAATCCAAGATTGATCCTAGTGATGAGTCAGGCATGACTCTGGAAAATGTTAATGGAGAAATTGAACTGATGCATGTCAACTTCAGCTATCCCAGTAGGCCAGGCATTCAGATTTTGGGGGATCTTTCTTTAACAATTAACAGTGGCAAGGTGACAACCTGGCATATCTCGTTATTATATTTTTAATGCTTATGCACCAGAGTATAAGTGTACATAAATTATACATGAAAACATACATAAATATGCATAAATGTATATATTGTGTCAATAAAAAAAATTCAGTTCCTTGACTTGTTAATCAGTCGATGTTGGCTTAATGATTCAGATAGTTGCTCTAGTTGGGGAGAGTGGTAGTGGGAAATCAACTGTGATCTCATTGCTTCAAAGATTTTATGACCCTGATTCTGGTCATATTACACTCGATGGAATTGAGATAAACAAGTTTCAAGTGAAATGGCTAAGGCAGCAGATGGGGTTTGTGAGCCAAGAGCCAGTCTTGTTCAACGATACAATCCGAACCAACATTGCCAGTGGAAAGGGAGGAAGTGCAAACGAGGCAGAAATTATAGCGGCAGCAAAGTTGGCAAATGCACATGAATTCATTAGTGGATTGCAACAGGTCAAAATTCTTGAAATCTAGCTTTTGCTTCTATCAACATATATTATTTCACAAAGGATACAGAATGTTCAAAACTTGTGTTGAACATAGCAGGGATATGACACGATTGTTGGGGAGCGTGGGGTTCAGCTATCAGGCGGTCAAAAGCAGCGAGTGGCCATTGCACGAGCCATTGTGAAGAGCCCAAGATACTACTATTAGACGAGGCTACAAGCGCATTGGATGGTGAGTCTGAGAAAATAGTTCAAGAGGCACTCGACAAAGTAATGTTGAATAGGACCACAGTTGTAGTAGCACATAGGTTATCGACAATCAGGGGAGCAGACGTAATTGCTGTCTTTAAAAATGGAAGCATTGTGGAGAAAGGTAATCACAACACTCTGATCAATATCAAAGATGGTTTCTACTCCTCTCCAGTAAGACTTCACATGACTGCTATGTCCTAACCATGTCCTTGAGTAAACAAAGTTCTTCATGCCATATTTGGCGGCACATTATTATGTACTCTTGTTCAAAATATCCTTGGAACAAGAATTCCGACATAGTTTCCAGGTACATTATTTGATTCTGTCTTCTTCTGGACAACAAAAACCATGATTTGTACAGAAAACTACCACTGCACATGTGAAATAGTTTTCTTATTCTTAATAGTTTCTTCTCATAGGATAACTAATTTATTCCAGATAGGTTTGGTCCTGTTTGGGACAAGGAATCATCATTTAATGGGATTCTTTGAAGAATTTAGGGGGTAATTATTTGGTTTCCTTAATTAAGAAAATTATTAAGACTAAACCAATTAATTTTTTTACTTGGGTTTACAAACCAATGGATGACATGTCATTCATCCTTAATGCATATTAAATATAAGGGTAAAGATTTCACCACTTGAAGTTAATGTTTTAGTAATTTATCCCCAACAAAAATTTAAGCACTTTATCCTTCAAACTTAATCATTTTGACACTTTACCCCCAAAAATAAATTTAAACACTTTGTTCTATCAACTTACATTTATTACAGTACTTTACCCGCCAATATCATTTTCAAATCAAATTATCATCAAAATTCTTTTCATTAGCCATCGTCAGTCTTTTTTCCCATTTTTCCAGTTAAAAGTCATGAAAAATAGCATCTTACTATTATTTTTATTATTATCAATGCTAAAAACAAGATAAATGGTGGTATATTTGCTTAAATAGTGTTAATTGTAGTACTAAAAATATTTTAAATGCTACTATTTATCGTGTTTTTATCATTGATAATAATAAAAAAATATTATGATACTTTTTTCTCGATTTTTGAGTAAAAAAATGAGGGACGGTGGTTAATGAAAAACATTCTAATAAAAAATTAATTTGAAAATAATAGTGGAAATAAAATGTTATAATAAATATAAGTTAAGGGAGCAAAATACTTAAAATTTACTTTTAGGAGTAAAGTGTCTAGATAATTAAATTTGAGGGGGCAAAATACTTAAACTTTACTTTTAAAGTGTATAATGTTAAAATTATTAAATTTAGGGGGTGAACTGGTATTTATCCTAAATATAATTAGAGAGGAGGTAAATTGGAGATTAATTACCATGTATCTATTATACACACTACTTCCAGGAAATTTATTTCGATTAATTTGTTGAGTCCACTTTTATCACAAGTCACAAACATTCTTGATTAAGGTAGCTGCCCATTTCGCACTCCTAAAATTCTCTCATTTCGTATCAATTACCAATCGTGTGATCCACTACTCAATGTAGTCATGTATATGCTGCAAAACCCTTTTTTTAATGTTTTTTAGAGTCCAATAATTAATGCTTGTTAAATTGATAAACCTCGCTTTCATCAAATCCTCAAATCCCAACAAATTATGTTAAGTCAAATTTATTAATTGGGATTGAGATTTCATGTATCTCTTTTGTTGATAACATCAATTATGAAATTTGACTATACATACGTGTTCTTAATTAATTCCTATATTTTATTATAATTTTGTGCTGCGGCTTATATTTCTATATAATATATGTAATGTATATAAAATATTTTTTTAAATATATACTTGAAATTAATTATATAAATATGGGAAGTATATATTATATAAAACACAATATACAACATAAAATTGAAATAGATGATTCGAAAGTAATAATTCAAGAGACCTGAATTGGTTAGGATTTTTCTTTTGTAGGATAGAATTGCTGGGTATCATAGTCCCATGTAAGTAGATTAATAGAGGAATTTCACTCACAGTAAATTGGGCAAATAGTATTTCCATCTTTCAAATTTTATATTTTCAGTAGTTTACCCTCAAAAGTAATTTAAATATATTTTACTTCAATTTACATTTATTATAATACTTCATCCCCAAATATCATTTTCTGAATTTTTACTAGAAAGCTCTTGGTCAGCTACGATTGTTCCCCTCTTTCCCTCTCAAAATGAACTAAAAGCCTCAGAAATATTTTCTTGTTATTGTTAACAGTAAATCATGATAAAAGATTGTAGTTTTGTTGAAACAATATTAGTCGCATTATGAGAAACAAGCTAAATAATTGCAAATAGTGATCATGTGGCTCGAAATTCTTGATTTCAACCAATATACAACTATATGAACATTGTATTTTCTGTTGTTGTCATTTGCAACACTTAATCTGTTTCTTATATTGCGATTATATCATAATTTATCATGTCTTCACTATCGACATCAACAAAATAATGTTATGAAGTCATTTGCTAGGTTTTGATTGGTCACCATTAACAACAACGAAATAATATTATGAAATCTTTTACTTAGCTTTTGTGATATTCGAGTCTCTCACTACTCATCTGACCAAATATGATTAATGCATTACATGTTAATTACGTGCTATTTGTATTTATATTGACATCATATGATTTATTTTATTTTATACAATATTTTTAATCATTAAACTTAATTTTAAAGCTCTCGAATAATATTGATTATCGAATCCCCTAACCTAAATGATCAACTCTACATTGGGATAAGAAGAAAATTAGGTATCAATATGATAAATATTACTAAGTTACACGTTATAATTTTTAGAAGTATTAAACGTATCACTAGTAAGTTTATACGGTTTAATTTGATTTAATCAATTTATTTCAAATGTATATATTTGTAAGTTAACATACTTAAGATATTGAACATAATATAATGTGATTTAAATTTCATATTATAAGGTCTATATGTGCATATGATTTTAGAAATGCAAACAAGATAATAATTTAAGAATTGGATGTCAATCGGGTTTAAAGATCGAATGAACGGTAAAGAAATTAGGGTAGAGTTTATTATCCGATCGTACAAAACTTAAAATAGGTTGTAAATAGATAAATCAATAATGATAAACAATAGATTAAAACTGTATAAGGTGTGTGTAACATCAGATTTGAACCACCATTTGACACTTCAAGCTTTGCTATCTTAAGTTACCACCTCAACCTTTCTTCATTTCTATCCTTGAACTATGACCAAAAACCATTTTTTGAGTTATTTCTCCTTCCAAACCTCCATATTGAATTTTAGAAGTTGCTCTCAAGTGCTTCCAAGTAAAGAAAAGAGTGAAGGAAGAAAAGAAAAGCAAGGGAGGAGCAAGTAGAAACTTAAAATTATGCATAAGTGACCTTAACTCATATTTTGATTTCAATTCTTGAATTATTTGAGAGTTTATGATTTATAAAACTTCTATTATTGTTTATAATCATGTTAGGATATTATTTATGGTATTATAATTCACAAAAGAAGGATTTTTAATTGTAAAATTATAATAGAAATCACTAAAGATAGAAACTGCATTCTTGTTGATTTTTGTCTTTAAATCTATATATATGTATAATAACTTGATTAAAACCTATATATTTTACCATATATGTATTTATATATGAATTTAGGGGATGTAGGTAAGTTTGGAGAAGTGAGAAATTAAAATATGATTTAATATTTGAAGAGACACTCAAAACTGTCATGATAAACTTACAATTTTTATACTGTAATAAGTGGGCTTGTTTTGCTAAGGTAAATAAGTGATTTTAGTCAATTCTATAATATGGTTACATTTCTGTACATGTTATCTAAGTGTGGTAAGAATTTGGGAGTGATTGAATATGCTTAAAGATATCAAAGTTAGCATGCAGCTAAATTGGACAATAAGAAAATATGAAAATGTGAATCTGTTCAATTTGATAATTTAGCATGTTTCAACATAAACATGTTGCTATTGAGTTCTAACAATTAGGTACATATTATTAGAGTGATAATACTTAAATTACATGATATTTACATGTATCTAAGATAAGAAATTAAGGTATCTGAGGGAGTATATTGGGTTCTAGTTTGTGAAAGCTTGATTGTTACCTAGATAGCTTGATGTTTAAGGTTTTAGTATGAAATTTTGTGCTTTCAACTTGCTAAATTGGGAATAGTGCTTGATGTTGAGTAATATTATAGGTTATTTTACATCCAAGGTTAGAGATGAACACTAAACAAAACTAGACTAAGCTACCAACTAAGTGAAAGGTAAGTAAAGATTCATTTGCAACTACAATGCATAGACATTGTAAATGTGTGATTTATATGTAATATCATATATCATATGTGCATAGTAGAGGGCATGCATTACAGCCATTCATGTCCATTGAGCATACACACATAAGCATTGGTGCGTGCATACATTATATACAAGCATTGTGATAAATCTTGCATTACACGAAATGATTCTAAGAAAAGGAAAATATATTGCTGATCACTACTAGTGCACCAAAGCATGCATTGATTTGCATGCTTATGAGTATATATGGATTTGCAGGTTCGCGTGTATGGATTTGCATGCTTATATCATTATTGGCCATTGGATTTTGGTGGTATGCAGAACTGTTTTTCAGTGCATGGGATAGTAACATTGGTGAAGATCCTAAGAAAGAAATGATTTTGAGAGAAATATTTTGATGCATGGAATTGTATTGTGGGTATATCATTTTGAGATGCATGACTTAATATTGTGGATTATTTTTTGACATACATAATCTTTACTTGATGAGCGTTAGCTCATATAGTTTATGCATTATAGGTGAGTACAATGATACTTGAAACATCTTTTGCTAGTTGGGCGGCTGTAGGAGCTCCTGCAGGTGTCTGATGGAGTGTGTACATGGATGACGACCTGTTGGGCTGTTTTGTTGTCTTGTTATATTGTGAGTCTGTTGTATTACATTTTGAGATTGATACTATATTTTATTTTTAAAACTTTACCATAAATAAGTATGTAAATATTGTAGTCGTTGTAGGTATTGTATTTTTATACAAATATTAATCTTGCTAGCATGTAAAAAGTGATTATTATTTTTTAAAGTATTACAAAAAATATATATATATATATATCGCACATACACATAAGTTGTATTATGTCGAATTATATTTATATATAATTGTTAAGTAGTGGGTGTTATACCTTTTGAGCGAGAAATAATTAAAAAAATGCAAGACAACCACTCACGGAAATATTTCTAGTGAATTTGATTAGAAAATGTCATGGGGCAAAATGTTATAGCGATTGCAAGTGAAGGTAAAGTATTTTTAAATTAATATTGATGGTTAAAATACTAAAATAGTGAAATTTGTGTTTTGGGGGTGTTTAAATGCCATTTACTCTAATAAATTCTTGAAATTTTGGGAGATTTTAAGATTTAACATAATCTCTTTTAGTTCAAAAGAAAGAATTCGTAAGGATTCATGTTTTTATATTGCAAAACTTTTCAATACTAACTTTTGTTTTGATTTTTCAAAATTTTGGACTCTGTTGGATAAAGATAAATAATTCTACATTTTTTTAAATTGAAAAACAATATCTCATTTTATAGTGGTAAAATTGAATCCAATTATGCTATACATTAAATGATTACGTTGATGACCTCAACGTTTTTAATTTATCATGTAGTAAATAAAAGGAAAATTTTATTTGACCATGTCAAGTAGGATTGAAAAAGAAGATGATGAATTACGGAGGCGAGTTTTTTTTATTTTATAACTCTTTGAATTGGCTCGGAAAAGGTTGTTGATGGATTTAATAATCCACTTTATTTGAGGTGGGTCCAAATCCGACTAAACGGATATCGGGCTGAAATGGGTATAGATTTTAATTTTATAAACTTGGGTTTGGGGTGGGTAATAAGACTTAGTGGACCGTCTCGTATTATTATTAATATTTAATATATAATATATTTTATAATTATTAATTAATTTAAATTTATTGATTTTTGAATTGAGTAATTATGCACATTGTAAACTTAGTAGATCAATTCAAAAATTATTTTCAAATTTTAGTTTCAATTCAAAAATATTATAATTGACTTGTATATGAGCCAATCAAAATGCATTATGAATTAATTATTTTAAAATTGAAGAAACTATATGCAAACAAACTACTAAAATATTCCAAAATATTGGGATATATAATTTAATTAAGTTCATATCTTATAAATTAATGCAACTATAAATAAAAATATAATATTTATATATAAATTTTTCATATCTATCATACTTGTATAAGTATTTGAATAAAATTTTTTTGAATGAAAATGAAAACTAATTCTAATTCAATCCAATATAAAAACAAAAACTAACTTACGAAATTAGAAAATATGATCTGGATATTAGCATAACTTTTACAATTTTATCACAATATTATAAATTAAGTATTTAAAATTGCCTTAATATTATGAAAAAAATATTTTTCAAATAAAATGTAGTTTATATAAGTAGCTATACATTTGTAAAAGATTAATTAAGGAAATTTTTTAAATAAAAAATAATAATTTTAATGTTCTAACAGTAATAATGTGAAATCATATTTAATAGGGTAACAAAAATGAGATGATAATCTAATTCTTATTGGATCAAATAAAATTAAAAAGTAAATGAAACACAAAGTATTAGATAAATGATACTCAATAAAATAAATAAATTATATAAATGTGAATGAAAAATATTAAAAGAAAATAATTAATTAAAAATATATTAAAAAAACTAATGAAGTTCTTAATTATTTTTATTGTGAAAGAAATATTGTTCAAATAAAAATAATTCTTAACATTAATAAAAAATTATAGTAACATGTCAAAAATAAATAAACCAATCAAGTTTGTTTCCAAAAATTATTATAAGAATTTCAGCAATATTTCATAATCGTTAACCAAATAAAATGTATCATAAAAAAACCTACGCTTATGATTTCTTGTAATATAAAAATTAGAATAATCTCAAATAATTAGCAAAGAAAGTAGAATCAAATAAGTTAAAAACTAATAAATAAAAATAAAAAATTATAATTATTAATATTTTTTTTACTAAAATAAACTATGTTTATAGAAATAAAACTTTAATAATATTTTAATAGTACCAATACTTTTTAGAATTTTATATTAATAACAAATTTTATCATCTAAAATTTTCGAAAAAAATAAAGTTTCAAAATAACTTTAGAATATTTTTAAATTTATTAAATTTATATATTCAAAATAGAATTATAAAAATTTGAAGGGGAATAATTGATATAATTTCATTATTCTTGGGAATGGGGGAGGGCAAAAATTTTTAATTTATAAAATTATTATATGAATTACCTCCCCCTCTTATTGGTATTATATCTCGTATTACAATACTATATGACGAGTGTATAAAACGATATAATTAATATACATTTGTATTGATAAAATAAAATATTAATTATAATAGAAGATTTTGAGTGTAAATCCAAATTAATTAATTGTTTTTTGTCTTAGTATCTTTTAATTAAAGAAACCAAGTAATTATCCCCTAAAATCTTTTAAAGAATTCAATTGCCATATTCTTGAAACCCAGTATCCCTATCCCGCCATTGTTCTGTTTGACAGATCAAGTGCTTTATTGTTAATTAGTTCATTCATTTGGGTATTAAATACAATTGAAAAATAAATCAAGATATCTGATATACGATATCAATTATTAAAAATTCATTTAAACTCTATTTATTAGTTTAATAAATAAAAATTAAATACATTTTTTTATTCGATAAGATTTGAAATTATGTTGAAATTCGATTCGATTAGTATGAAAAATAAAAAAATATATATAAACTTCAAGCTATTCGAATTCGATTCGTATTCGAATTGATTAAAACTCATTTAATTTTAATTTAATTAATAATTAAATAAATTTAAATATAAATTTTAAAATTCGATAAAAATTCAATTGTATCTATGCAGACTAGCCACGGTTGCTTGAATGACTTCCAGGAAACTTATTTCGTTTGTGGTTAGATATTGTTTTTCTGGTTATTTTGTGAAGTCCGCTTTTACCATAACTCTGCAAACATTGTTCATTAAAGGTAAACTAACTGCCCATTTCACGCCACACTCCTAATAATCTCTCATTTAATGGATTACCAATTACCAATCCTGTGATACCCCTCTTATTAATGCTGCTGAACTTTTCTTTTCAAGAATAATCTTTATCATTTTTATGATCACAGATTCCAATATTCAAGGCTTATTAAATTAATAAACCTCGTTTTCATCAAATCCCCAAAAAAATATGTTAAATCAAATTTAATTAATTGGGATTGGGTTTCATGTATTTCAATTGGTATGAAATTTGACTTTATACACACGCTTTTCTTAACGGTATTTGAATTTATTTTTAGAGTACTAAGATCTCAACTTTTGATAATTGAACTAAGTTTCAATTACTTTGGTTGAAGCATCATCATTATAAATAATGCTTTATAGGCTTAGAACTAGACTTCAATATCCAAAAAAATTAGAGAACTGATCTGTAGTCAATGGTTTTGATATATCTTTGTTTATATAGTTGTTCCTCGTGCTCTATATTTTTTTCCCATTGCAATCCTCAATCAAAGGTGAAACTGTAAAAAACTTCAGTTTCAAATAATACAGTTTGAGTTTTCACAAATAGAATTGCAGAATGCAGCTCCTGTAAGTAACTTACTGTTAAAACTTGCAGAGAAATATGCCATTTGAATCGCATTTGCATTTTAACTTATGTTTCCCTTTTCTGTTGAACAATCTCTGAAATAGGAAACTGGTGAAATCTGAATCTTTCTTCCCTCTGTTTGTTTGAGCCCTTTTGTTGTTTTGGCTTCCTGAATGTTTTGCATTGGTGATAGTTGATAATGAAGGTGATGATGTTTGCCCAATAATTTTTCACTTGCATTATAAGTATATCTGTTGGGATTTCATGTCAGCTCTAGAGATCATTTCTTGATCATGGATATGATGTTTACAAGAAAAGAAGTAGAAATCTTGGAGCTTGTTTTGCTTGAAGCAGATTATGATGTCCTCTAATTGTTCGATTGAATATGATTCGTAGATGTGATCTCAGCTGGTATAACATAAAATTAAGATTGTTTTGATTTTCTTGGCTCGTAGAAGCACTGAGTTTTCTTGGTGATTTTCAGGTATCTTTGTTGCAGTTTTAGATATTGCTGGCCTCACAATCTCGATTTAGCCTCTGAATTTGCACTTTTTTGTTCAATTTCGCTATATATATTCGATGACACAGCTTAAATATCATTTGATTTCTGAAACTTTTGGAAGATTTTATTATTTTCTTCTTTTAGCCTCCAGTAGATTCAGTTAACCAATTTTAGTGGTATATGGAGTCATTCTGCTCACTGCTTCAACTTCTATCAGATTGGAAGATCATTTTGATATCATAAGCGGCATATTGATGGAACTTCTCCGAACAGATGTGTAATTGTTATACTGCTCGATAGTTGACCAAGGGATTAGGATTGTAAATATGGGTGGCACAAGTCAGGATTCCACATTAAGAAGGAATAACCTGGAAACAGCATCCGGGATAAGCTGTGGAATAAAAGAAGGCCAAGCTGAGGAAAAGGAGACCAAAAAGACCGTCCCGTTTTATAAGCTATTCTCCTTTGCTGATTCCATGGACAAAGTTCTGATGACAGTAGGTACAATTGCTGCCATTGGCAATGGGTTGTCACAGCCCCTCATGTCCCTCATTTTTGGTGACTTAATAGATGTTTTTGGTAAAGCCCAAACCAACGACACTGTATCTCAGGTATCAAAGGTATGCAACAGAAGACTAGAATTCAGCTACTTAAGATAAAGTACTTTTTTGTATCTATCAATCATCATGGAACTTGTAATGAAACTATTTCTGCATCACATTTTGACGCATCTAAATTTACTGGAGCTCAATTTATGGCAGATTTACTTTCGAACATTAAAAATTGCCCTTATAGTTACTTAGCTTCACTGTAAAATGTAGGTATCGCTTAAATTTGTTTACTTGGCCTTGGGGTGTGGGGCAGCAGCATTTCTTCGTAAGTGCAGGAAAAGTTCTTGTTGAGTAAAGATAATTTTTGTCAAAAGTTTTAGGCCCTGTCCTAAAATTAGAAAAGAACTTTTGAATTTTGTAGAGGTGGCTTGCTGGATGATTACTGGGGAGAGGCAGTCTGCAAGAGTGAGGAGTCTTTATCTGACAACTATACTGCGACAAGAGATAGCTTACTTTGACCAGGAAGTAAGTACTGGAGAAGTAATTGCAAGGATGTCTGGTGACACTATTCTCATTCAAGATGCGATCGGGGAGAAGGTGGTCTCTTTGACTCTATGTTGATGTGTATTCTTAGTATGCATTGTCTTTCTCATCTCCTGTATGATGTGTAGGTGGGAAAGTTTGTCCAGGTGGTTGCATCATTTTTAGGAGGCTTTGTTGTTGCCTTCGCAAAAGGATGGCTTCTTACACTAGTTATGTTGTCATCAATTCCTTTGCTTGTCATATCCGGTGGGATCATGTTCTTTCTCAGATCCAAGATAGCTTCCCGAGCACAAAAAGTATATGCCAATGCCGCCAATGTAGTCCAGCAAACTATTAGCTCCATCAGAACTGTGAGTTACTAATCAAATGTTGAATCGATGGCTTTTGCCTACCAAATCTCAATGCTGATTTAGCTTCTCATCTCCTAATATAAATATAGCATGGTCTTGATCTGTGCTCAGGTTGCATCATTTACCGGGGAGAAGCAAGCTGTGGCTAACTACAAGAAGTTCCTTACTAGCTCTTACAAATCCGATATAGATGAAGGATTGAGTACTGGACTAGGTACTGGATCCCTCATGTTTATCATGTTCTGCAGTTATGGTTTGGCTGTTTGGTTTGGTTCAAAAATGATCTTGCACAAAGGTTATACAGGAGGTGAAGTGTTCACTGTACTCCTTGCAGTGATAATAGGTTCTACGTAAGTTTTGCTTAGAAATGTCTCTCACTTATTTCCCTCTGAACTATTTTTATTGCCCTGAATTGAGCTCGATAATTCTGCAATTTTCAACTTCAGTTCTCTGGGCCAAGCATCTCCCCCCATGACCGCATTTGCCGCTGGCCAAGCAGCAGCACTCAAGATGTTTGAGACAATAAATAGGAAACCAACAATAGACGCATATGACACCAAAGGAAAGATATTAAATGACATTCAGGGAGACATAGAATTGAGAAATATTTGCTTCAGCTACCCAGCAAGACCAAAAGAGCATATCTTCAATGGATTTTCTCTATATATTCCCAGTGGCACAACTGCAGCATTGGTTGGACAGAGTGGAAGTGGGAAGTCTACTGTGATTAGTTTGATAGAGAGATTTTATGATCCACTGGCTGGTGAAGTTTTGATTGATGGAATTGATCTCAGAGAATTCCAGCTCAAGTGGATTAGATCAAAAATAGGTCTAGTTAGCCAGGAACCTGTTCTTTTCACAGCCAGCATCAAGGATAATATTGCATATGGAAAAGATGGTGCCACTTTCGGAGAGATCAGAGCAGCAGCAGAGTTAGCAAATGCAAAAGATTTTATTGATAAACTCCCCCAGGTCTGACTTTTAACATGTTTTTTTCTTTCTTGACCGATCGTCCTCTAAAATTCCCGGAACAAGTTTCTTTGCATTGAATTTATATATTCATGCAGGGGCTAGAAACCATGGTTGGGGAACATGGCATTCAACTTTCTGGTGGTCAGAAACAAAGGGTCGCCATCGCCAGAGCAATCCTAAAAGACCCAAGAATTCTACTTCTAGATGAGGCAACAAGTGCACTAGATGCCGACTCGGAGAGAATTGTACAAGGAGCTCTGGAAAAGGTAATGGTAAACAGAACGACAGTTATAGTTGCGCATCGCCTGAGCACCATTAGAAATGCTAATATGATTGCAGTCCTTCACCAAGGAAAAATAGTTGAAAAAGGTACGCTCCAAAATGTGGTTGATGCTTGTTGATTTTTGGTTTTGTGAAAATGCAGATAACACAATCTTTCATCCATGCTTCCAGAGGGTAATCAAACCTGTTTTTCCCACAGCGAAGCTATAATATTAATGTCCTTAGGATGAATCTCCAAAACATTTCAAGAAGATTAAAAACTTTCTTGTGGCATTTTTCAAACCGGAGGGTAACTTATTACTTGCTATGTATTTCAACTTTCAGGCACACACTTCGAACTACTCAAGGATCCTCAAGGGGTGTATTCTAACCTCATTTACTCTCAAGAAGTAAATGAAGATGTGGAGCAAAGCATTGACAACAAATACAAGGCAGATATTGCAATAAAACCTGACACAGAGTCTTGTCAAAGAATATCATCTTTGCCTTCTCTGAGTTCGGTGTCGTCTGAAGCCGGAAGTACCAGTAGTCACTCAACGCCAATTTCAAACACCACACATGTGAGGTTTAGTTTCTCCAAAACTGCACTAGCCGATGAAAATGCCGTTTCTCCTGAAACATCAAAAGACCTTCCAGAAGTCTCAATCTATCGACTTGCTCATCTTAACAAGCCCGAGGCACCCGTGTTAATAGCAGGAGCTACATTTGCCATTATCACTGGGGCAATACTGCCCACCTTTGGCTTATTAGTTTCTGGTGCAATTAAAACTTTCTATGAGTTGCCATACAAATTAAAGAAGGATTCAGAATTTTGGGCGTTGATGTTTTTCATTCTTGGAGTGCTATCATTAATTGCATATCCATCAAGGACATATCTATTTAGTGTGGCTGGAAATAAGTTGATAAGGCGAATTAGATTGATGTGTTTTGAAAAGGTAGTTAACATGGAGATAGGCTGGTTTGATAAGCCTGAGAACTCGAGCGGCGTCATAGGTGCAAGGCTCTCTACTGATGCAGCTATGATTCGTGCTCTAGTTGGGGATGCTCTAGCACAGCTTGTTCAAGAAGCAGCCTCAGCAGTGGTTGGTTTGGCTATAGCTTTTGAAGCAAGTTGGCAGTTGGCACTTATCGTCTTTGCAATGATACCTCTGATAGGATTCAATGGATACATACAAATGAAGTCCATCAAAGGGTTCAGCAGAGATGCAAAGGTACATCTTCTAAACCCAGGATTCCAAATTTATAGCTTTAATCGGATAATGTTCCTGTGTTTTCAAGGAGACTAAATACATGCGCTGAACGTAAAAACTATGACTGTAATAGAAAATTTTAATAACATAATGTTCTAAAAAATATTCTTTATTTTTTAATTTAATTCTTATTATTATTTTACTTGATTTTAATCCTAAGTATTTTTTTTGAACAAAGCTCATGTATCAAATAAACATCATTCTATCATCTTGTTATAATTATTACACAACATATAAATTGGTTTAAGTAATGTTTAAAATAAGGGAAGGCAACAATGGATGAGAACAAAACTATCAAAAAAGTTGATTTAGTAAAGTATTTAAAGATACAAAGTTATTGAATATTTAGGATATAGCAATATTTTTTAATTGATTAAATTTATTCTGTAAAACTAAGTAAATTTTTTGCCTTATAAAATATAATTATTTTTGGTTGGATTCTTCTTTTGTTAGATTTGACAATTCGAGTCATTCTCTTATTATTTGGCTTCATATAGTTGTTTTTTGTATTTTTTTAAATTTTCTATTATCTCTTCTCCCTCATTCAAAGATAATTATTGATGTGGCATTTCTTCTTTTTTTTTTTAACTAATAAAATGATAACAACATAATAAAATCACGAATAAAATAAAATCAGTTAATATTATAAGCTTAATATAAATCAATATCTATTAAGAATTTTGAGAAAATGGAGGTAAAGTTGAAACAATAAATGAAGCTTTTGCTCATTGAATTCTATATATTTTTAAATATCTTCAACTACTAGAAGCCACGATGGAGCGAATTGATGTAAAAAACTTTAGTTGATTTTCATAACTCGAAAAGACTTCATACATATGTTAAATTTAATATTGTTATATGAATATAAAGACTAATATATTTTTGGTCCTAAAGCTTAATTTGCTTTTATTTTGGTCCTTTGAAATGTGGGTTAGCCCTTCCTCCAACTGGAAAGTCCAGTGACTCTTTCTCTCAGAAAAAAAGTATCTACAGCAGTGGATCTAACAATATAAAAAAGATTGTTTTTTTAGGGGCTGCTAGAATGAGGTCTGGAAACCTTATGGTCAAACCTAGACCTCAGCTAGTGTTATGGTTTTAATATGAATTTCTCTATTAATTGTTTTTATAAGAAAAAATGCTAAAATCTCTCTCTAAATCAACTTTCACATAATTTTCTTTCAAAACATTGAAATTGAACAAGGATTAAGTCTCACAATATTTTATGATGTTTCATTTGATATTCAATAATTAACTTGATCTTTATATTGTATACTAATATATTCTAAAAATTTTTACTATAATATAATGGAGATAAAAATGTTATACATATATAAACACCATACTGAAAAATCATATACTTATATATATTTTGTATTTTTAGTTCAATTTCTTCTTTATTTCCATTTCTTTTGAGGGAAAGTAAGTGAAAATTCATTTGAAGGGAGATTTAGCATTTTTTTCATCTAAAAATAACAAATATATAATTCCATATAAGCAATATTTCCTCCATTTTTGAAAAATCTCCAATTTTAATTGTTATATTCTGGGCTTGTGACATTTTTGAGCCATTTTTTTTTTTTTGGCAATATTTGAACTAACTTTGTATATGCTTCAGAAATGCTATAGATAAATTGATAGACCCACTTTTGAAGGAGCAAGAGTAAAATAGGCGAGTTACAGGATTAAAAATAAATTTTGTCAAAACAAAATTACAAAATTCTGACATTTATATGGATTGAGGAGATCTCTATCAAAATATTTATTTAGGAGGTATTCATCTTTTCGAAGAGAAGATCTCTTATACTTATATATTTACATTAAGAAATTTAATAATCTATTAAAGGTTAATTTTAAAACTCAAAAAGAAATAAAAAATATTATAAAAGATGTCGATTGATAGCCTAAATAAACCTATTATACTCTTATTAGCATATGTTTACCGCTCTTATATCATCTTACATAAAAATGATATTTGTTATAATTTTTAAAAATCATAGGTATAATTTAAAATTGTTAAATTTTGTTGACGACCTAATTAAATTGGATTATTTTCTTTTGAAAATATTGTTTAAAAAGTAAATTGTAATGCAACCAGTTGGAATTAATCACTATTAATGAAAAATAAGTTGTAATCGATTTAGACATTTATTTTATCATATATGATCAATTTGTAAAACGTCGAAATCCGCTCTGTTTTTCACTTATTCAATTGTACTTCAGTAAAAACTCGAATTTGTATGTTCTCTTTTCATAGTCTTTAATTTATAAATAATAAAGTGTCATAATTAATTTTTCTCAATGATTTTTTTCAATTTAACTAAATAATTTATTACTTAATAAAACTAAATTTTGAATTATTCTAAAACGTCAAGTGTACATTATTTCTTTACCAAAATAAGCATATAAGAATGATACCATTCATAGTTAATACTTATTAATTTAAAAATATGTAGAGTTTAATTTTGTCCATCCTCTTACATATTCCTCTTATCTACATCATTTCTTTATGTCATTCCTCCAAGGATATATAATAAAAACACATATATATATATATATAGAGAGAGAGAGAGAGAGCAAATAAGATATATAAATTACTGTTTTTATTAACAAATATATAGTTTTTATTATTAGCACTAAATTTATAATGCATTATAAACACAATAAACTAAAAATTATTTTGATACCCAAGTCTTATTATAATTTTTAAATTCCTACTTGGACTTTTACACATGTTTTAAATAATGTTTGAGTTTCGCCATGAATGTTAAATTGATATGTTGAAGTTCATATAATTTTTCTTTTAAGTTTCTTATTTTGACACCCTTTTTAAATATTCACTTCTCTTTCTTTTTTCAATTTTGCATATGTATCACATTGAGATAAATGACAAAACTTGAATACATAAATAATTTTTATTCTAACTTTTAATAGAATCTTAATTATTTTGGAATTTATTATTATTATTTTTATTTAGTATCAAAAGATAAGAATATTTTTGTTCTTTTCCATTGTAAATTTATCTTTTTCTATTTCAATCTACTAACAAAATGATTTCTAATGATAAATAGAATACAACTGAAGTTTAAATTTTTTGATCAATCTATTTAATATAATGATATAACCTATATTTATTCACATATACCATTCAATGAAATACAGAATTAATTTTTTTTTAAAAGAGTTAATGGACATTAAGTTGACTATTAAAAAAATAAGTGATTAATAGATCAGATAAAATCGAAGTAAGAATTATTAAAACTCTCACTATAAATTAGTGTAAATAAAGTTTTTCAAATATATTATTATATATATAGTTCTTGCAATGCATTATGATCAAATTGGTTACTTTCACATTCTATACATTAATAAATATATTTTCCAACTATTTATAATGATACTTAATTTTCTCAATCAATGTAATCTTCTTATTAATCAAGAGAAAAATTAAATATATTTTACGCACATTTAATTTTAAGTAGTATTTCGCACACATACTTGAATTTTCACATGTATTTAAATAATATCCGAATTTCGCCATAAATATTAAATTGATAGATACTGTCCATTTAATTTTTCTTTTAATTGTCTTATAATGCATCTTTTAACCTGTTCACTTCTATTTCTTATTTTGAATTGTTATATTAAACTTTGTAAAATTAAATATATTAAAAATTCTCTTATAATATACCTTCATATAAGTAAAATATGACAATATTATGATGAAAAAAAAGAGAGATTGAAATTATAATATATTCTAAAACTAAAATTGTGCTATGAGATTTAAAGCTTTAATTTTTGGAAATTAAACTAAATTTACAAAGGTTAAGTTTGATATTTCTAATGCAAGAAATTTTTTAATCTTTCTATTGTTTTAATTTATTTATTTTTTGGATTTCTCATCTTATTGGTTAGGCATAACTGAAAAAAGGACTTGAACGAAATTCTAATAAAAGTGAAATAAATATTTCTTATATTCTTTTATTCTCTTTTATTTTTAAACCTCAACTTTCAAAAATTGAATTTTAAATCTCACATCATAAATTTTATTTTAATGTTACTGCTTTTATGTAGGTGTATTTGACTTTATTAATTAACTATGAGTATTTTTATTTTTTTAATATGATTATTTGTTGTTACTCAATTTTTTATTTATATTATCATAATGATAGGATTTGTTTTAATCAATTGAATGTATCATGAAACATTGAATAGATAATTAAAATTAAATTAGAGTTTGAATGTATATATATCTTATGATAAAAAAAATTAGATGGAGAATTAGATAGAGCCCATCCTATATATACTAATTATGTTTATGGTCAAATTCAGGTACTAATTAGAGCATCTTAAAATTTATGTATCATATTAATATAAATGGCAAAACTTAAGTACTAAATGAATTCTATTCTAATTTTAATAAACTTTTAACTATTTTGGGATTTAAAAAAAAAAACAAAAATATACTATATATAACTTTTCAATAAAATGTTAATATACATATAACATTTTTATCCCTATTAGATTATGTTAAAGCTTTTTAAAATTATTTTTTAGACACTTTAGAGATTTAGTTAATTATTGATTATCGGTCGAACATTACATTGAAATATTATGATATATAATCGTATTTCTAATTTTTTAAGGCACAATAAGAACTTACAATTAATTTGTTATTAAAGGTTATTTTTTAATATTGTTCATGCTTTTGAAATTTCCAACAATCAATCAAACAAGTAAATTGATTAGTATCATTAATACATATTATTATTTTAGCTTTTGGATACATTAATAAAAAATATTTAATTAATTAAATAAAAATTAAACAAATATCCAATTATATAATGTCCTTAAAATTAATTATGTCCAAAAGGACGTTTTTGTCGTATCAAATTTTTCAAAAAACCTCCAAAGCTAATAATAATAATAATAATAATAATAATAATAAAATAAATAATAATAGTAATAGTATAGATATGGATAGAGGCCCTAAATGGATCAGTCACTAAAAAATTCTAGTTACCAGATACTAGGCAACAAAAGTTCAATTAGGTCTGTTTTTTCTGGGACCATTTGGTACATCTTCCATCCTATTCATCTAAATGGTTGCAGTTGATGTATGAGGAAGCAAGTCAAGTTGCAAATGATGCTGTTGGTAATATAAGAACGGTTGCTTCATTTTGTGCCCAAGAGAAGATTATAGAGATGTACAAGAAGAAATGTGAAGGACCAGCCACAAATGTGACTAAACAAGGATTAATTAGTGGAATAGGATTTGGTTTATCTATATGCTTGTTGTATTTGGTCTATGCTACCAGCTTTTACGCAGGAGCCCGACTTGTCCAGGATGGAAAAAATACCATTTCAGATGTCTTCCGTGTAAGTATATATACTCCATCTCGCATGCATCATTTTCTTGTTGGGTTGTGGATACGTAAAACTAATGAAAATGCAGGTTTTTTATGCTCTAACCATGGTGGCGGTTGCAATATCTGCATCGAGCACGTTTGCTCCAGATTCAAGCAAAGCAAAAAGTGCGGCTGCCTCTGTATTTGCTATCCTTGACAGAAAATCCAAGATTGATCCAAGTAATGAGTCAGGCATGACTCTAGAAAATGTTATTGGAGAAATTGAACTCGGGCATGTCAACTTTAGCTATCCAACTAGGCCAGGCATTCAGATTTTAAGGGATCTTTCCTTGACAATTAACAGTGGCAAGGTGACAACCTTGCATATCGTGTGATATTTTTAATGCTTATCACCAGAATATAACAATGCATATAAAATATACATGAACATATATACATACATATGTATAACAATTCGTCGATGTTGGTTTAATGATTCAGATAGTTGCTCTAGTTGGGGAGAGTGGAAGTGGGAAATCAACTGTGATCTCATTACTTCAAAGATTTTATGACCCTGATTCAGGCCATATTACACTTGATGGAATTGAGATACACAAGTTCCTGCTGAAATGGCTAAGGCAGCAGATGGGGCTTGTAAGCCAAGAGCCAGTCTTGTTCAACGACACAGTCCGAGCCAACATTGCCAATGGAAAGGGAGGAAGTGCAACCGAGGCAGAAATTATAGCTGCAGCAAAGTTGGCAAATGCACATGAATTCATTAGTGGATTGCAACAGGTCAAATATCTTGAAATTTAGCTTTTGCTTTTATCAACATATCATTATTTCTCAAAGGATACAGAATATTCCGAACTTGTGTTGACCATAGCAGGGATATGACACGATAGTTGGGGAGCGTGGGGTTCAGCTATCAGGCGGTCAAAAGCAGCGTGTGGCCATTGCACGAGCTATCGTGAAGAGCCCAAAGATACTACTATTAGACGAGGCTACAAGCGCATTGGACGCTGAGTCTGAGAAAATAGTTCAAGAGGCACTCGACAAAGTAATGTTGAATAGGACCACAGTTGTAGTAGCACATAGGTTATCGACAATCAGGGGAGCAGGCGTAATTGTTGTCTTTAAAAATGGAAGCATTGTGGAGAAAGGGAATCACAACTCTCTAATCAATATGAAAGATGGTTTCTACTCCTCTCTGGTAAGACTTCACATGACTGCTATGTCTTAACCATGCTCTTGGGTAGACAAAATTATTCTTGCCATATTAGTTATTTAATATTTACTTGTTTAATTGAATAATTTGTATTAATGATATCAATCAATTTTCAATTAAGTAACTTTGATAGTTATTTAATGTTTACTTGTTTAATTGAATAATTTGTATTAATAATATCAATCAATTTTATATGTTTGATTGATTGGTTGGAATTTGAAAAGTATAAATAATAATTTGTATTAATGATATCGGTAAATTTATTTGTTGATCGATTGTTTGTAATTTCAAAAGCATGAACAATAACAAATCTTAAGTTTTTATATTAAATTAATTTTAATTCTTTGTTGTGCCTTAAATAACTAAAATTACAATTATATGTCACAATGTTTAATGATAATTAAAAAATAATTATATGTCACAATATTTAACAATAATTAAAAATTAATTATATGTCACAATATTTTACAAGAATATTAGCCGATATTGAATAATTAACTCGATTATTAAATTATCTAATAAATTATTTTAATTTTTTTTAACATAATCTAATAGAGATAAAAATATTATGCATGTAGTAACACTGAGTTAAAAACTAATATATAGTATATTTTTAATGGTTGTGTTTGAATTCAAAAATAGTTTAGATTCAATTAAAAGTTAGAATAATAATTAATCAATACTCAAGTTTTGCCATTTATATCAATATGATAAATTTTATGATGTTCTAACCGCTACCTGAATTTTGCTATAAATATAAAATTAGTATATTGTATGAGCTCTATCAGATTCTTTATCGACAACTTTTTATAATGATGGATGTACACTCTCAAACCTTAATTTAATTTAATTATTTATTTAATTTTTCATGATACATTCAATTAATTAAAACAAATCATGTCAGTGTGACAATATAACTAAATAATTGAGTAAACATTACCAATCATATTAATAAAAATATAAAAAATAATTTTTAAAATCAAAACACACCCACATAGAAGCAATATGAGATTTTTAATTCAATTATTTGAAAGTTGAGGTTCTTAAGAAAAATAATTGAAAAATAAAAGAAAAATCTATTTACTTTTATTGGATTTTCTCTCAAGTCTTTTTTTAACTAGAGCCTAACCTATAAGATGAAAAATTCAAAAAAGAAGTTTGGAAAGAGCATAAAGACTAAAAAATTCTTGCGATAAAAACATCACAATTAACTTTTTGAATAAATTTTAATATTACTTTCAAAAATTAAAAGTTTAAATCTCATAGCATGTATTTTATTTTATAATTATTGTTCTTTCTTCCATCATATTATAATTTCAATCTCTTTTGTTTCATTGCACTATTTAAAAGAAAATTATATGGACATCATTCTATCAATCCCATAATTGTGGCGAAATTAAGATATTATTTACGATACACATGAAATTCAATTGTATGTGTGAAATATAATTTAGAATTAAATATGTATAAAACATATAGTTTTTCTCTTGATTCACTAAGAAAATTACATTGGTTGAGAAAATTAAGTGTCATTATAAATAGTTAAAAAAAATAGTTATCAATGCTTAATATGTGAAATTATTTGATTGGATATAATGTATTACAAGAACTGCATTTAAAATTTGTATCCGACTAATTTATAGTGAAAATTTTAATATTTTTTATTTCGATTTTTTTCTAATCGCTTAATTACTTATTTATTCAGTGGTTAACTTGATGTCCATTGACTCTTTTAAACTTTTCTTCAATTTTATTTTATTTGAATGGTGTATGAAAATAGATATTAAATTATATCATTGCATTATATAAATTTGTCAATAATTTGAACTTACAAAATTGTATTTTATTAACTATAGAATCTTTTTGTTATAGAATATCAATATACAACTTATTGGCTCAAAGAATTTATATACAATTATATCTAATATGTTAATTTTATTTCAATAATAAGTGTTCTAGGAATTAAATTTATTGTACTGTACATTTAGTTTAGATTAATTTTAATTAATTCAATAAATTAGTTTACTTATCTCTTTTAAGTAATGAAATATTCAGTTAATTTAAAAAAAATCACTTAAAAAATTATTTGACATTTTTTTTCTAAAAATTAAAGACTACAAAAAGAGAAAATACAAATTCAAATTTTCACTAAATTATATTTGAATTAGTGAAAAATATAGTAAATTTATATCTTTTTGATTTATTTTGCATTTAGAAATTGATCATACGCGAAAAATAAATGTCCAAATTGATTATTAGATATTTTTCATAAATATTGATTAATCTAAATTGATTGCATTAAATTTTATTTTTCTAATAATATTTTTAAAAGAAAATAATACAAATTAATTAGATTGTTAACTAAATTTATAACAAAAACTGTTTTATATGAGATGATGTTCGACTAGTAAACATAAGCAAGTAAAAAATATAATAGGTTTATTTAGGTTAACAATGGATCTCTTTTATAATAATTTTACTTCTTTTTTATTAAGTTAAAATATAAGAATTCCCCTATTCTTTCAAAATGAAGAGCAATACTTGAATAAATATTTTAAAATGTGATCTCCTCAATCCATATGAATATCAGTTCCTGCAATTTTAAGACTATATCTAGACAAAAAATATTTTAAGGTGTAACTTGGTCTATTTTTACTCTTACCTCTTTAAAAAGTGGGTCCATTAATTCACATATAGAATTCATAAAATATTTGGTAAATTTACTCCAAATTTTATCGAGAAAATTAAATTGGGCCTAAAAATATTACAAGTGCAAAACATGTCAACTTGGGATTTTCCGAAAAATAGAGTGAAATTTACTCATATGGAATTATGTAATGGTTATTTTTGGAGGAAAAAAGCCTATTCTCCCTCCAAATAATTTTTCACTTATTTTTTCTCAAAAGAGATGAAAATAGAGAAGAAATTGAGCCAAAAATATTATGCACATAATTTTTGAATACGATGTTAATATATGTATAACAATTTTTTCCCTACTAAATAATATTATATTTTTTAAAAATATTTCACCATACCATTTAAAGATTAAATTAATTATTGAATGTCGACCGGTACCATCATAAAATATTATATGAGATATATAAAAATCTATTATACTTTAAATTATTTAATCCTCAATAAGGATTTAAAAATGTTTTACTATAAAATTATTTATCGTAAATTAAATAAATTAATTTTTTATCCTAGTCCAATATAATTGCCTATCATACAAGGAAATTTAAATAACATGCATAAAGTGATTTAATTTAAAATATAATTAATTTATTAAATATGATGTGGTTTAAATTAGATCTAGCCATCACTAAGTGTTTGGGTTATGCAAGGAATTTGGGCTTAGAACTTTCTACAAGAATTAACTTGAATGGATCTAACCTAACAGGAATCCTACTTGATATGCCATAGATCAAAGTTGAACATTTTGATAGGTTTAAGCTGAACTAGTAGATATATTCGAATTGTCCTGGATAGGTATGTTATATCTGAGCTGATGAATTATTGCCTAGCAGAATATTTGAAAATTCTATTTATTTATAGGAATAATTTTAGTCTAATTCTACTAAATATTGAATAAGAAAAGAGAATTCTACCACAACTAAACTACTTAATTAATGGTTAACTTATTTTATGATACTAACTTTCTTTAATAGAATCATTTTTTGATTCAGTTATCTTATTACTATACTAAGCATTTACCATCCAACATTTTATATTCTTGGTTATTCTTTCTATAGCTTTTTCTGATTTAAATATTAGGGAATTTTTATTAGAAAAATCCCTATCACCCCTAATCATTATTTTGTAGGTACTCTTGAACGAGGATGGAGAGGTTGAAAGTGTTGATTTGTGATTTCTTGATTTATACAAATTCTGCTATGCATCAAAATGTATACAAGATTTTCAAAAAATAGAGAAAAAACAAAAAAAAAAGCTTGATTTAAGCGACTCCCTCCAAGTGAGATCTCAATTAGGAGATTTCTTCATTAGTTACACATTTCAATAAATGATATTTTTTTTCAATTTCATTTTCTTATTATTTTCAATATTTTGAAGGAAAAATATAAGAAAGTTGATTTGTAAAGAAATTTGATATATCTAGTCCAAATAAATTGGACCCATATTATGATAGGTCTAACCGAAATGAACTGACTCAAATATGCATCAAATTAGTGAGTTAAGAGATTAAAGAGAAAAATAAAAATTCTCCGATGGGTCAAAAGTCGATAGCCCAATAGCCCATAAAAATTTTATTTTTCGCTATAAATATTCTTATATTTCCATAATTGAAAAGGATGCAATTGATTAAATCTTGAGCATTCTTTACTTTTCGCTTTAATTCACCCACACAGTTTAATAACTTGAGTGTCGGAGAATTTTTGTTAGGAAACTCTCGACACCTCTAATGTTAATTCGTGACGCAGGTAGTAAGTAATTCACTAGATTCGTGACTGATCAGTACTCCAACTCCGCAATTGTCTAGCTAGTTAAGTTTATTACAAGAAATGTAAAGTGATTTCCGTGTCAAAGTTTTAGGAATTTTATTAAATCAGTTCATCTATATATAAAAGGTCCCATTTTAGTGCCAAATTTTGGAAGATAATATATGTAAATTGTCAACCCAAATTTCAAGGAACCAAAATAAAAGTAAGCCAAGTTATAGGAACACAAAAATATTTTTTTTCTTTCTATTCTATTTTTTTTACAGTAATTTATTTCTCGTGACTTATAATTGTTCAACTTTACTTTCATTTTCTCAAAAATTTTAATATCTATTTATATGAAACTTATAAAATTGATTTATTCTATTTTATTCTGGTTTATTAGTTAAAAAGAAGAAGAAATGCTACATCAATAACTAAATTTTGGAGAAGAGATTACAAAAACTAACAAAAAAAAGAAATTCTGTGAAATCTAACAAAAAAATAATAACTCCAATCGTAAAGGTAAAAAAGAATCAACGTAACAAAAAATTTGAAGGGAAATTTTCAATTTTCAATTTTCAAATAGGCATTTCGTTCTCTGACTTTTGGATCACACTTTGTCAAGTATTAACTTTCAATTTTTGCAATTTAAGTTCAATTTTGCCCGGAATTTGTTCTTCCTCAGGGAATAGCTGACGTGTGCTGTCCAAGTGGACTTAATTTTAGAGATTTTTATTTTTTAAAGGAAAAATTAATGATGTATATCCTATTCGAATAAAAGGAGTAGAAATAACAAAAATTTGTTTACCATGTGTACATAAAATAAAGGAAAAACTTGAGAAAAATGAACTCAAATGAAGAAAATATATTTAATATTTTTTATAATTAACAAATTATAAAAAAAATATTTTAAGAAAAACACTTCCATCTTCTTCCCCCTTCCCCAACACCCTTCCCAATCCCAACACCCACCATCAGTACCACCCCAAACCCACTTTCCCCCACCGACAACAACTCGTGCTCTTTTTCATCTTCATAAGCCCATTATACATATATATATATATATATAATATGTATATGTGGTGGGATTCGAGGTGGGGGGTGGGGGGTGGGAGGAGGGGTAGTTTATTGGTTTGGTTTGGTGGGAGTGGGGTGGGAGGTGTGCTGAAAAAGATGAAGTTTTTTTTCTAATTTGTTTTATATTTTATTAATTATAAAAAAGTAGATATATATGGTTTTTTAAGATTTTGTTTATTTAAATTTGAATTTAAATATATATTTTAATCTGTTAATATTTATTTTTTAAATATGAATACTTTTAACTTTATTTAGCTTTGTGATGTATAATATGAGGAAAGTTTAAGCCTCAAAGTTTTATTAACTTTATTATTATTTTTTGCAATCCTTTTAAATTATCTCTATTTTTAGAAATTAAGAAATTATTTAAGTGTATTATGTAACTATTTTCTATTTTATTTATTGTTGAACTCAAATGTTTTTTAAAAAAAATATCAACTATGAAATGTTGCTATAGTTTTTTTTTCTTATTTTTTGTAAATTATTGTTATTATATTGATTTTTTTTAATTTTACCAATAGAAGAATAATAATTTTTTTAAAATAAACTATTACTTAAAATCTTTTCATGTCCATCTGGCAAGTAAATTTTTAATTTTCCCCCATTTTATCCAAATAAGCAATATATCATCAATTTTTCCTCTAAAAAATAGGAATCTCAAAATTAAAATGGGAACACTCATCCCCCTCAATCCTAAGAGATTTTAGTGTAACTGAAATTTAATGGATTCTTTGAGAGATTATAGAGGTAATTATTTAGTTTCCTTAATTAAGAAATATTAAGAATAAACAAATTAATTAACTTGGTTTTACTCGTGTGGTTAGGGAAAGAGAATAAAACCCATTGGATGAAGCCTCTCATGACGTCATTCATCCATGTCATCAGTTTTACCCCGTTTTTTACCACCCATAATTTTAATGAATAACTATCATGGTAATTTACTTGAAGCAATTTACTCACTCAATACTTTTCGAATCATTGGCATTGATGTTGCCTTGTTGCTGTTGTTACTACCAAAATGCGCGATTTTTACTATCTTGGAGCTGAGAAACCCTAATTCACCACTTTTACCAAAAATGTCCTTCGTTTGCTTTAGAATTACAGACGTACCCACCCCACCCCAACCACCCCTTCCCCACAAAAAAAAAAAAAAAAAAGAAGAAGGAACTCGTCTCTGAGCCCCCAACTAGTACCGAACGAAGTCCTCGATTATGGGTTTATACTGAGCCCAACCCAAACCCACTTCTGGGAAGCCCACTAGGAAACCTCATAAAGGGCCCAATGCAAAATCCTTATATGGAGTCGATTTTTGGTTACAAGATTAAAAGAGTAATTTTTTTTAATATTATGAAAAATATTTTTTTACATGATCATTTTTTTGTTGTTGATTAAAATAGCTATACTGCTCGCAATCACTCTAAACTGCACATTTGATTTTACTTAGTAAATTCATTATAAAATTAATATTTCATAAGATCATACATTACAATTTAATTTAAGATTAATAAAAAAATATGGCCAAAGCTCTCCATGATCAACCTTATTAGCATAGTAATATATGATCTCTAATTCTCTATGTATATGAATGAGATAAATATTTATAATATTCACTTAGCCCCCAATTTTCATTGTTTTATTTTGAATAGATAGTTCTAAATGATACCCTTATTTATTGACTTTCACAAATTTTAGACTTTTTCAATAAAGGTTAATAACTATAACTATATATATATATATATATAATATTAGTTTCTGCAAAATACATGATTTCATAGTTGCAAAACTCAACTAATTAGACTATGTACATTAAATATTTATATGGATGCCCTCAATGCTTGTAATTTAATTTATAGTGGTTAAATGTAAAATGTTATTGAACATGTCAAGTACGGGAAAAAAAAAACAAGACTATGAGTTTTGGAGACTACTTACAATTTTTTTTTTAAATGAATTAAGAAAAGATTTTTGATAGTTATCATCATCCCATAAATAAAATAATTCCACTCATATTATAAATTCTTAACTTATGGGATTCTATAATGTACTTAATCTCTTTTGAAAAAACCCTTATCATCCCTAATCATTATTTTGTAGGTATTATTGAACGAGGGTTGAGAGGTTGAAAGTGTGGATTTGTGATTTCTTGATTTGTGAAAATTTTGCTTACAAGATTTTAAAAAAATAGAGAAAAAACAAAAAAATCTTGATTGAAGTGACTCGCTCCAAGTTAGATCTCAATTAAGAGATTTCTTCATTAGTTACACATTTCAATAAATAACATTTTTTTTAAATTTTATTTTTTTATTATTTTCAATGTTTTGAAGGAAAATTATAAGAAAGTTGATTTGTAAAGAAATTTTAGGACTTTTCTTCAATCAGTTCATCTATTTATAAAAGGTCCCCATTTTAGTGCCAAAATTTGCAAGATAATATATGTAAATTATCAACCCAAATTTCAATGGATCAAAATATAAGCAAGTCAAGTTATAGAAACACAAAAATATTTTTTTTCTTTCTATTCATATAACAATATCAATAATCAACAATGTATATGGAGTATTTTTGTGTTATGAAAATCAACTAAATTTTTTTCACAGCAATTTATTTCTCGTAACTTATAATTATTCAAGGTAGATAAGAGCATATGGAATTTATTGAGCAAGCTTTTCATTTAATTGTTTCAACTTTACTTTCATGTTCTCAAAGGTTTTAATATCGATTTATATGAAACTTATAAAATTAATTTATTCTATTTTATTCATTATTTTATTTTGATTTATTAGTTAAAAAGAAGAAGAAATGCTAGGTCAATAACTAAATTTTGAAGAAGAGATTACAAAAACTTTTTAAAAAAAATTCTATGAAATCCAACAAAAAGTAAAGATAAAAAAGAATCAACATAACAAAAAATTTAAGGGAAAATTTTCAATTTTGGTCCGAAATATTAGCTTAAATAGACATTTCGTTCTCTAACTTTTGGATCATAGTTTGTCAAATATTAACTTTAATTTTTGCAATTTAAGTTCAATTTAAATGGTGTGCTACTTAAGTGGACTTAATTTTAGAGATTTTTATTTTTTAACAGAAAAATTAATGATGTATATCCTATTCGAATAAGAGGAGTAGAAATAACAAAAAATTATTTATCATGTGTACATAAAATAAAGGAAAAATTTGAGAAAAATAAACTCAAATGAAGAAAATATATTTAATATTTTTTATAATTAACAAATTATAAAAAAAAAATATTTTAAGAAAAACACTTTCATCTTCTTCACCCTTCCCAATCCCAACAACCACCATCATTACCACCCCAAACCCACCTCCCCCCACCGACAACAACTCGTGCTCTTTTTCATCTTCATACGCCCATCATCTATATATATATATATATATATGGGGTGGGATTCGAGGTGGGGGGTGGGAGGAGGGGTAGTTATTGGTTTGGTGGAGTGGGAGTGGGGTGGGAGTTGTGCTGAAAAAGATGAAATTTTTTTTCTAATTTGTTTTATATTTTATTAATTATAAAAAAGTAGATATATATATTATATATATATGGGGTGGGATTCGAGGTGGGGGGTGGGAGGAGGGGTAGTTATTGGTTTGGTGGGAGTGGGAGTGGGGTGGGAGTTGTGCTGAAAAAGATGAAATTTTTTTTCTAATTTGTTTTATATTTTATTAATTATAAAAAAGTAGATATATATATATATATATGATTTTTTAAGATTTTGTTTATTTAAATTTGAATTTAAATATATATTTTAGTCTGTTAATATTTATTTTTTAAATATGAAATCCTTTTAACTTTATTTAGCTTTGTGATGTATAATATGAGGAAAGTTTAAGCCTCAAAGTTTTATTAACTTTATTATTATTTTACTTGAAACAATTTACTCACTCAATACTTTTCGAATCATTGGCATTGTTGTTGCCTTGTTGCTGTTGTTACTACCAAAATGCGCGATTTTTACTATCTTGGAGCTGAGAAACCCTAATTCACCACTTTTACCAAAAATGTCCTTCGTTTGCTTTAGAATTACAGACGTACCCAGCCCACCCCAACCACGCCTTCCCACAAAAAAAAAAAAAAGAAGGAACTCCTCTCTGAGCCCCCAATTAGTACCGAACGAAGTCCTCGATTATGGGTTTATACTGAGCCCAACCCAAACCCACTTCTGGAAGCCCACTAGGAAACCTCATAAAGGGCCAATGCAAAATCCTTATTTGGAGTCGATTTTTGGTTACAAGATTAAAAGAGTAATTTTTTTTAATATTATGAAAAATATTTTTTACATGATCATTTTTTTGTTGTTGATTAAAATAGCTATACTGCTCGCAATCACTCTAAACTGCACATTTGATTTTACTTAGTAAATTCATTATAAAATTAATATTTCATAAGATCATACATTACAATTTAATTTAAGATTAATAAAAAAATATGGCCAAAGCTCTCCATGATCAACTTTATTAGCATAGTAATATATGATCTCTAATTCTCTATGTATATGAATGAGATAAATATTTATAATACTCACTTAGCCCCCAATTTTCATTGTTTTATTTTGAATAGATAGTTCTAAATGATACCCTTATTTATTGACTTTCACAAATTTTAGACTTTTTCAATAAAGGTTAATAACTATATATATATATAATTAATTTCTGCAAAATACATGATTTCATAGTTGCAAAACTCAACTAATTAGACTATGTACATTAAATATTTATATGGATGGCCTCAATGCTTGTAATTTAATTTATAGTTGTTAAATGTAAAATGTTATTGAACATGTCAAGTACGGGAAAAAAAAAAAAAACAAGACGATTAGTTTTGGAGACTACTTACAATTTTTTTTAAAAATGAATTACGAAAAGATTTTTGATAGTTATCATCATCCCATAAATAGAATAATTCCACTCATATTATAAATTCTTAACTTATGGGATTCTATAATGTACTTAATCTCTTTTGAAAAAACCCCTATCATCCCTAATCATTATTTTGTAGGTACTATTGAACGAGGGTTGAGAGGTAGAAAGTGTGGATTTGTGATTTCTTGATTTGTGAAAATTTTGCTTACAAGATTTTAAAAAAATAGAGAAAGAGCAAAAAAATCTTGATTGAAGTGACTCGCTCCAAGTTAGATCTCAATTAAAAGATTTCTTCATTAGTTACACATTTCAATAAATAATATTTTTTTTTCAATTTTATTTTCTTATTATTTTCAATGTTTTGAAGGAAAAATATAAGAAAGTTGATTTGTAAAGAAATTTTAGGACTTTTCTTAAATCAGTTCATCTATTTATAAAAGGTCCCCATTTTAGTGCCAAAATTTACAAGATAATATATGTAAATTGTCAACCCAAATTTCAATGGACCAAAATAAAAGTAAGTCAAGTTATAGAAACACAAAAATATTTTTTTTCTTCCTATTCATATAACAATATCAATAATCAACAATGTATTTTTGTGTTATGAAAATCAACTAAATTTTTTTCACAGCAATTTATTTCTCGTGGCTTATAATTGTTCAAGGTAGATAAGAGCATATGGAATTTATTGAGCAAGCTTTTTATTTAATTGTTTCAACTTTACTTTCATGTTCTCAAAGGTTTTAATATCGATTTATATGAAACTTATAAAATTAATTTATTCTATTTTATTCATTATTTTATTTTAATTTATTAGTTAAAAAGAAGAAGAAATGTTAGATCAATAACTAAATTTTGAAAAAGAGATTACAAAAACTTTTTAAAAAAAATCTATGAAATCTAACAAAAAGTAAAGATAAAAAAGAATCAACATAACAAAAAATTTAAGGGAAATTTTTCAATTTTGGTCCGAAATATTAGCTTAAATAGACATTTCGTTCTCTAACTTTTGGATCATAGTTTGTCAAATATTAACTTTAATTTTTGCAATTTAAGTTCAATTTAAATCGGAATTTGCTCTTCCTCAAGGGAATAGCTGACATGTTATGGTGTGCTACTTAAGCGGCGAGCCCGACCCGACGATTTTTGATTTTTTTAAAAAAAAAATAATTTTTTTTTAATCTAAAAGTATGTTATGTAGGTTTTGAACCTGTGATCTCCAAACTATTAATAGAACATTCTAATCAATTGAACTAATGGATCATATATTTATAATTTTAAATAAGTACATAAATAAGTCTTATGATTTATTTTTTTATTTTTGTCCCCCTCAAATTGTTTGTTTTGTTTCTGAAAATCAATATAATTGATATTGTATTCTTCTTTAAATTTAATTAATTAGTTTTAGTAAATTACAAATCAAGTTCTATATTTAAGTATTCTACATTTTATTTTAATAATAAGTAAAGTTTTGAAAATTATCTAATGATGCTACTTTATAATTATCTTAATAATAAGTAAATTTGTAATTTTTTAAAAATATTTAATAATATTATTTTACAATATCTATTGTTTATTCCCCAACTTCTTATTTAATATTATTAAATTATTGTAATGTTTAATCAATTTTATATGATAATATTAACTCCAAAAATCAAAATTTAGTAAATTGTATTTTATCAATACAGTGTAAATGAAAAAATTATTTTTTAGAAATTTGATAAATTAATTTAGTCACTTTTGTTTTGGATCATATACTTAAATTTTAGTTATTTTTTTTTAAATTTAAGTTATTTTTTTTCCTTAAGTTCAAAAAATAATAATATTTTTTACAAATTTAAGTTCAAAAAATTTTTAAAAAATAAAATAAAATATAAGGGTCGGAACCATAACCGGAACCGACGGTTCGGTTTCAGAACTCGGACCGTAATCGGTCTTGACGGTTAAGATTAAGGGTCGGAATTTTATTGAACCGTGGAACCGACGATTTCGAATCGTAACCGACGATTCTTGAACCATGGTCAGGTCTACAACCCCTTTTCGCCACCCAAAAAAAAAGAACTCCTCTCAGAGCCCCCAATTAGTACCGAACGATGTCCTCGATTAATGGTTTATACTGAGCCCAACCCAAACCCACTAGGAAACCTCATAAAGGGCCCAATGCAAAATCCTTATATGGAGTTGATTTTTGGTTACAAGATTAAAAGAGTAAATTTAAGATGCAATTAGCATTAAGGCTGATCATGAATTATGAATTTTTAAAAATTATCCGAATCATACATCCTGTTGATATTGATTTATAAAAAAATTGTGATTTAAAATTTTAAACAAAACCTATACCACTCCGGCAGTGTGGTGATAGTTTGAAAATTTAAAAAATCATATTATAATCTAGTCACCCCTTGTATAAGTTAAATAGCTAATTAAATTTATTACTTATAAATTAATATTATTAATTATTTAATGGATCATTGACAGCTCCAATCAAAGCCAACACTCAATAATTCTTGTATTTTTTAATCTTAGTTATTATTTTTATCTCATTTCATTTATGTAATACAATTTGTACTAAATATTGTAGCTTTTGTAATTTTGAAAACTTAACCCTTGTATGTCTATGTTGAAGATACTTAATTATTATTGTTCGAATATTTTTTTATGTCATTTTAATTTTTTTTAATATCATGATACATGATCATTCTTTTTTTTGTTAATTAAAACAGCTAAGCTGCTCGCAACCACTCTAAATCGCACCTTTAATTTTATTTAATAAATTTATTATTTAAAATTAATATTTAATAAAATTATATATGATAATTCAATTTAAAATTAATAAGAAAACAGCCAGACCACATCATGATCAACCTTATTAGCATAGGAATATATGGTCTCTACGTCTATGAATGAGATAAATATTTATAATACTCACTTAGCCGCCAATTTTCATTGTTTTATGTTGAATAGATAGTTCTAAATGATACCTTATTTATTGATTTTCACAAATTTTAGACTTTTTCAATAAAGGTGAATAACTATATATATATATATATATATATATATATATATATATATATATATATATATAATTAGTTTCTGAAAATACATGATTTCATAGTTGCAAAACTCAACTAATTAGACTATATACAGTAAATATTTATATGGATGGCCTCAATGCTTGTGATTTAATTTATAGTGGTTAAATGTAAAATGTTATTGAACATGTCAAGAACGGAAAAGAAAAAAAGAAGAAGACGATGAGTTTTGGAGGCCACTTACAATTTTTTCTTTAAATGAATTAAGAAAAGATTTTTGATAGTTATCATCATCCCATAAATAGAATAATTCCACTCATATTATAAATTCTTAACTTATGGTATTCTATAATGTACTTAATCTCTTTTGATTCAAAAGTTAGAAAAATCTTGGGATATATTCTTGAGTGGATACTAAAAAAATTTCAAAACTATATTATTTTATTTTTCACATGTTTTAGAGTCTTTTAGACAAAAGTTAATGAATTATATCTACCAATAAGGCTTTGCTCAGACAGTACACTTGAGATTCAAAAGTGTCCTCCCAAATATGTGGATATTATTAGTTTAATGTGCTAATAGTTATGTAAAAGAAAAAAAAAGATAATTAATTGTGGAGGCAAGGTGCGTTTTTTGTTTCTTTGAACTTGTTGGAAAAAATTTTTTTAGGTATCATAATCTCGTATAAGTAGATTAATAGAGCAATTCCACTCACATTATAAAGTGAGTAAATGGCACTCCCAACTTCAAATTTTATCTTTAAAATAAAATTTAGAAAATTTTACCCCCAAATTATGCCTAACTTACATTCATTAGAATATTCATCTTCAGAACAAATTTTTACGAAAAAAATCTTCGTCAGCCACAATTCTTTTTTTCCTCTTTCCCGTTCAAAAGTGAATCAAAGGGCCTTGTAATATTTTTTTGTTTGAAGTATGACAAATGGTTATAATTTTACTGCAAATAGTGTTAATCATAGTACGAAAAATAAGTTAAATAGTTATAAATAGTAACTCAAAATAATTTTAATTGTTCAGCTCGAAACTCATAATTTCAGTCATTATATAATTACATAAATATTGCATTCTTTGTCATTGTCATCAGCAACCATTAAATTTGTTTTTCTTACTGCAACTAAAATTATTGGCGACGATAGCATTACAATTTGTTATGTTTTTACCATTAATAGAAATAAAATATTATAATAAAGCCATTTGTTGGTTTTTGATCGATCACCATTGACAGCAACAAAATAATATTATAAAGCCTTTTGCTTGGCTTTTAAGTGGAAGAGAGCAAAAAAGACATAGGACTATTTGCAACAAAACTACCACAATTTGTCATATTTTCACCATTGTTAACAACAAAATAGTATAATGAAGCCATTTGTTGGCTTTTGTTCGGTCACCATTGACAGTAACAATAAGATTATGAAACCTTTTGCTTGCTTTTGAATGGTAAAAACAAAAAAGATGCATGACAACAATAGTTGATGAAGAGATTTCTAGTGAAAATTTAATGTGAAATGTTATGGGAAGGGCAAATTTAATAATGATTGCAAGTTGGGGTAAAATATCTTTTTAAATAACTGTTGAAGGATAAAGTGTCAAAACAATAAAATTTAAGTATGAATGCAGGAGATGGTTCAAGCATCGTTTATCCTTTTAATTTCTTAAATATTTGGGAGTTTTTAAGATTTAATATACTTAATCTCTGTTGGTTCAAAAGTTAGAAATCGTGAGGATACATCCATGTCTTTATATTGCAAAATTTTCAAAACTAAGTTTTGTTTTGATTTTTTAAAATTTTGGACTCTATTGGATAAAGATAAATAATTATATAATTTTTAAATTGAAAAACAATATCTAATTTTATAGTGGTAAAATTAAATCCAATATGCTATACATTGCATTACATGATTCCGTAGATGTCCACAATGTTTCTAATTTATCATGTAGTACATAAAAGGAAAATTTTATTTGACCATGTCAAGTAGGACAAAAAAAAAAAAGATGTTGAAAACTGGAGGCGAGTTTTTTTTGTTTTTTTATTTTTTATTTTTGTTGTTATATTCTTTGAATTGGTTAGGAAAAGACTTTTGACGGATTTCATACTCCCATGAATAGAATACTAAATTTTCTTCTCCTTTATCCTCCATTACATCGAGTAGATATATATGTTATATTTATTTATATATATACACACTAAATGCATAATTAGGAGTACATAATAATATAATGCATTTATATTTTTTTAAAATTTACAATGCTAGTACTATCATCCCAATCAATATAAGGTATTGAGGTTCTATGTGTACTTATTACTCGTTTATCAATACATATTCGAATAAAATAAAATAAAATTAAGTAATAGGATGCAAGTTTATTTTACATTAAAGTAAACTTGCTAAAATATTGTTATATTGTTCACAATATTGTATATTTTTCATAGATACTTAATATTTATGATTTTTTAAATTTGTCTATTGATAATATCTTCAGTAAACTATTTGAAAATACATTTAA